>JBBMJY010000013.1:18215551-18230220 GCA_037833715.1 Toxotes lorentzi
TGATAAATTAAACCCGACGTGGAGAAATTCTTTGCAGATCCACCCTCTCTTGAAATTTCAGCATTACATGTTTTTCAGATCTCTGTCCGTGTCCTTCTCAGATATACTGACATACGTCCACACCGCAGACATGTTGGTCCTTCCAGACAAGCTCGTACTGGCAGCGGTTTTCCCTTGCGTCATCACAACATCCTGTTTCGGCCATGTTATTTCGGTGATAAAAGTCTTTCGGCCAGAAACCGAAAATGCACTTTTGGACCATTTTTGGGCGAAAATCCCTAACCACTTGTTCCAGTGTAAACCCGCCCGCCAGAACATGTACATGCCGTTGCCATGAATTGACAAATTGGACAGTTGTACCCTGCATCAACAGTGTATTGGAACACAGTTACATAATCCCCCTAACTGTTTCAACAGTGGATTGTAACACAAGAAATGTTTTAAGGGAAGAAGAAGAAGGGAAGAGAATCTTCTCTCAGTAAATCACGATAAGAAATCAACTTTTCCAAAAGTAGGATTATCCAGTTATCATTAAAGCAATCAAAACAGTCCATAGAAACATAGACTGTACAAACGTATCTTCAGAGTATATCAAGAACAGAAAGATAAAGACATGTATTTACCCTATATACATTCTTACAGTAGTTCTAAGAGTGCAAACCAAATATTTTGAACTACCATACCACCATAACAAGAATAACACCTGTTACTCAAGCAAACCAAATCAAACTAAGAGCTGCTTTCATTTACCGTGCATATACCACTTTATAGTGAACATTTTTCAGAAATTAAAACACACGTAAAATGTACCTGAGTACTTTCCCTTAAACTTTTCAATATGAATTAACAGTGGTAGCAGTGGTAACAAATTAAATGCTTAAAGATGTATTTCAAAGAGTCTCTGAAGAAAAAAGCATAATGCCCTCCACAGTGGATTTATCAAGACTGTGCTGACTGTTCTGCTCTGACCCTCAGTGAAACAGCAAGTGCCTTATTGGAAAGTTGATCTCCATACAGTTCCATAATTATCTTTTGGAGTACCTCAAAGGTGTAACGGAGGTTTTGAGGATAACTGAGGTTGAGGGCGTACATTAGCACAAACACCCAATGCCACATTGTCCACATCCCTGATGCCCTCCAGGACAAGTCCAGTGTCCTCTGCCTCAGCACTTGAAGCTTGTTCTTTCTGGACATAAGTCCCCACCATGGTGTCTGCAATGGCTTCAATGATTGAGTCTTCATCCATGCCCTGTGCCAAACTACATACAGTGACAGGATGGACAAGGAAAAGTAACAACTGCACACTAGACAATTCTCCTGCGGGAAATCGCGAGAGTGGTGCATTGTGCTACTGTCTGTGTGAGTGTGTGTGTCTGTGTGTGAGTGTGTGTGTCTGTGTCTTTTGAGATGAGCATTTACATGAGTGAAATAATCTGTTCCTTCTGAGAGCCCCTGGTGGAGTGGATTTTACTTTGGTGAACAATGAGGGCATTCCATGTCTTAAATGGAAAGAGACAACTACGTCCAAAATGTGGATGTTTTAACTTATAGTGCTGTAAAAGCTCAGACCTACTTGTCACTGTTTCTATGCACCCATGAATGTCACCAGCTAAACCTGTAACACACATTAAGATGACAGTTAACCACATTTGCAGCCCTAAGCATGTGTTAGCATAGAAACATAACTTTTAGTTAGGAATGTTAACTCAGAACAAGGCAATATAATATAACAGCAATATAACAGCACTTACCATTATAAGTCTGTGTATGAGTAAATAGAATGAGGAACCTATAGAAGAAAACATATAAACATCATTGAGCTTTTCCATGGGTGCAGATAATTAAAACATCAGAATGAACAGACACAATGCATCCTGCTTAGCACAGTGTAACGCTGAAAATCTTTTGAATATAGCAACTCAGACGCAGTCCCACAGCTTAAACTGCCCGCTTAGTTTTTGACAAGGCAAATTCCATACCCACACAGTAAACCTCTGCAGACGTCTCGGAGTAATAATAATAAGGGTGTTCGTAGGTGTAGGTAGCACCGTTATCAGTGACGGCGTCATGTGTTGTGAGGAAACCCATCACATATTCACAGTGGTTAAATCTAGACAAGCTAGCAACAGGTTTTGTTGCTGTTAGCCAGAAAATTAGTAAATTAAAACGTCTGGATTCTACATAAACAGGAACGCTTCTCATCCTTATTTATACTCCGCCGTCCCTCCGGCAGCACCTGCCCATGTCCACACACCACGTCAATCTAATAAGACACACATAAACAGCCTGCTGTCATTCAGCAGCATGTAAGCATGTCCATGGTTGGACCTGCGTTTAGGGAGGCCGCCGTGTCGCCCGGAGGTCACAGCATTCAGTGTTCCTGCCTGATGACTGTTCACCTGACGCGTCGGGGTTTGGGAGCATCGTCTGAATCCACAGGTCACATGACGCATGGAGCCTTCAAGAATCACAGCAATGATTCAAAGGAATCCATCTTCAAGTGTTTCTAAACAAGGGCAGAGTGATGGGTTCAGTGCAGGTCTGAGGATTGACAGGACGTCCATCAGCTCCATCGAGGACATTCAGACGGTGTCTTACTCTCTCTCATCCATCTCTCCTTCTTCTGCAGCGACCAAAACAGTTCACCAGTTAATCTTTTATTACTTTAGTTAGAAAATCAGAAGCTGTGAACTTCTCTGCTCTTTCCTGATGGTCAGTGATCTTCAGTTAACTGTATCTCCAGTATCTGAAGCTGCTGAGTCACTGACATTTATTCAGTTTCACATAATTTCAAGGATTCTTTCTCTCAGACTTGTGTTCTTGTCGCTGTGAAACAGCCTCTCGGACAGAATGTAGACCATAATGTGACAGTCAGATCCTCCATTATAACTAATTAAGTTCTACTTCGGATTCTCCTTAAGGGACACTTCTGCTCATTTTCAATCATAAAATCTCTCGTCCTCAGCCCCTTCAGGGAGAACTGTGATCACAGGCCAAAACTTGGACTCAAAGTCTCAAAGCCAGAATTCCAGGGCCCAGCAGGACCACGTCACAGCCGCAGCTTTAGGTGCTTCGGACACTAATTTGACATGTTCCCTGTCAGAGGCAGCTGGCATCTAAGATTTAAGCCAGGCAGTTTTTCTTGATTGTCCACTAATTAAACCTGAATATTTGAACAGAGAGAAATCCTCAGGCTTTTGATGAGGAAGTAAAAGCACCTACTATAATAAGTCAGCTCATGAGGATGGAGGCATTTTAGATCCCCACATTTTCATAAGGTAAAGATGAGCATCAGAGCACCTGAGCCAGCACCTGGGTCTCCATGTGGCCTGACCCAGCACGAGGCCACAGCTCAGCGTCATCATATTGGCTGATCACTGACCGATGTCCAGTTCTGAATGTAAAGGTCAACATCAGCAAACAGTGTCTCTCATCACGACTAAACCATCACACACACAGTTACACTTCTGAGTTTATCACTGATGGATCTGCTCCAAAGCTCCAGCATTAAATCATCATCAGATATATCCAAACCAAACCCACTACACCACGGATTCCAACGGAGGTCCAGTCCTCAGACCTGCGAGTGAACAGGGAGCAGGAACATAAAGAAAGTGTTCTTCCATGTATGGGGGCGAAGTGGGGTGGGGGCGTTGTCCATACAGATCATATCGACCCATTTTCTTCAGGCCATATTAAATCACCTGTACCCAGCGGTTGAAGCAGCTCACGGGGCCACAGGCAGCTCATAATGGTGTGAGATCTGTGGCTGAAAGCTCCAGTCTGACGGTGCTTTAATAAGCTGCAGGCTGACACTTAGACTCCAGTGCTCTCTGTGGAAGAGACACCTCAGTCCCTGACGAGTCAGTGTGCAGCTTACTTATGGAAAGGGCTGCAGAAACATCCCGGCTGAGCTGGAATCATAAGGTTTCAAATGAGATGTCAAGGTTCATGCCAGTGACAGATGAGTCTGGAGATGGAGCTGGATTTCTGTGGTGTGTGATATGTTGTAGAGTAGTTACACACAATAACTGTGGAATTTGGAATAACAATTGTGTTATGTTTTCAGTGGTACACCGTGGGGTAAATCTCGTTTAGCTGAGCAAAGTTGCGCCTCCACATTTTACACTGCTGTTCATACACAGTGATCATAGCCTCAAGCAAAAGCAATCTCATGATGAGAGAATAAATAAAACAGTAAATCTGCATTCAGGTCACCTCAGAGTATCAGGAAGGCCTTTACTGCTGGAGCCAGGGCAATAAGAATGCAGGGGGACTATTAAAGGCGCTGCGACTAACATTAGGAGAAATGAAACAAATCAAAAGTCTTGAGCTCACTGCATGCAGAGACAACTTCCCCGTCTGCTGAGGAGGAGCACAGACTGCAAATCCTGCAAGGAAATGACCTGAGCAGGACATATTTAATATCCTCTCCTGAAGAGAGGATTTCAATGAACTGGGGTTTATCAACAACTGCTTTTATTCATCAGACCTTTACAGCCTATTTCCATTCAGGACTGTGGAAGAACTTATTACTGAGGCTCTGACTAAAGGCCATCCCTCAGAGTGCTGCAGTGAATCCACTGTACATCAGTGAAAAATGCAAGTGCTGCTGCATCAAATTTTTAAATGTGCTGGTAAGCAGTCTGATATGCTGGGTCTCCGGGCGAGACGTGTCCAGAGACTTCCTGTCCTGTCGTGCACGGTGACCTAATGGTCTCCAGAGCTGTATCTGGAGCACAGAGTTTGCCTTTCCTCACCTCCGAGTCTAAAAAGTTGCCTCTGGCCTCTAAAATTGAGTCACTGCCACCGGCTGCTGCCTCTTTATCCTCGTCCACATGAACAACTGTTGCAGCTGTGACCAGTGGAGCTCAGAAATAAATGTCCCTCGTTTAAAGATTGTTCCTATCAGCCGTCCGAGCGTTGACTGAGCTTCTGGCCGTGTAAAAGAATGTTGCTGCCCGTCCCCGATTAGAGCCCTATCACACCGCCTTTCCATTACAGGGCAATAAAATGTAATATACCGAGCTGTCGCTCACAGGTTATGTCCTGCTAAGAGAATTTGGAACTGGCCGTTTAAATGCAGAAAGATAAGCAAGCTGTAATATTGCAGGTGTGGCCCCTCCAGTGCAGGTGTTGAAGAGTGTGAGGCAAACCGGTCCTTTGTAAAGAAGCAGTGCTGCCAGTGTTGTACATGATCTGAGTCACTGTGTTATATCAAGTCTGTAAATGACGAGGGACGAGTGAAGACGCGTCACAGTCACATGTGTTGCTGTGGTGAACATCGGTGCTCTGAACACTGACACGGGTTTTAAATGACTCCTCTGCCTAATTAACCTCAGGTGAGAGTGAGACTGGTTGGAGCTTTGCTGGGAATTACTCAGGAACCAGTAACAGTCAGTGAGTGGAACCAGTAACAGTCAGATCTCTGCAGGCAGCTCATTTCTCAAACATCACGCGAGCATGTGTCTGTCTGTCTGTCACTGTCGGCGTCAGGGCAGAAGTCTGATTCTCCTGCAGGTGTATGTGTCTGGTTTACAGTAACCATGTGACTGTGCATGTGTTGTGTGCTAATGTGCGCGGACTGATTTCTCTGAGTAGCTAATCTTGAATCCATGTGAACGTCTGGAGTGAGAATCAGGCAGCACAGTGAACCACTGAACCACAGGCACATCTGTAAACACAAGCTCTGTTAGTGACATTTGACCAAAGAGGAGGACGAGGAGGACGAGGAGGACGGGGAGGAGGAGGACGATGAGGAGGAGGAGGACGGGGAGGAAACACATGTAGTTATTTTATCAGGTGATTCCCACAGTGTTTAATACCAAATACCTCTGACGTGGTTTCACTGTTCAGAGGCCGACCAACATTCTCCTTCAGGCAGAACAAACGAAAACTGATCAACCAGCAAATAAGAGTCAGTTTCTGTTCATCAGCCAGAGTTTTCATCAGGTACAAGAATAAGAGCATCTCCTGTCAGAGGTGAAAGTACGACGCCACCCAGGAGGCTTCAGATGCTCAAACACTCAAATACTGTGGCTGTAAAAAACTTTGGCAGTTTTATTCTCTGTGAACAGCAGCTGTGTGTAAAGCTGTGTGTAGAGTCTTTCAGGTCCTCTAAATTCCAGCAGAGTCATGTTCCACTGCCACAGACAGACCCTTTGTTAAAGACACTCTTCCCATGGGACGTCCACTGTCCTCGGCCTCCAGGAAGCCAGCTGAACGCAGAGGAAGTGGAACAAAGATCCAGAGCATCTTTCTTTGTTAATAAGACACTGTTGTGGGGAGACACAGCACAAAATGAACGTCTGTGGGGAATTTAATATTTCACTTATGGGCAGTCATGTGCTCTCTGTTCTGTTCTGGGCTGGACGTAAAAACATCAGCTTAAACAACACACGCAGTCTGGTCTCATTTATAATAATCTTACTGCAGATATAAACACATCATTTCCAACAGCAGCCGAGCTCACACAGAAACCATTCAGCTGGCGACGCAGGTGGTTTTATTGTGAAGAGGGAACAGGAAACGCAGTGTATCAGTCACTGATATTAGCGTAACCGCGGCAGGTCGTCATCAACATTTTCTCCAGCTGCTTCACAGCAGATCAGTTTGAATTATCACAGGAAGTGATGTCAGAATAAGAGCAGCCACAGCGAGCGGTTAGATGAAGAGGCACCGGGGCAGGAAGTGATGTCAGAATAAGAGCAGCCACAGTGAGAGTGTAACTTGTTGTGTTTCTAAGAACTTGTGTACAGGTGGGGTAGTTTACTTCCTGTTGTCCTACATGTTTGGTTTGTGGTTTGTGGTAACGTCCTGTGGTAAGTTAAACACTGTGCACGTGTTCTAATCTCACTCCCACATTTACTATAGATCTGCCTGATGCTGGTTTTCATCAGGAACTGCTGGTCTTCATCAGGAACTGCTGGTCTTCATCAGGAACTGCCCTTGAATCCAGCTCTTAATGTCTCAGATTTCAGGAGACTCCCAGATCCATCAGGTTTTTCAGTGCATTGTCTTGAAACCTATGTGGCTTCACCTGTTCCCTCATAGTGGCCCTCAGTGACACACAGGATTTCTTCACAGCTCACTTCACATTTCATCTGAGATGTGGGAACACAAACCAGGCTGCTGCACTTGCTCTGTTTGCTGCGACTGCTGAGGCAAAGAGACAGGAAATCATTTCCATCAAAAGAGCTCTGGCAAAGGTCAGTCAAATCAGGGAAATGAAATTAGTCACCTAGAAGAGAAGCAGAGACCCTGTAACAGATGTGGGGGTTAGGACGGGGGGAGGAGACACTGGGTAAGCTCCACACGATGGGATGGATTTGTTTGTGGTTGAGTGTGTGTGTGTGTGTGTGAGAGAGACTGTGTATTTACTTGCTAAGTAAGGTGTGTAATTGGGCCATTCCCATTCCTTAATTAACATGACAATAAAAAAGGATTCAAATGATTAAATGCAGCTGTTCGTTTACATTTGGAAGAAGATAAAAAGAAAATTCTCCTCCTCTGTTGTCCGACACACATCACCACTGCACTGCAGGAATTTCTACAGCCTGGTTATTACAGCTAGATGCTCTGATCCAGTCATTTCAGGAAAAGCTCTAAACCGTTTCAGCTCCGGCTCTAAAGAAAAAGGCAAACGAAGACTTTGGAGCTGAAGGCTGAAAAACTTCAGCGTGGAGATGTCTTTGATGAGATGTTAGACAACAGGTCCTGTTAATGCTATCACAGGAAAATATGAGGAAAGGTTGAAAAGGTCGTTGAAAAATTTGTTCCTATTGTAGGAGACAGAGGAGCTGCTGGGTGTTTCCAGGGAGGGATTCATTAGACGAGCAAAGTCTCATTATGTCAGATACGCAAAGGCTGCAGCTTCATTCAAAGACTCTTCAAGCACGTTTGCACCTGTCACACACCGTAGGAGGTACGAAGTTACACACAGGGAATCTGATCACGCACACAGTAACCATCAGATTTAAGTTCCCTGTTAACAGAGCCTGTGTCGTTGTGTTTTCTCTGAACATGTTCACCATTAAATCCTCTGATATTATTTAACAGATTAACACATAAACACACTGTGTGGGTGAGGACAGGTAACACAACACCCTCACACCTGTCATTGTGATTCAGACGTTCTGATTGGTCCACTTCAGCAGGCAGCCGGAAATCTGTTTTACCTTTGGCCACAAACTTTGTCTTCATGTATGACGAGAAACTTGGTGGTGGCAGGGTCGTGTGTGTGTGTGTGTGTGTGTGTGTGTGTGTGTGTGTAACTGGCAAAACACACAGTAAAATATGACAAATGATAAAGTCAGTAGTCAGAAACCTGTTAAAAACCTGGTAATTAAAATGTTTTCACTTATTAAGGACAAATGACTTTCTTCAGTTTGTAATGAATTACCTTTACTTTACTACTACTACTACTACTAATAATAATAATAATAATTATTATTATTATTATTATTATTATAGTAATACACTCTGAATCTAAGTTGAGAGTCAGAGCAGTTTATTCTCCAGTTAATTAAAGAATTTATGAGCCACAGCCTGAACTGTAAACATGGCCACAGGAAGCTGCAGTTAATAAAGTTGTATTGATTTCATATGGAAATTTAATGGGTTTAAAATAATCCAGTTTGTGAATGTGATATTTATTATTCAGGGGCAAAACAATCAGTCACTCAGTTTTAATCACCAACACAAGAGGACAATATGATAGCATCACTTCCCAGCTCAGTTCAGTGTGATTGAATTAGATTTAGTGGTTTCACATTTATTTTTGTGGTTTTTCCACGTCCACAAACTTCTCTTCAGCTGCTCAGTCCTCACCATGTATTTACAGACAGTGCTGCTGGATTTGATGGTGTTGTTATGAATGCAGGTGCTGACGGCTGAAATTTGATTCAACTGCTCTGAACAAATTTTACATAACAAACATTTAAAGGTGCAAAGTTCAGCATTTTGCGCTTCTCACAAACTAAGGCCACGTCCCAGTTTGCTCCACTTCCTGCTCCCCGGCATCGCTCTGTTTGATTTGAAGAGCCTGAGGAAGAATAAGAAAATTATTAAAATTTCTTACTGTCACTGTTCTGCAGATTGCATCTTTCTGGAAGAACAAGAGCCATTTTGACCTTTGATAAAAGCCAGTTTACATCTGACCAGGGAGCCGGATGTTGACTGTAAAGCAGGAGCTTTTTCTGTGTGTGACATTTTGACAAACCGTGGAGGGAAAATGTAAATTACGTCTTAATTCATCTTTAAAACAAGAAAAAGGAGAAAAGAAGTGAAAATAAAAACATATTTCTTACTATAGAATTCAAAACAAATCGGTAAGTAATAAATCTGGTCACTGTCATGAACACCACTCTCTGATTCCCTCGCTCTGCTTACAGGTCCAGTGTTCTTCAGAGGGAAAATGGCTGCGTGATTTCACATCGACTTACTGCAGAGGGTCACTGAGAGTGTGCTGAAGTGCTCTTTTCTGTAATTTACTCCCGTGTTATATGAAAGTAATGTAGGAATAGAAGGGGGGGTCAAGGAGGGACACATTCTCCATGCAGTAAAAAAAAAGCTTGATCCAGCAGAGTGTTTTCTTATTAGGCTGGAAAGAACAGAGGGAAACGACAGGAGAGAAGCCCGGACGATTATTTACAGCTTATTAGCCGGATGCAGTGGAGCATTACTTAGCTCCATGCTGCGCCGCCCGCCATCTTGACTGCATCCAGGGACCCCACAGCAGAACCCTGTCATCTGCTGCACATTGTGCGTCTCTGCACTTTCTTCTAGACAACATGCCAAACTCTTCACCGGCTCTCCAGGGATGGGGAATGACCAACTTTAACTAAATGTCGTGTGCAGCAGCACAGAGTAGCCATTTAGGAGCGCAGTGTAATTTTCCCTCTGGCACATTGTGCCTCACCAATTAGAGGTCAGAATGGAGGGACTTCTGCAGAGCCAAATGAAGACACAAAGCCCAATGAAGAGTCATGGCTCTCTGGATCCCTGAGAGCGAGTCGAGGTCTGAGCTCCTGTGGGACGCTTGATGTTCACATGCCACAAAAATAAGAAACAGAAAGCCAAACGGACGGCGGCTGTGAGGATGCTTCATGTGTGAAAGCCAGTAGCGCTTTGTTTCCTCTGCCTGAGGACACAGCCTGGATTTGCCTGGGGCCCACAGAGCCGCCATGACAGCTTCAAATAAAGACATCAGAACCACCCAAGACATGCATGTACGTTTTACTTCGGGTCAGCTTTGTGTAACACACTTAGTTAATCACGCACAAGTACACATGATGACTTGTGTTGTGTTGTGCCTAACTGCAGGGTTTGGGCTTCGCATTCCACAGATAACACAAACATTTGATTTGATTCTTCAGAGCATTTTTCCAACGATCGTATCAGGATGAGAGAGTTTTCCTTTATTATGAGACGGTAAAACAGAAGTCCAGCTGTGTGAGTGAATACTTCAGAGACGTGTAGGTGAAGGTGTCCTGCCCCACATCAGGTCCTAAACCACAACTATTTTCTCCATCAGCAAAAAAGTCTGTATTTATATTTTCTGTCTCCGTCCTCTCACTGCTGTTGTAAGCGACACCGCCCAGCTTTAAAATTCACGATGATGATTTCATAGACAGGAAGTGATGTCGCAAACAGTTTCATGTCATCACCGGCAGCTCGGACTCAATCAACACAACGTGGTAGAAAACATCACACACGGACACAGGAGACAGTTATTTCCATTTATGTCCACACACTGGACCAGCATGTGTCCCACTCAGCTGAAGACAACCAGACCCTCCTCTGGTCTTTAGATTCAGGCTCCAGACCAACCACTTCTCCTCATCATAACTGAAAGTCTGACTCACTGTGGCACGAAATCCTTTATCTGTCCACTTAAAGGCTTTCATTTCACAATTCTATTTCAACTGGAGGAGCTTGGACAGATCAATGCGTGCAATTAGACACACAGAGCCCAGCAATTAGCAGTTGTGCTAATGTGCTTGCATGGATTTTCTGATTTGTTTGGGGGAAAGCAGTACTGTACATCTAAATCTCCCAGCACCTGTCCTCAGTCTGAAACCCGTCTTCACCCTCGCACTCCAGTGATAAACCAGCAGAGCAAGATTTTACATTTGAGCTGCCACAACTGCTGCTTCACAGTTTTCAGTTGGATTTTTCTTCTTTCTTTCATGGAAAAATGATTTTGACAGTTTATAACTGTAACTTCTGAATTCTCCACAGGATTCAACTTTCAGCTGCACAGCAGAAAATAAAGGAGGTACAGTAAAAACACCAAACATCAAGGTGCACACAGCCCACCTGTGTCCACACCCTGCCAGTCTGTCCTCCTCATCAGTCAGTCATGGAGAGAATCAGTGGAACTGAAGCAGTTTGGTCAAGTGCATTTTTACCTTTAACCTTCACAGTGTTACGACAGCAAATTTACATTTAGTGCAAATACAAACTACACGGAGACGCGTACGAGGAACCACAGTGTACGTTTACGTTTTAGTTTCATAGTTTCATTTCATTTCCGTTGGGCTCTGTGCGTTCTACACCAGCTCCTGAGGGAGTATCTGGCTCTTTAGCTGCGAGCTAGTCTCTGACAGCGTCTGTGTGCTGCTTTGTGCCGGGCAGGGAGAGCTCAGCGGGTTCATTCGAGCTGCCTGCAGCGTCTCGACATGACACTGACGAGAGCAGCCAGAGGAAACCAAAACAATGAGCTGAAAGACACTACAGAGCTCCATGGAACTGAGTTTGTCTCTACATGTGAGACCTTTCACCTTTTTCCACACGATCATTTCATCTGTTCTCAGTGTGAAAATATTGATGGCAGCGACTGCACAGACATTTAAAGCTGCTGTAGAGGTTTGGTTTATATGAGGCAGCAGCTCCTTAAGCTGAATGGAGGCAGATTTGATTCAGATAAATGAAGCGGAGCGCCTCATACCTGAGTGTCAGTACCGGTGAACAGAACCCCACCCCTGTCCTTTAATGTCTATACCAGTGTGTGTGTGTGTGTGTGTGTGTTCAGATAAACCCTCCACTGACACACTGACTAACACCCCAGGTTTTCTCTTCCCGTCTTGCCTCCTGTGGAAGATGCACAGTACCTTAACAGAAAGTGAATGCAGCCGTCTGTCCTTCTGAAAGAGCATTGATTTTTACTTTGCAGCGCCCAAGGTCAGCGCGAAGAGCGAGCCGGGAGGATCTTATCACCTCAGAAGTGCAGAAGGAAAATAAACACAAATGAAGCCGAGAACAGCTGTTTGACTTCTCCTGACCTTGCTTTACGACAGAGCTACAAAAAAAACTAAATGTTTAAAGAGTGAAGTGTTTTGAATTTGAAAGAAAACCGAACAATGTGTGAAGATATTACACATCTCTCCATTTCATGGCTGCTGCTGTGAGCTATGCACGTCATTGTTCTCAGATTGCTCTGCGCCTGTTTATCTACTCGTAACCTCAGATTTAACACACACACACACACACACACACACACACACACACACTCTGGCTCGGAGGCAGTAAACAAGTAATGGGCCTAATCATGGCAGGTGACAGCACTTCCAAATGAATTCTTTCCCTGTGAACGACTTAAACTTGGTCCATATACATGAGCAGAATTAGAAGTGACAGCAGAACACAGGAGGCAGCGCTGCATCAAAGACGAGTGAAGACGATGCAAATTGTCCAAACAGAGACGTTAGTCATTACATGATTGTGCTGCTGTTATTATGGAAATTCCCCCGACACATACAGTAACACTGAATCACACCAGTTACTTTCCTTATGTTTTCTGGAGGGAAATTAGCACATGAATAACATTCTCACACTGGCTTTCACTGGGATCAATCTGGTCTTCTGACTATGAGTAAAACAAATAAATGGCTTTTTCACAGGGTCCAACGAGTCAAAGTGTTTGATAGTTTGGTGGAAATGATCTTCTCAGCTAACTCTCACTGAGACAGGAAATAATGTTTAGTTTAAATAAATATGAGTATATATGAATATAACGTGTGTGACGCGTTACACAGAACATCATCCAGACTCAGTGTGCATTCACAGGAAGCTCCTCCTCCGCCCTGCGCCTCGTGCTGTGTACTTGCTTTGCACCTCGGTTGAATTACTTGTTTCTCATTGAAAACGAATGGAGGCAGAATTGATTTCTCAGCGGTCTGCAGTGGGTGTGGATCAGTGAGGAGCCACAGTCCTCGTCCTGATGTTGTTGTAGAAGCAGAAGAGTCAAACGTGTCTGTGTGTCAGTCCAGAGTTTGACTGGTGCTTTTCCTGTGGAGTTCTGATTCATCTAAAATCAACAGTCATGAAATGTTCAGAACTTTGTCCAATAAAAAAAAGTTACCTTTACTTTGAAACACATTTACCAATAGGAGTGACTGGACTGCAGGTTCTGTTCTCAGAGCTGCAGGTTCTGATATGTGGAGCGTATCTCAACAACTGCTGGATGGAAGGATGTGAACCTCTGTACAGATGTTTATTGTACGCTGATCCCAGGTTTCATTTAGCGCCATCATCAGGTCAGAGTGACCAGTACGCTGTCAGATAGTTTGGTTTGTCTGTGTAACATCTGGATCATGTTATTACAGCCTCACTCAGTCACTGTGGTGCTGTTGAGTCCGTGTGATGATGATGATGATAAATCACAAAGCATTTAACTAATGTCGATTCACTGTGCAGTTATGTTTCTATGTATTTCTGGTGTAGCATCTTGTCATCATACAGTTTGTATATTAGCATTTAATAACCGTGTGCAGTCAGATTAATAGAATGACCTGGTTTGTGGTTGTAGTTCAGTTTCTGGTTAAGATTTTAGTTTTTCTTTTCTCTTTTCCAGCTCACTGTTCCTTCCTTTTATCAGTTCTATAGCTCATGAATGAACATGTCATATAATGTTTAATCTCTGAACAAATCAAACTTTAGCCTTGAATCTAACACATTAATCAGTGAACTTTAGAGAGCTTACTGTTTCCAGTCTTTATGCTAAGCTAAGCTAACCAGCTGCTTTATATTAAGTGTATAGACATAAAAGTGCTATCGATCGTCTCATCTGACTCCTGGAAAGAAAGAGAAAAGCTTATTTCCTTAAATGTCAGACTATTCCTCTAAAGACAGAACGTGTCTCTCAGACCTTTGACATTAGCTTGATCGAAAATTGAATATATATTTTATGAACTGGTTGTTATGGGCTGTGTTCTGTGTCTATAGAATATGGAAAATATTATTTTCAAGCAGCATAACAACCTCAGGAATCCTAATGGGACTACTACAGTATCTCCTCATTATGTACTTATCAAATAACCTCCATTAACAAACAGACAATATTTCCATTTTACAAATTGCACAGTGGGTTTGTCACAGTCAGCATAATACCCCCTGACTCCGCTGTAACGCCTGTCATACGCAGCTTGTACTTAGTCATTTAATCTAATTGCAGTGTAATGTAACTGATACTGAGGAAGTGAGTCTGCAGGGAAAGGGATGTAATTAATGAATTGATTACTGGGGCTCTGGATTGACAGGCCGAGATCCTGTGAAGTGATTGGCTGGGCTGACTGAAAGGGGGTGGGTTTGGGAGAGGTGTGTGTGTGTGTGTGTGTGTGTGTGTGTGTGTGTGTGTGTGTGTGTGTGTGTGTGTGTGTGTGTGTGTG
>JBBMJY010000013.1:18230320-18273753 GCA_037833715.1 Toxotes lorentzi
GTGTGTGTGTGTGTGTGTGTGTGTGTGTGTGTGTGTGTGTGTGTGTGTGTGTGTGTGTGTGTGTGTGTGTGTGGCGGTTTGTGGACTGTGCAAACAAGAGGAATGAAAACGCCTCGGGGAAGAAATTCTGCTCTGGCCATTGTTATAAGTTTTCCTCTGATAAGAAGTGGCACACGCTGTGTCCATATAGGGAGATGTCAAAGCATGAAACTAGATAACACACACTTGGAAAAGGCATCCAGATGGATCCATGCGTGAAACAGTCTTTTGGGTGAGATGAATTATGTTTGCTGTGAGAAACAGATGAATAAGGAGGTGAATAAGAGATGGAAGGTGTGTTATGACACACCAGCGTTCACAGATGTGGGCTCTTTCTCTGGGAGTGAGATATCAAAGTGGGCTGGTATTGATCCCTGGGAACAATCAATATGAAGCCACTGCACCTTAGTATTTGTTGTTCAGCAGTCTGCCGTCCTCTGAAATGGGTGATCATGACACCAAAAGCTGAAGGTGGTGTGTGCACGTGCCTGTGCACGTATGCATATTCTGTACAGTGAGTGCATGTGTGTGTGCATATCTAAGAATGCAAGGCTGGGTTAGTGTGTGTGTGTGTGTGTGTGTGTGTGTGTGTGTGTTGCAGCAGCTGACAGGTCCAGTAACACTGACAGGACGCAGGCCGTTCCCATGAGGCCGTGCATGCTGGCAGCAGCTGGCTGAGAAGAAGAGCAGCTGCTGATGGACTTCAGTCCAGAGGACACACGTGTCACATCCGTTCCCTCTCTTTGTATTGTTTATTTTTATGTTTATGTATTTTACATGGTCCAGTCTCATACCTGCAGTTAACATTTTAATTACCTGGAGTCATGATCTTTACTGAAGCTTAACTTTAACTAACCTTAACTATAGTTTATTCATCATAAGCACAGTCTGTCCCTGACTAACCTCTGAAGATGATCCAGGTTTCACTGGTCTAAACCTCGTTGTTCATTTCAGTGAGGTACAGGGAAAAAATCTGAGCCGAACTTTGACTTTGTAATGTGAATAACTGAGTTTCTCTGTTTACCCTGCAGCTGTTACAATGAGGATAAAGTGATTGTTGCATGTATTATATTGTATTTTAGCTTTTGAAAAGCCTTCAAACTGATGGATCTGCTGCTCAAACTGTCCTCCCTGGATAAAAAGTCTCACTGGACCTGAAGCAACAAAACACCCCCAACAACTCAGGTCCTTTTTAGGCCTTTCAGTCTAAAAGCCTGGTCACAGGTTTTTCACACAGACGTCTGCTGATTGTGATTTGAGTTCAGAATAAATCTTTAGATTTGAATTAGGTTTGAATGAAGGTGAGGCTGAAGGGTAAAGCTGCTGGTAAACTTCATCAGAACCTTGGTTGAACCTTCCAAGACAGACGTGTTCAGTAACATGTTCAGTAACGTGTTCAGTAACATGTTCAGTAACGTGTTCAGTAACGTGTTCAGGATCATGAGTCCCACCTGAGACGACTTACTGGAAGGCAGACGTGTCTGTGCGTGAATACAGACACACTGTGGTTTGCTGACTTTAAGCATAAAGTAAATGGTGCCAGCCATCTCAGTGGGAGCTGGGTGTTGGCTGTGTCTGCCCCTGGCATCAGTTCCACCTGAAGCCTGAGAGGAGGAGAGGACAACATGGCCAACAGCTGCTTGTCTGTCTGTTCTGTCTACCAGATACAACGCCTGCAGACCCTGCCAAGTGCAGAGAATCACAATTTGAATTCCACTGTCTGTGTCTCTCAGTCCAGTAATCTTATCCTGTTGTATTTTTCTTTTCCTCCTTTGCTCTTGGTCCAGTTTAGCTTTTTAGCAGATGTTAGTGGGTGGCCAGCTTTGATATTTGACTCACTTCAGGATTAAACTGCAACTATAGATAATGTTTGGTTTTACTGTGTCTCCGGTTTAACATAAATAAAATATATCCTAAAGGGAAAACTGCAGCTTTGAATATAGAGTCAGGTATGGCTTCTTTTCCCCGGAGGCTTCTGTTTCCATTTCTCAGGCTCAAAACGTATCAGCTGATGCAGAATAATTTCCCTGCTTTATTCTCTGTATAGGTTCGAACAGACTGAATTATTAGATACACACATTTCCCCGGGAGTATCTGTGTTTAAGGGCAGCATCAGATAGACATTTAGAAGAAGCATGTAAATGTGCATGCACCCCCCACCCACACACACACACTCATTCCCCTGCTATGATTTCTTCTTATTTAACAGTGCGATTACTTCATGTCCTGCATTACTCTTCCTGTCATCTTGTCTTTAGAGACAGTGCTGGAAACAACAACCCACCGAGCATCTTGCTGTATTTCTCCTCTCAAACCACTGCTTCCCTCTCTCCTTTTCATCTTATAAATGGGATTCAGCTCCTGCTCATTTGTCCAGTATCTTTTGCCAAAGATCTCTGAAACGGAGCGGAGAGGGTCCCACAGGACCGTCTGCAGGAGAGGGGAGCTGAGCCACAAGCAGCTGTGTTCTGCCTGCCATAACTTTGGGAAAGCTCAGAACTGCTAATGGCCATGTTGTGTTGTGTAGCTTGTTAGAGGACGGACACTGTAGAGGTGCTATAGATGATTCTCGTTTAATTCTAGAGAGTGAGATGCTGCGGTTCATTTATTGCTCCGTTTTCTTACAGATGTAATTGAAATGCAAAACCCTGCGAAGGCCGAATGACACAAGACACCACACCAAGAATCAGACCGTGCTGGTTTCTGTGACCCGACAGCTCAACAATCCTAAAAACATTCTGAGCTCAGGAACAGGTTTTCTTCTCTTTGGCTTATGGTGAGCGAGGTGGTGATGATGAAGAGGCTCAGGTGACTCCAGGTTTCTGCACAGAGCATTTATACGTATGTTTGTGATTCAGATCAGCTTCATGATTCTGACTGAAAAGGCTTTAGCACCTGAACCACAGTGACTCTGAACAAGGACGAGTCAGGAAGGAACCCGTCAAGGTTTCTTAGCAGACGCTCTTCACTGTTACTGATTTGAATCTGTTCAGCGTCGGTCAGAGACCCACTGCAGCTAAAACCTTATACCAGATTAATACTGTGCAACCAAGTATGAATCAGTCATAGGAAACAGTTTATTTCAGTGGCCTCTCAAATACAAAAAACAGACACAAAGAAGTAAGAGCAGCGTGTCAGTGTCCAGGTAGTTTTAGTTCATTTCAGTGTATTATTCTCAAAGAACAAAGCAGCAGTACCTGGGGTTTGTTTAGCAACTGCTCCATCTTAAACTGATGTAGCATCTCAGAGATGCCACTTCTGTCATAACTCACCCCAAGGTCATATATATATTTAAAAAACATGAATTCAGTAGAAAATGAAACATTTGCATAAGAAGTAGAACAGAGAATAAACCACAGCAAACAAAGTGTCAGGATAAAAACTGTGTTCCTGACCTGAACCACGGGGACAACACAGACTGCTGAGCTTTACGTTGCATTAAATATGTTCAACCATACCTCCTCTCTCCATGTCTTTAAATCACGTTGCTATCATAGATTCCTGTGATCAGCTGCTCCAGATTTCAGTCCCCACACTCTGAAGACTTTTAGACCTCAAAGCAGAATATTTGACCTGTGCCTGGTGTTTTACCTCTGTTGGTCTCTAGTATGTTCAGACTCCTGTGAGCAGTCTGGTCCCATCTAGACCTTTTTACACATGATGTGACCACTGTATATTTAAAATGTGCTGCACTTGTTCTTTTGCTATAATCACAGACGTAATGAATCATCATGGTGTACAGTCTGCACACTGGTATTTTGTATATTCTTTGTAATGTAACCTTGAGGGTCTGAAAGGCGCCGAGAATTAAAATGTATTATTAGTAGTAGTAGTATTAGAATATGAACAGTTCGTGATTGTATCACAGCCATAAGACACAGCATTTTCACTGAATTGACATTAAATGAAAAGCAGGTCCCTGAGGTGTGGCCTCTGCTGTGACTCCATCACAGGTAACATTTAAAAGCGTTTCACCCTCACGGAGCACTGGAAGCTCAAATTTACCATCTCCCCCCGACTGTGAACGCAACACCCGGGCCGCTGCGTCGCTCTCCTTTGGTTGTGGGAATTGTAGTCTTTTTTGAAAGTGTGTCCTTCGTATGATTTGTCGCGGGAAACTACAAGTTCCAGGTGTATCAGTGCGGAAGTGGAGGAACAAAACACCGTGAGGCAGCATCAGCATCAGCGCGGAGAAGATGTCTCACGTGAAGAAAAGAAAATTAGACAAAACCCGGCAGGACAGACTTTACTTTGACAGCTACGCCGATGTCACCATCCACGAGGAAATGATAGCGGACCACGTCCGGACCAGCACGTACCGGACCGCGATCCTGAGGAACAGTGAGTCCATTCGGGGGAAAGTCGTGCTGGACGTCGGTGCAGGAACCGGCGTTCTGAGCGTCTTCTGCGCACAGGCCGGAGCCAGGAGGGTGTTCGCCGTGGAGGCCTGCTCCATCGCCGAGCAGGCCGCGAGAATAGTCCGACACAACAACCTGCAGGACCGCATAGAGGTGATCCGGGGCACGGTGGAGACGGTGGACCTGCCGGAGCCGGTGGAGGTGATAGTGAGCGAGTGGATGGGGTACGCGCTCCTGCACGAGTCCATGCTCAACTCGGTGCTGTACGCGCGCGACAGGTGGCTGAAGCCGGGCGGCCTCATCCTGCCGAGCAGAGCCGAGCTCTACATCGCGCCGGTTAGCGACCCGGCCGTGGAGGACCGCCTGCACTTCTGGTACACCGTCAAAGACCAGTACGGCGTGGACATGTCCTGCATGTCCGACTTCGCCCGGAGATGTATCATGAACTCCGACATCACGGTGAACTCGGTGTCGGTCGAGGACGTGATGTCGCACCCGGCCCGCTTCGCCGAGCTCGACCTGCACTCAGTGACCGCGGAGGATCTGCGGTCGGTGAAGGGCCAGTTCCGGTGCGAGTCGTTCGGCTCGGCGGCGGTGAACGCTTTCTGTGTTTACTTCACGGTCACTTTCCCCTGCCCGGACAAGCCACAGGCGCTCGTGCTCTCCACGTCCCCGTTCAAACCGGAGACGCACTGGAAGCAGGCGGTGCTGTACCTGGACGCGCCGGTGGATGTGGTGCAGGACACGGTGGTTACCGGAGAGGTCAGCATGTACCCCTCGGAGGAAAGCGCCAGACACATATGCATCCACGTGGACTACACCATAGGAGAGCACAAGAGACAGTCCAAGACTTTCTCCATCCCGGACTGGACCTCTGAGGCTCAGCCGTGACCGGGACCCCGCACCCGTTAACAACCGGCCACTCAGACTCAAACACAGCAGTTTAATCCTTCCTGAACCGGCTGAGTCCCGGTTCACAGGGACCTGCAGCCGTGACCGGTGTGTGGGACTGTTAGTACTGTCAGATCACGTTAGGTTCACGGAGGATGACAGCTCTCACACACAGACACACACACACACACACACACACAGGAGAGGTCTGCAAACTACACACACACAGTAACACACACACAGACACACAGTAACACACAGACACAGACACACAGTAACACACAGTCACACACACAGTAATTTGTCAGCCTCGGTGTGTGTGTTCTGAGCTCGGACGTCCGTCTGTTGTGTTTCAGGTTGTTTTCACACTAATAAAAAACTGTAAATCCTGAGCACCTTGTAAACATTGTGTGAACCTCACTCAGATGTGTGTTGTGTTTCGTATCGGAGCATGTCCGTGTCAGGACCTCTCTGTATTCCCGACTGGAAGGTTCCTGAGCGTGGGGCCGGTGGAACGGTTCTAGGTGCTGTGGAGCTCCTTAAAGCAGAGGCAGGTTTTTACAAAGCTGCTGAATAAATTCAACGCCGCGCCACAGACATCTGATATTCTAATACATTCAGGCATGCATATTGTGTGGAATGTGATCAAAATGCTGCATTCAGATGGGGATTAGAGCGATATATTGACTTGGACCTGCTGTAGTCAGGCTTCGACTCTGGCTGCTGTTGAGTTTCTTTTTAATGAAGGGCCAAATTGGCTCCGGGTGTCGGTTTAAAAGCAGAACACGCCGTCGTCTTTGACAGAAGCCACACTGTTTACAGCTGGTTCCTGCTCGGCTGTGTGGACGCTGCCTGGCTCTGAGCTGAAAAGTCGTTTTTATCAGTGTAACAGGCAGAAAGTTGTTAAAGTTAATAGTTGAATGGCCACGTTTAATAATGAATCACTTAAAATGGCCCCTGATCCTCAGTGATCCACAGTGAGATGATGTTACTGGGGCAGACTTCATGCTGTTTGGATGATTCATGTGTTGGGACCTGAGACGCTGAAGGACTCAGAGTTGGATGTTCCTGCAGTGGTTCTTCATCGACGTCCTGCTGCAGGTTTAAATGTTCGTATGAAGTGTGAAATGTTCTCGGACTGTTCTTTAAATGTGGGTCTCAGTGCTCGTCCTTTGGAGCCGTGCTGCTTTTCATTTGGTTCATTTTTACTTTAGACTTTTACTACTTAAAAATAATAAATATAATGTTAGAACATATTTAATAGTCTAGATTTGATACCAATAATGAACACACTCCTAAATAAACATGTCTGTAGAGCCATGAATTTGCTGTTTGAGTTTCTTCTTGTCGTACGATGCTGATGGTGGATGAAAGCTCTCTGTGCTGCTCAGAGCACTGAGCTCAGGCCATCAGCTGTGGGTCAGGGGTAAATCATATATAATCAAACAGCAGTTAATAAATACTCAGACTGAAGCTGATGGAAAACTCTTCCTGCTCGCTGCCTGTTCATCATGAAACAAACTGATGAACTGCGTTAGTTATGACACTGACAATGATGTGATTAAAGCTACAGATTCACTCAGTCACCTGATGCCCTGTCACAGACACGGTGTAACTCTACACTGTGTGTGACAACATGTGCAGCAGTCACACTCGTGCTGCCTGTGATCAGCGTGCACAAAGAACAACAACATAAAGAGTAGGAGCTTGATGAGGCCTGTCCTGTCCCAGCAGGCTGTGGCCAGGAGGCAGCATATGGAGCCAGCTAGGAGGAAGTTCACTGCTTTTGATGGTTAGCATTTACATCTCCGGGACGACCCATCTAACAGGCACAGTGTTTAAAGTCACAGTCCGATCTGAACGTAGTTCAGAGGACAGATTTTAATGCAGGTAATTAAACGTGGGACCCGCCCACTTTCCTCACACCCAGATTCATCATGGTGGATGATGACTCCTGTTTGAGATCAGGAGCTCTCTGTGTCATTGCTGCTGTCACAGACACTGTGAACTGGGCTGACCTGGAAATCCCTGGCTGTGACCACAGGTCAGATCAGTGCTGTCGGACGTCATTGCCTTGTTGTGACAGGGATACACGAGCTGCTACCTCCCAGTTTGTCTCTGTACAAGAAGCACTTCCAATAAACTGCACACACTTTTCTCTCAGATTAAATTCTGAAATCTGAAGTGCAGCCACAGTGGCTGAATCTCTGCTCAGCTTCTGCAGGTGCTGGGAAATAAAGGCCGACAGGCAGAGCAGAGGAAGGTGTCCAGAGAATGGAAATGTCAGATGAGAAGCAGGCAGCTGCTGTTCGGAGCAGAATCACACTCATGCATGCACGGCCACTCCCGGCTGCTAAGTGCTAAACTAATTGTGATCCATTCCTGCCTGAAATGATTTGGAAACCATTAGAAACTAGTGTTGAAACTTGAAATAGGATGATTTGTCTTGTATCTCAAAGCAATTTAGGAGCCAATCAATAGACAATGTGCTTAATCTAACTGATTTCAAGACTCATTGTTCAGTGGAGGGCGGCTGAACGAGACGGAGACACGGCACAGTCCAGGACTCGGTGAACCGTCATACTCGTCTTCACTATGGATGTGACAGTTAGTGAGTAGGAATAACATGATGTGATCAAACATAGAAACGATGTTTTGTGGATATGAAAACGTCGAGACAGTCTGAGACCTCAGACAGTCTCAAAACAGATCATTTAGATCAAACTTAAAGGAGATTAAACTGCTGCTGCTGCTGCTTTATACAAAACAGCCCATTACACAAAATGGGAGAAAGGTTTAACAAATGAATTAAAGGTATAAAAATATGATTGAATCAATCAGTTTCCTTCACCCTGGTCATCAAAGCTTTGTTCTTCAGCACCAGGATCTGTGCTGTGTTCAGCCGAGTGGCTCAAGCCATTTTATTTATTGTTTACTAAACACATAAATAATGGTGGAGAGAAATTCAGCAGCAGTAAACAGCTGAGACAGTCTGAGGTCACGAAGAGCCAGTGAATTTCAGAGCTTCTTTTCTGAGCTCAGGGAACGGACGCTGTATTAGTGTTGGTTTCTACACGTGTGTGTGTGCGCAGGTCTGGAGGAACCAGCCCAAACACAGATCCATACACACCCTCACACAGTGAGGGTCGTTCAGCAGTAACCATGGCCAGTAATACAACTCAAAGCACAGTGGTCCACAGTTCCCAACGTCTACAGACACGAGGCAGTTTCACTCTTTTAGAGCAGGTCAGACTCGTAGGAATGATGAGGGGATTCTGAGAACCGGTCTTTGATAGGAGATGATGGTGACATGGATCAGCCTCTAACGGAGCACAGAGTCTACGGTCCAGCTCCTCACATCTGATCTGTCCACAGTCTGTGACATTCAGCTCAGTTTATCAGCGCTTCATTTAAAAACTTTGTTTTACTGTATCACAAAAAAGGAAATGTGTAACCCAGTTCACACACTGTAAAACACAGGACACACTACAGAACACATTCAGCACCTCGTTGTCCCAGAGATAAAATGGAACAGTGCCCTCAGTGACAAAATCCATGAATGATGCATTTTAAAACTAAAATAAGAAAAGTGCAAATCTCCATGATGTCATTTGGTCTGATTGCAGAGAACAGTCAACAGTGATGGAGGCTCATTGGAACTCCAGATTAATATCACACGTCTGACCTGAGTGTGGGTCACAGAGTGAAGGCTGAGCCTCAGTCCTCACAGAAAACCGGAGGAAAATCACTGAGTGTGTTTCTGCAGAGCTCGTTTTCCATCTCTGCTGAAACCGGACCGGACTCTGGTGACACCGTCTCTACTCACGGCCGCTCAATCATCCTCGTATGCTAATGACACCGTGAACCGGCCAATAGGATTCAGTTCCCACTGTTGGTTACAGTAACCGATATTTCTGTCAGCGTATCCTGTGACGACAAATTAGGAACATGGTATTGACAAAAGCTAATTGGTGGACCAGCTCCCCAGAGATGTGGACTTCATTTCTCTGGGGCCCGGCAGGCCGGACCGTTTGTCATCATAATCATTAGAAGCAGGAACTGACCCACGTGCCTGCTGCTAAAGCCCAAAATAACTGTGCGACTGCATGAGCCTGCCTTCTTCTCAGCAGTAATAAAACACTGGACTTTTTAAATGAGAAACCGTATTTATTTTGGCCCTGAGCTGCAAATCTCAGCTGAGGAAGCTGCTGCCTATCACACACGCATCCAGCTGAAAGCACTGAGGTGTGACTTCACGGACGGACACACGCCGCACGACAGAGGCCAGATCTGGATGGTGCCTGTTAGGAAAGTAAGTCCCAAATCACTGGCACAGTCATGTAAATGTGACCGGGATGGCCCCGATTCACAATCAGCCCGAGGCAGGCGGCTCTCAGCTTGTGACCGAAGTACAAATCCACCAAACCCCCCCCACCCCACTAATCCTTTTTCAATCATGCACTTTTTGGATTAAGCGTGTATGTAAATCTTCTCAGGTATTGTTTTATAACCTAATATGATATTTCAATTTAGGCGAGTTGGGTTATGGGTTTAGGACACCGTGCAGGATTGGATAAGCAGCACAGGTCTGCAGGCAGCAGATTGGAGTGGAGGTTGGTGCCGGGCTGAAAGGAGTGTGATAAACCTTTGACACTAAGTCCAAATGGAGCAGATGCATAAAGGTGCTGAGACTGACCTGATTCAGTCCTTCTCAGGCATCCCATAATGCAGTGTGAAGTCTGTATTTATTCCGACTCTTTCTAAGTGTCTCAGCTCAGATGTTTCGTGTGATCGGTAACGACCCTGAAGCAGTTTGTCCTAAAAAACGTGGACTCACTGAGTCTTCAGAGGACTTCCCTTAATGCAGTGGAATATTTTCATAACTTAAACATGAATAATTTTCCCATCAAAGCTTGTACCAGCTGATGTCACCACAGGTGGGACGTAAACGTTCAGGTACTTCAGTATTTTACTCCTCAACATTTAGTTTCATTCATTTAGTTCAAACGTGCAGCAGTAATCTCCAGCAGTTCGTGTAATCGAGTACTTTTACATAATTTTAGACTTTAAATCGAGTAAATAACCTGAATTCTTTTTCCACCACTGTGTTTTGTGTCTCCATCCAACACAAGCTTAAATACACACAGCGAGCACTTTATTAGGAACACCTGTGCACCTGCTTATTCATGCAGCCATCCCACCAGCCAATCAGTTCAAGTTTCTGTCCGCCAAGACCAGAGACCTGAAGCTGCAGTGAACACAGGCTCACCAAAACTGGACAGATGAAGACTGGAACAACGCAGTCTGGTCTGATGGATCTGGATTTCTGCTGAGCTGCAGATGGTAGGATCAGAGTTTGGCATCAGTGACCACGTTCGTCCCTTCGTGGACACAGTTCACCATCTCCTCATGGATCCTTCCAGCAGGATAATGCTCAAGGTCACAAAGTTAAAGACTCAAACTGGTTTCCTGAACATGACCGAGAGTCCAGTGGACATCGGTGACCTCCACAGTCTCCAGACCTGATCCAGTAGACCACCTTTGGGATGTGGTAGAACAGGAGATTAGCAGCATGAATGATGAGGTGAAGCTCAGGGAAAGGTTTCCAACATCAGGTGGATCCATGAGAGCGAAGTGAGGGAGGAGCCAGAGTCAGTGTGGTGTTCCTAATAAAGTGCTCAGTGAGTGTACAACTGTTCTTTATGAATAACACGTCCTCCCCTCTTCCATACTCCCTGTGTACAAATCCAGTACCTCAGTGCCGGACGTCTCCAGACAGGCAGGTGGAAAAAGCTTTTCTAATAACCACAGTGAGAAATGACACGAAGGGAAAAAGAAACTCAACAACACACGAGGGTGGAGGGAGATATCAGAACACGGGACCACGTGATCACTGGTCTCTCACGTAAAGAGCCACTTATTGAACCCACTGATGGATTTGAAGGCACAGGGTCGTGTGTGTGTGTGTATGTGTGTGTGTGTGATGGTGTGTGTGTGTGTGTGTGAGTGTGTGTGAGTGTGTGTGCTCAGAGTTTATTGGTGCCTGTTGTCATTTACACAGTCACTGTACAAACCCAGTGAGCTTCAGTGATGTATTGTGAGTGAACATATTACATGGTGTCGTTGTACAGAGTCAATTAAATTAATGGGAATTAAATGAATTAAATGAAATTCCTCTGTGCTCTCCTCTTTCTCGTGACCGTCCCATGAAGTTACTGTACTTTACATCTGCTGGAGTTTACTCCAATGACTCTACTGATTCCTGTCTCTGGATGTGCACCCTCTCTGCTCTATCTGCTCTCAGCTGGGAACGAGTGAGCAACGAGCAACGCTTTCTGTTTTACAGAGCAACATGAGCTCAGCGTCCTGTTCACGGCGTGTTTCTGTTCGATTTCTCCAAACCTGCCTCATCCTCCTGCTGTGGACCTCACTCTGTCCCTCAGACCTGAGGAGGATGCTGTTCAAACAGGCAGTAATAACAGTAATAATAATAATAATGAAGAGCAGAAATGACTGTGGGACTGTAAACGTGCCATTTGAAGCAGTTTTTCGTTAAGTCATTGTTCATATATTTGAATAAGCTCTCAGTGATGAGGGGAGATGCTGAGCAGCAGCTGCAGCAGGATCCTCGCTGCTCTGTATCTGCTGCTTTCACGTCGTTTGGAAATGATCTGTTCTGCTCTGTGCAGTCAAACAGTCTTGATGCCGTGAAGCAGATTTCACACAGACGCCTGCAGCTAATGAAGCTGCAGCTGATCACATTTCCCTGTGATCTGACTCATATTCAGACCATTAAAGTGAAAAAGCCAAACCCTGAGATTCTAACGGAATTCCAGCGGTAATTCCCGGTGTATCTGGTGCTGTGTGCACTCAGCTGCAGCTCTCAGGCTTCAGCTGAGGAATAAACTTCAGGTAAAAGTCAGTAGTCAGAGCCTCTCCGCCTCATTGTGTGAGAGAGCAGCGAGTCTGGTCACTCTCTCCGTCTCCGGCTCGTTTTCAGGAGCCACCGGGAATCTCTTCGCATTTTAACCTGCTCTTTAAAAACGTTCGTGTCTTGGAGGGATTTTCTCCGGACGGCTCCACGTGTGTGTGCCCGGCTCTGAGTGACGCTGTGTGGGCACCGGGAGCTCTCCTCCATTCACCGGGAGCGGCGGAGACAAGCGGGTCGCCTCCACGCCGAGCCTAAGATGTCCCGTGTTAAAGCGGATGTTTTTGGCTGCAACAGGCTACATGGCGGGCTCCTGTCGGTGTGAAGCTCTGAGACCCAGGTGAGAGGCTCGCACAGCCGATTTCCTTTCATTTCATCAATCTCACAGTGGATGGGGCGCGTAAACTTTTGAAGCTTTGCTGCGACGCGCGCCGAGTGGGTGGTCAAATTGTGCGTCGTGATTAGAGAAAGTAAGCCGACTGTTCTGAGACCAGATAGGCCTCCTGTTTTCAGGTGTGCCTGGAGGTGTTTGCTGCGATGAGCACAGAGAAATCAGGCGCAGCCCTGAACGCCGCTGTGTCCAGACTCTGAGCAGAGAGAGCTGCTCTCCACTTCCTCTGAGAAACTCACCTGAGTACAGGAGGACACAGAGGACACAGAGGACACATGGACAGAACACACACCATGGTCACTGTTCATGACGCGGAGCTCAGAGGTCCTGACATCCAGCTGATTTTCTCTCAGGCTGGAACATCCTTTATCTTTTATCTTCATCTCGTGTTTTACACCATCTCTCCATCTCTCTCTGTCTCTCTCCTTTTTCTGAGTCAGCCCATCAGAGGCATCCTTCCGGGTCAGGGTGATGTGGGGCCTCTCTGGCCTATAGACGCTGCACACACATTGGAAACATCGACGCACTCAGCAGGTGAACCTGCGCGCCAAGTGCCGTGGCCCGACGTCTTCCGCCCCCCCTCACTGTTTGTGAGAATTAATTAAGCTGTGAATGCTGTTCACTGTCTAAGCCTGAAAAACCTTCTCCCTCCGTTTATGAGGAATTTTCTTGCATTATGCAGATGAAGGAAAAATAAGAGGTGATTCTCTGAAGCTTCGTTTCCTCGTTGTTTTATCCAGAGTCTGTAAAAGCAGGACCCTGTTCCCCCCCAGACATTTATTTATAGCTCAGTTAACCACAGTCCATTTAAAACACATTTTATTTTTATTATTATTTATTTGTTATTATTATTATTATTATTATCTGTATTGTTATTTATGATCGGAGACAATTGGAGGATGTTCACCTTCCCTCCATTTACACCTGTTAAAACAACACAGTGGATGAGGCAGGGGTTTTTATTCACATAACACTGGTTAATTATATATTTTATATTCTATTATTATAAAAGAATTACGCGCTGCTCTAAATTGTTCCAATTAATTCAGATATTAAATGTGTTTTATTAGGAAAATAGAACAAATTGTGAATGAACGGAATTAACCAGTAAAACGTGGCATTTCGTCCCGCGCGCACATACATCCACACTTTTTTTTCCTCAGCTCTGGCTGGTTTTCCTCCTTCTCTCCTCTGAGACTATTAACGCCCGTATTCGTTGGATAATTTAACGCGATCAGGCGACTCGGGTGAACTCCACCAAAACAGGTTCAACTGCAGGCGATTCTCCTCCCTCCTGAGTTCCTAACGGGTCCCGAAAGAGGATGGCGTGCGTGCATGTGAATGTGTGTGGGTGGGGGGGCTGTTGGCGAGATGGAGACGGGCTGGAGGGGTGGGGAGAGAAACCATAGGTGTGTGTGGGGGGGAAACAAGCTGAGTGTGTGTCTCATCTAATAGAGCCAGAGCCTCGGAGCGCATTTTCTTCCCCGTCATCTCCGTCTGGGCGGTCGGTGCTGCGCCGTGCCGGGGAGGCGGCCACGGGAAGGAGCGTTGATGCGAGCGGATATTCTCCTCAGCCGCTGAGCGGCTGAAGCCAATTCAGAGCCAGAGAGAAGGAGAGAAAGAAGAGAGGGAGGACGGCGTTCGCGCACAGAGCAGCAGGCGCGAGTCTTTGGGAACGAAGGAATTAAAAACGGGGCGAGAAGAGGAGGACGCGCGCCACGGGGCCGGCGGGTCAAAGTTTGTTCTGCAGCTGTGGGGGTTTTCTTTTCTGCGGACATCACTGTGCCTCAGATTGACGCCGTGATGGAATGACACTTGGAGAGGGGATGATGGACACTTTGGCACCGGAGCTCCTGCTCAGAAATCCTCCCGTTTCCAGCAGGCGCGGTGCTGACCGAGCCCCCAGGACGGTGATCAGTCATTTGTTTTGAAGTGGCAGGAATATCCTCCGCTCGTTTTCTCCCCCCTCGCTCTGCAAACAGAGTGAGAGATGGTGCGCACAGCGATTCCTCAGAGACTGACGTGCGTACTCATCACACTCGCGTTAAGGAGCGCGTCTTAAAGAGCTTCTTTCTTCATTCATCTTCACTTTGCTGCTCTGAACTTGTTGAACGGTTTTAAAGAGCACAGGGACACGGAGTACCGGGTCCAAGAGGGACATTCAGGACATGTAAGTTTTCCCTTTTCCTTGTGAATTTTACTCTCTGTGTGTTGATGCGTAAATTCTTCACACCTGCGTTAAAGTCTGGCGGTCGTGGCTGCAGTGACTCGGCTCTGGCCTGGATGCATTTATCTCACATTATGAGTTGTGGATCTTTAACTTCTAAAAAGGATTTAAAAAACTTTCCGGACTTCCTGAATCAAGAAGGATTTCTTAAAACTGAGACATGAGGCGACCTTGAATTCATCCACAACTTAGCACCATCTCCTCAGGTCATTTTTAGAGGCGCCCCCTTGTGGAGCTTGTTCCCGAATCTTTGCCAATCTATCACGCATAATTACATTTGTGTCATGCTGCAGCCAATTGGCCTAAATTTAATACGTCATTATATGAGCAGCCTATTACAGGTAGATTTGTTTTGGTACATGGTCTCAGTGTTGGTTGACTCCACACATGCATTAGCTTCTCATTTAATTCAGACCTGCTTGATTCCGATGCTGCTTTGTGCTTTAAAGCCCAGTGAGTTGGACTCAGGCAGATTTCTGCTCATGTGCTTCACGTATGATATTATTTCTAACAGTTAGAATCTGCAGGACCCACATGCTTCTAGCTTGGCCTTGTATTGGATAATACCCAACAATTATTCTGTTAAGGACGAGTTCATAACCATTATCATTAAACACGCTCGCCCTGGGTTCAGGATGGAGGCAGCATTTAGAAAATGAGATTGCTGCTGTTCCTTCACAGGACTAACTACACCTGCAGCTGACACCGATGAGTCACTGATCACGTTCGATCACAGTCGATCAATAGTCATTTTTATCAGGCTCTAACAGTTTTTATTCTTTTATTTGATGTAAAATAACGACAGGTGTAATGAGTCATTCTCTTTGTGGTTAAAGCAGCTGTCGCTTTAAACCCGTCTCTTCCAGCCTTTTCACAGTATTGCCATCTTGAGAGAGCTACCTGGGTGAGCACATTCTTCAGAGCTAAAGTGGAATTTTTTAGTCTCCAGACATGTCACTGTGGTTTCAGAGTAATGTGCCAGCAGCCTTTTAGGAAAAGTGTCTTTAATAATGCATAAGGTGTTCCTGTGTCGCAAAGAGGGGCATGCTTGGTGGCGAGGAGAGGCAGAGGCAGGGGGAGGGATGGAGGGAGGGTGACGGAGGCGTGATCTTGTCTCACTGTCTCATTGGATGCCCCGAGGGTGTTGAGCTCGACTCGGGGCAGCATCGCCACAGTTGCCCTGTCAGAAGCTCTGCTCTCACACGCCTGGCGTGCACGGGGCAGTTTCGGCTGCTCGGGGGAGGGGGTGGCGTGGGGTGGGTGCAGTCAGGGGGGGGAGGTGTTGGACGACTGTGGCAGATGCAGCTGGTGGAGGCAGGTGAAGCACGTCCTGAGCAGTCGGGGACCTGCTTGTCTTCAGAGGCCTGACCTGTCTGGCTCCAGTGGACTCTGGATTTGAGGAGAGGCTGCAGACACCCTGTTAAAGGGCTCAGGCCTGGTGTTCTGATGGCAACAACAAACCCTCTCTGAATTTTTAGTTTTTATTTTTCTGTTAATTTTAGTAGAAAAACCTCTCAACCAGAAACAAAACAAAAACTGTAAACTAATGAATCTTTCAGGGTTGGAAACTGGTCGTGGCTTGAATTTTTATTGCATTCAGGTTTCACAGATAATTTATCACATGACAGGTGGAAAACAAACCTCAGCACGAGCGCAGATCTGGATAATCGAAGCAGGCAAACTGTTTGTCTAACCCTAGAGCAGAGCTTCAGCTTTGATTCCTTGTGAATCTGCCCACCCACCCCAACACACAGTCAGTGAACCGGCTGTCAGCGCTCCACCCATTCACTACCTGTCATCATTATTAAAAGATCATAAGCTGCCGATTGAGGGCGGCGACATTTTAAGAAGCAGGAAAGAGCTCTAAGTGATGAGCTGACTCGGAGGCAGGCCCCAGGGATGCATTACAGGCCTGCTCGCTGTTCCACGGGAACGCTGCTGTCGTGTTTGCAGGACCATGCTCCACTCTCCATATGTTTATTCATGAGGACAGCAGCACTATTGGCAGGTTGTTAACAGCAAAGATTAGGGATTCTGGAAAGGCAGGCAGAGAAATCTGGTGAGTGGAGCACTGAGAGCAGGCAGGAGGCTTTTTTTTTTTTTTTTTTTGTGAAGCCGGGCCAGCTTCTATCTTTATCTGTCTTTCATCTGTTTCTGACTGTCTGCCCTCCTGTCTTTCTGCCCTTCACTGTGCTGCGCTCTTGTTTCTCTTTTAGAAGGCACTGGTGGGGAATATGAAGCAGGTAGAGTTAGAAAAGATGAAAGTAGGAAGAGACAGGACAGAAGCAGGGTCACAAACTGCCCTTGAAAGTGCATAAAATGCGTGAAATTAAAAATCAAAAGGGGGAAAAATAGCCCAGATATTAGTGGTAACCTTGTAATTATGCCACCTTACTCTGGGCTGAGCACATCCTTTTACACTCTGTGCTCCATCCACATTTAAAGGGGACTTTTTTTCATTTCAGGACATTTTTAATTTGTTGAACTGATAAATATTCAGGCAGGTGTGAAGGAAGGTACTGCCCCCTGTGGGCCACCGTAGATGATTCCTTAGAGGTTTGTCTCAACATTTGTTGCCCGCGGGACCTGGGTGAAAAAAATTTGGGCCTTTTTGGTCAAAGAACAAAAAAACTCAGTCTGGAGCAGTTGAAAAAATGTTGGCACCACACAGCCAGCAGCTGGAGAAAATACTGAACCCACACAAAAATAAAACAGTCGATATGGGCAGAAATTGAAAAGTGGAAGGACGGGAGATGAAGGGATTGGGGACAGATAAACACTGTGGGTCAAAACAACAAACTCTTTTCCTTCTGTATTTTCCAATTTGAAATATAAAGGTAAAGGATGACGTGCACCTGCTAAACTAAGAAAAAATCAGAGGAGGAAGAGAAAACAGAGAAAGAGAGGAAGAGGAGGGCAGAAATGAAGCTTGTGTTCCTCCATTTCTTCAGCTGATGATATGGATGATTTACATGATTTAGTAAAGAGCGGCTCTGAAGAAACACTCAGTCATGCTCAGGTCCGGGGATGAAATGGAAGTGGACACCTGGGGCCGTTTCTCAGACCCAGAGACAGACGAGAGGTCGGGTGTAAGGGGAGGGGCGACCTCAGCAGGTGTGTTTGAATGTAAAATGGAGCCTGCAGGTTGCAGCACAGGCAGGTTGGTCTCTTCAGTCTCCTGTCGTTTGAGGCTGTGAGTGCACACAAGCTGCTCTACTGTACGAGCTTTAATACATCTGTATTCTGAAGCTCTGTATTCATATATTTACCTGCCGATAGATCACTTCTTCAAATGTGTTTGAATATTATTATAATATAATAGAATAATATTTGTATGTTTAAAGAGCCACTCGCCTCTGAAACGTCAGGACACATGAAGTGAAACAGGAGACATCGTGTGTCCAGAGGTCAAACATCTGAAACAACAAATATTTGCATATTTTTAGATCCTGGATGTTTCAGTGAGGAGATGTTTAAAAAAAATTAAAATTAAAAAATTGAAAATGTTCTAACTAAATAATTGAACTTTTTGTGGAAAATCCTGTTGGATGATTCAAAGCAGAATATTATTTATATTATATTTATGAATATCTGAGGATCTTTAAGGTTTTCACTCATTTTCTTTTGTGTTACACCTTAAAATTTCTGCCTTAATGTTTCACCCTTTATTTTTTCTGGACTTTTATTATAGTCGTTTCTGTTCACGGTGGTGCCGAGGAAAAAACCCTTTTTTTAAAGTTAAACAGAAAACTAGTTTTTCCGGCCGTCACCCTCCCTCTCACCCAGCGACCTCCCACTGTTCCTGTAAGTGTTTATCGCTCTGTGCCCACGGTGCAATGTATATTCCTGTACGTGGCAGAATTTCAGACTTCCTGTGAGCGCGCCTCCTCTGACGTCCTCAAACCTTGATCGATGGTTGGAGGAAGCGACCTGCCCTAAAATAAACCTATTGTCACTTAAAATGCACATCCACACTTCTTCCATCTGCTCTCCCTTCCTCTCCCTCACCTCGTCTCCTTGGGGCGACGGAGGGTTACAGGCAGGGAGTAATGAGAGGAAGGGGCCACTGTGTCCAGGATGGTGGAGTGATAATGACCCCGCTTTTGTGATCTCTATTGCTTGTTATCGAAGCCTCGCCAGTGCTTGTTGTCTCATTACCTGTGACTGGAGCCTCTCTTTATCCAGAGGTTGCATGTGAAGCACACACTCACAGACACACATGTGGGCGCTCTGACCATCTCTTTAGTCTCCCCTTAACACGGTAATATTATGTCTCTTAATGGGAACAGGGAGCTCAGTGCCAAGAGTTCCTCTGTATAATTGGCTGCTTCCTCACCTGCTGACATCTCCCCCATTGACATTCTTACATTTTACATTTGAGGTGCTTCATTTCTTTCCCCCTTAACCTCATCCTCCTTCCTCCTGCTCTTGGTTTTTTTTTTTTTTTGGTTTTACATTTTCTTTCTCGATCATCCTCTGCAAAATTGAATCCCAGTTTCCAGCCATATGTGTGGGTGAAGCTCATTTTGATCTGTCAGCCACGTTTCCTGCATCCTTCCACCAAATCTGATCCCAGGCCACTTTGTGAGTTGATCAGTGCTTAGCCAATCAGGGGGCTTGCTGATGAATAGGGGCGGCTTCCTGCTGTGTTTCTGGCCAAAGAGAAATCAAGGTACACGCAGGTTGTTGACGCCTCATTTAATAGACTTTTTAAGGTCAATTCAAAAACACAATGGAGGAATAAATACTTGTAAAAGCAGAGAGCTTGTCATCACAGTCCAGACTGATGCCACTGAAATAAACAGGTTAAATGTTTCGGAGCCTGGTGCTCAGCTGCGTTTAAAAAGGTTTTTCAATGGAAGCTTCAGACAAAGGGAGAAGTGAGGCCACGGCCTGCAGTGGTTGGCAGATATAAATGGATGCTTTGTACCTCAGGAGGTAAATCACAGTATGTGATATAGTGCAGTGGCTCCTGTCTTTGACAGAGGAAACTTGAAAACAGTCACAAGACATTTATGTTAAAAACAACAGTTTTTATCCTAAATTGCAAAGTGGGATTTTATCAAGTCTGCTGTTGATATTTCCCCTGTTGACTGTAGTTAAAGACAAAGCTTTTTACATTAACTATGGCTCAGGTGTCACGTGTCTGGATGAACCCACAGATAATTATCACCCAGCTTTCCCCTCAGCTCCACTGAGCTTCAGTGTCTTTCAGCTCATTGTTTTGATTGTATGGATTTTCATTCAGTACGTCGCCACAGAATGACGGATCACGATAACAAGTTTGCCCTATCAGCTTTCTAAAGGAATATGATGTTTACAGCCTCCAAAAATCAATTAATGCACAAGCTGCATTTTATTCATTTGTTATCTTCACTGTTGGACACTTTTCTTTCATGACATTCAAAACACAAATTACTCCACAGCAACAGGGTGTTTTATTATTAATGCCAACAGCCCAGAGTCCAACTGGAAATATCAGAATTCAACACCCAGATGTAGTTTCTAGTTTTGACCCTGACTGAATAAAATGGGACATTTCTTCATGTTTTCCTCATCCCTCTTCATCGTTCCAGCCCGTGCACTGTGGGGAGTGTGAGGTGTGTGGGGGGTGAGTGGGTGGGGGAGGCTGTAACACTGTAGACCTGATACCGCTGCGTGAGATGAGGGTTTGGTGTGAAAGCAGCAGGATCCAGTTTACCCTGACGGCCTCACGTACTGATTTTCTGTGTTTTGATGGACAACAAACACCAACATGGCGCTGCTTTCCAACACCCGTCCAGCTTTCTGCTCACACATACGCCTTTCACCCACGCCCTGGTTCCAGCTAATGTTTCCTTACTGTCAGCCTCTATTTCCATAAGGGAGGTGAATTCACCCCCTCCTCTGTTTCTTGTTTCTCCGCAGTGCCAGATCGCCACACAGGACGAGGACCATGATTGACAGCTGGGCGAGCTGAGGAGATCTGTCACTCATCTTCCTATCAGTGTGTCAGGGGGCTATCTCCTCCTCACCTCCCCCCTCTTCCTCCACCATCCTCCTCCTCCCTTCAGTCCTCTCTTCTTATCTTCAATGGACTGGTAACCTCAGCATCATCGTAGTTATCCACCGCTCCAGAGTAAAACCGACCCTCGCTCCACCTGAAGGAAGTCTGGCATGCCTCCTCAGTCCAGCTGAGCGAGCTGTAAGAAGAGGGATCCGTTGTTCCTACGCCTTCTGAAGGAGATTCAGCTCCTTGAGGAGGAGCTGAGAGAGGACCAGTCATGCGTTTCCATTTTGCGTTGACGCTGCAGGCGCTGTGGACTGGTGTGTGCCAGGGGGCCATGCAGCACTACCCTGCAGCATGGGGCCACTACGACGTATGTAAGTCCCAGATTTACACAGACGAAGGCCTGACCTGGGACTACATGGCCTGCCAGCCAGAGGCAGCAGACATGACCCAGTACCTGAAGGTCACCCTGGATCCCCCCAACATTACCTGTGGAGATCCTCCTGAGACATACTGTGCCCTGGTGAGTACAATGAGAGAGAACCCCCCCAGAAAAAAAAACTGTACACATAGTTAAAAAACAGCAGGGCAGCCTTCTTATCTGTGTCTGTGTCTGTGTGGTGTATCTGCTTGGCTGGCCCCTAACCCCTAACCCTGGCTCTGATCCCAGAGCTGTAACACACACTCTCAGAGCCTGTGACTCAGATACGTGGCTACAGCTGAAGAAATAGAGGTTTGTGCCCATTGACGTCATGTTGTGCTGTTTAGAGAGCTGCTTCTTGGTGTGCACTGCAAACACTGTCTGATGTGCTGTTGACGCTGCTTACTTGCAGAAAACGCTGTATAATGTGACTTTACCAATGAAAACACACACACCTCGCTCTGCACACACATCAGAGTCACGCAAAAACACAGTCGCCTCAGTGTCTTTTTCCAGAGCTGGATGAGTGAGTGGCCTAAAAATTCAAACAATCTCTGGATGAAATAGTGCACAGGACTAAAAATACTACAGTATGTATGAGATGTTAAGTGGAGCACTGTTTTAAGTGCAAATACACAAGTTAGTGTAGCGACACCTCTCCTGATGCAGTACTGGACGTGCTCACTGCTCCGGTGACCCGGTGTGTTCGTGTATAGAATTCATCATTGATCATTGATCATCTCTCAGCCTGAACTTTTATTGGTGGGATCCAGAGCCACGTTCTGCTTCTTATTTGAGCGTATTTGGTTTCAGGTGAGATGAAGGATGAAGAGCAGCTCGTGTCTCCTCAGCCACAGTGGTTCTGTGAGAGGGACTGAAATATTTTCATTCGTGGTCCTCAGAGGATGAATCCTACCGACTTGATTTTCTGTCTTTTCCTCGAGCGTCACCCTTAGAATGACACGTCACCATCTGTTGGATTTGTGGTGTAACATTCCCATGAGCCTCAGCTGTACTTCCTGTTTGGTACTAATCAATCAGAAGTGAACTTCCTGTTTTCTGTGATAAAATTGAACCAGTTTTTTTTTTTTATTGTGTTTTACTTAAAGTTATTTTATTTGAAACACTTGACTTCTAAGGAGGTTATTTTAAAATCATGAACCAATTAGCTTTCAGAGTGAGTGAGTGATGTGGAAGGAGAGATTTTCTATTTAAACGGCACAATAAAAAGCAGTGATTGGTTGATTGTTTTTCCCTCTGACGTTGCTGAGATGCTCTTGATTCTGCAAATTATACTGTAATGGTGAAAATTACAAATTCCTGGTGGAGCCGTAAATAAAATGCATATTAGGTCAAGTATTTAATTAGCAAAGCTCCCTCCTCCTCACTGAAGCTCAGCTGGTTGCCTCAGATTAACGCTAAATGAGTTCATTTTGGGCCGTCGTGTTTTAGCAGGTCATCAGTGATTCTCTCAGAACAAACGCACGCCGCACTCCAACAGCTTCAAGAGCTCTTTAGATAAACAGTGAGATGTTCCAGGAAAAGTAGTAAGTCGAGGATTATAAATAGACGTTTGCTTTGAGCAGGAAGTCAGCTGAGAGGAGAGACACAGGAACAGAGAGGGGTTAACAAAATACAGCGAGTGAATGATCAAGAGGCGGGTGAGGAGGAGCGAGCATGGGGGAGACAGAGACTCGGAGGACTCTGTGCAGAGCAGACTGTGACTGAAGAACTAATATCTCCTGCGTGGGGTGGCTCCGAAATGTGAATAATTCAACATGTTTTGTAGCTAATGTGTTTTATTCATAGGACACATTATTCAGCCCGACATCTCTCAGGCACTTCTGAAAAACGCTGACTCCCATGGTCGGTCAAGGTTGGTTGAAGGCGCAGTGAGTTCGGGGGTCGAGGAGGTGGGAGGAGGTCACGTTCAGAACGGGGTCCCCCTCCCCCTCCCTCTGGGTGGACTCGTGACCTCTGATTGATCCGGGTCTGAACCTGGTGTGTCTGGGTTTGGCTTTGCAGCGGTGTGCGAGCGTGTTGTGGATAAACTGAGTCGTGGGTGAACGGCGGTCAGCCGTGTCTGATTCTTCATTGGAGCCGTTCTATTTCTGGATGCACAGTTGAAACTGAGTTTATCATTATTCTTATTGCCAGCCTTTTAACAGTCTGATGATCGCTTATTGAATTAGCAGGAGTTCGCCCCGCGCTGTCGCCCTCGTGTCTCCGGCAGTCGATGTGATAGGAGTGTTTCAATTAAACAGGCAGTGGTTAACTCCCACATAACCATTTCCTCTCTCTGCTGTACTCTACTCATCACAAATCACACAGTGAAATATGACCCCTGCCGCTTACCATAGAGTCCAGTTCTCTGCAGCTGGTTTATGTTTACCCCAGGCTGTAACGTGGCTCCAAATCAACATCGGAATAATTATCATTGATATTCCAGCTACTATGGCTGCCAGTATGCCTCCATAATGCCAATAGTGGTTTGTATCGTAAGTCAGATCATTGCAAATTTGGGGCAATTATCATTAGGCCGCGTTATCGGAGAATTTCATCCCTCTGGTAATTGATTTTGCGCTCACAGAGGCCGGGTGTATTTTAAAGCCGAGCGTCTGCTTCCTGGAGCGCTGAAGGTAACGGACACCGGAGAGAGTCGGAGAGAGGCGGCTGCTCGAGGGCGTGGTGCTTATATGAGCATGGTTATCTCAGGTTGCGGCCTTCATCCCAGGGTCACACACACACACACACACACACACACACCGCACTATCCCACTAAAGACTTTTCATTCTCCTTCTAGCCCAGTGACCTTTTCGATAGCAATAAGCTGCCATTCTCTGAACTCTGGCACACAGACCTGCCATCATATGAGATTTCACTGTCCCCTCCAGTTAGACTCAGACTGGCCTTTAAAAACCTGGACAGGCTGCACACACTCAGCCCGCTGATGATTGAGTCTGTGCAGGGTTCAGGTTCAGGGGAGCAGCTTCGACGTGGTACAGAAATGATGTATTACTGCAGAAGAAGCTGATTGTGGAAACCTTCGACCGTGAAAACACAAAAGAAAACAATGAGGATCTGTTTCGATGATCTGAGCTCGTCAGGCAGATTAACCCGAGCAGCAGCTCTCGTGCCGTACAGGAAACACGACTCTCCAGATCAGTGTTTCAGACAAATGTGGTTTAAATAACATCCAGCCCAACGCTCCAGCACGCCGTCACACGGCTGCATGTTGATGCACACAACATTAAACAAAGAACCACCTTTCTAGGTGTAACTCCATGATTTATACCACATTTAAAAACCATGCTTGGATGTGTGTGTGTGTGTGTGTGCCCTAGTGCATTCCTGTGCAAGTACTGAACGTCTCTGTTCATGCCATCAATTTACAACCAGGAAATGCTGATGAATGCTGAAACCTGAGTCCCGGCAGGCCGATGCATTTCATAGCCAATCAAATCTAAATGAGGAAACGAAGGAGATTATTAAAAAGGCCGTGCAGCATGTGGCTTTTTTCCATTTTAGCACCAGTGAGAGGTCATTAAAGCTGTGCCGTGATAAAAGAACATCACCAATACTGACTGAATTCTTCTGCTTAGCTAATGAGAAGAGTAACGTGATGGATTCAGGCTTTAAAAAGTGGACGTCCGGCTCTTTTCCAGCCATTAGCGAAGCTGGAAGAGTCGGTGAAGGTAGCCTCAGTGGAACATGTGGTGTTTATTTGTTCCACTAAAGCTGCAGTGTTTTCATTTGGATTTTGACTCTGTGTGTTTGAGTCCGACTGTTTACCCGAGCAGAAAATACCACGTGGTACATATGTTTGATGGATGTATGCTGTGCAGTACACCTGTGAAGTGAATAAAACACAGCAAGATCAGAGACGTGTCCTTCTGTCTGAGGCTCGTCAGGTTTTATTCATCAGGGTTACGGGTCAGGTGTGTGTGTGTGTGTGTGTGTCTGTGTGTGTGTGTGTCTGTGTGTGTGGTCTTCCTGACCATGTGCTCATTTAGTGATAGTGAAAACAGGTGTGTATTGTCTCAGGTAAAGACAGGGTGAAACAGTAGATACCAGACGACTGTAAAACCTGGTGCATTTAAATGTTCACCGAGTTTTAGATATATTTATTTATTTATGTTGATTGATATATGATTTTACATACATACATACATATGTTACTGTTCATAGTTTGAACTCTTGCTTAAGTCACCCCTGTGCTTACCTGAGCTGATGGTACATTCCACTTTAAATCGACTGAGATGCTGACAGTTTATTTTGTGTTGTTGTGCTGTTGTTAGGCGGTGCAGTGTCCATCAGCCCCTCATGGTGCTAATTTAGAGCCTCAACATGTTCATTGCGTGCGTTGTTTGCCATCGCCAACCAATCAGGTGGCTCTATTACCTCCAGTGATGGCAGAGCGCACATTTGGTGGCAGCACGAGCGGTGGACTGGCCTACTGGGGCTTTGGACTTTGGACCGGCCTGAGATTGGAGGCTCGTGGGTTCGATCCCTCGACCAAGCACAAAAAAACGGATACGGTGCCTCTGCGCCCATGGCTGTGGTGCCCCTGAGCAAGGCACCGATTCACCCCAGCTCCCCCTGCCCCAGCGTCTCTAGTAATATTTGGGGATATTTGTACTTTTACTTAAGTACTAAGCTTCAGTACTTCCTCCACCACTGCCTGTACCCCACCCACCCCGCCTCTCCACAGGCTCCACGCTGACATTTCCTTGAGAAACAGTTTGCTGTCAGCAGCAATATGTCTCCTCTCATATTGTAACAGTCCGTCAGTGCGAGGGTTAGAGGGGACGAGAGAAACAGGGCTGCTCTGTTGTCTGTGACATTCACTCTCATAAACCTGTTGATCCAGTTTTTTTGTGTTGGGGGGTAAAAACAAGCAGACCTGCAGTTTTCAGTCCTGCAGATTGACTTTAGGAATGTAGCTGTGAGTAACCAGCTTTGAAATTCACACTGATCAGTGACACAGTTACCTGGTGTTTGTGCATAGTTCAGTGTTTGAGCCCTGAGTGTGTCAGTCTGTGCTCATGGGACTAATCAACCCTCAGCAACATCCTCAGTCTGAAGCTGAGGCAGCTCACGCTGCATCATATGTTCATGACTGTACTGTGATAACTCTCTAAGCTGCAGTCACGTTACCGAGTGTGTATGATAATGTGATAATCAATTCATCAGTTGTCTTTTTTTTTTATGCCAAATATTTGCTGTTTCCATTTTTTTTGTCCAACATGAAATAAAGTGAATATCTTTGGATTCTGGACAAAACAAGACATTTGAAGACACCAGTTTGGGATGAGGCACATCATAACACACACTTGTCATTATTTAATACATTTAATACACAAACAGATTCTTTTAAATAAATAGCAGATTAATCAATAATGAAAACAAGAGCTGGTTGCAGGGCTACTGTATTTCATTCCTAAGACCACAAACTAAATGTTAAACTTTCATCAAATAAAACATGACGTGTTTGCTTGTTGGAGTAACTGATCAGATTCTCCTTCCACATCTGATTCACTGAAACCTGCAGCTCTCTCACCTTTTTCCCGTGTTCCCCTCACCTGAGCGCAGCAGCATAACAAGCTTTCATTTTGTAGCTCGATACATTCAGCTCCAACTCTACCAGTGCAGTGAGAATAGTTTGAATATTGCGTAACACGGCACAGAGCTGTCGGACAATCAGACCGTATCTATGTGGCCGGTGTGAAGGTTACACACACTGCAGTGAGAGGAGGAGCTCATCAGATTCTGTCGACCCGTCCTGTGCCATAAACTTTGCATGAGTGTCGAGCACCGTCTGAATTTTTATCATTCTCTTATTTCCTCCAACCACTCGTTCTTCCAGGCCTTCAAGCACCAACACAAACACTGACTTGTCAACCAGCCCACACCAGACTCAGGAGAAGTCCATTAAACAGGTGTTGGCAGAAAAAACCCCACACTTCCTGTTATGGGCATGTTGTGGCTCAGCACAGTTCACTGTCTGCATGAGCCTGAGCGAGGAAACATCCAGCCTTACATATTCTGTGTGTGTGTGTGTGTGTGTGTGTGTGTTTTCCTCCAGAAAATTATATTATCAGTGTGATCAGGTGTTTAGTTAGTGATGTGGATTTTTTAAAGATCATTAGGTATAAATGACTTTAATAACAAACCTTGGATTTATCCATGTTTAAGATGAGTGTGAGGTAGAGGTCCTCATCTGTCCAAAATTTTAGGCCCATGGAAGATCCAGCTGATCCCAGCATGCATTAATTTATTAAAGACAGACCTGATCCGGTGGGGGGGGGGGTAAAAACACAAACGTGGTCGACTAAAATAAAGAACACAAACACCAGGAACAGGATGATGATCTGTCAGTTAAAATAATAAAAGGTAAGATAAGATACACCTTTTTTATTAATAACAATATTATTATATATATTATTAAATAACAATAATAATAATAATAATAACAATAATAATAATAATAATAATAATGATAATGTCCTTTGAACAAATAAAAAGTCATCAACTGCAATAATTAGTTTATATACTTCAGAGACAGATCTCTATAAATAAGGTCCGGTCCTGTTTCCTCCTGCACCAACAGTAAACCTGGACGACGGATGGACACAGACGATGTTCTGACCTGTTTAATATCTGTCAGTCAAATCACTCAAACGTCTCATTAACAGCAGAAATCCTGTAGGAGGCTGATTTTCCTGAAATAAACTGAGCTTCAGTTCCCTCGTCAGAACAAAGCTCGGTGAGCTGTAAACTTCACAGTTCTCATTCTCCCTCTCGCCTCCAAAATCAGCGTTTTCTCCCGCCGGGATTATGATGAACCACGTGATCAGACCCGATACCGCGTCCGTTCAGATCCTCCCAGGTAGTGGACGAACTGACACAGACCAGAGACCTGCAGCAGCAAAACCAGACCATACCTGACCACATTAGACTGAGTAGGAGGTTGGCGTCCTCATCCTAAAAGCTTTTTCTCGTGTGACGCTGAAAGGGAAATGAACAGAAGAAGAAAACTAACCTCACTCTTCTTTGTCAAAGGATGAAAGCTAAGCATGGAACAGGGTTAAATATAAGAAGAGCTTCTCATTCTCGGTGAGTTTATGTCGACAAGGGAATTTAAAGTGCTGCAGTGTTGCTGCATTCACTCTCAGGTGTTTTCCTCACTCTTCACTGAAAAACACCTGTTATTCCAGGAGTGTTAACACATTAACTCTCAGGTGCTTAATTAATTAGCCCTGGTGCAGACAAACAGACCAGATCCTTTTTACCATGTGAAACCAGATCCAGACAAACCGTGCTGAGCTGCCGTACAGTGAGCTGAATGGACTGGACTTTATTTTGGTGGTGCGTTAGCAGCCGTTAGCAGTCGTTAGCAGCCATTAGATTAGATTAGATTCAACTTTATTGTCATTACACATGTACAAGGACAGGGTAACGAAATGCAGTAGATTAGATTAGACCGTTAGCAGCTGTTAGCAGCCGTTAGCAGCCAGCAGTCTTCAGACAGAAATTCACAAGATCTCCAGCTCAGAATTACGTGAAGGGTTTTTCCTTCTCAGCTGCGTGTATTTACAGTTTAAAGGATCTGAATATTTCAGGACTGACAGGGAGCAGCAGCAGGAGCACCTTTAACATGGTCACCGCCGCTCTCACCCGTCACCAGACAGATTTTATTTTCCTGTTTTGAAGCAGGAGTAGAAGGAGCCCTCTTAAAAAAGCAAACAGGACAATGAGTTCACTTCCAGGGAGAAAAGTTTGTACGAGGGAAGTTGGTGACAAGTTTGTATGCAGACAACATCAGGTGCTGCTCTGTGATGTTGTGCTGTGCGAGTGTGCGACTCGTCTATCTGGGCTCCATCAAGGCGTTGAGTGTTGCCTCGCCGTTTACTCTGCCATAACGAGATAACAGGGGGCCTCCTTGACTCCAGCCTCCCACAGGGTTTTCTGTTGACTGTTCTGGTTTTTTTTCTTTTTTCAAAGTTTGGAGAAAAACATTTCCTCCTTTGCCATAAAGTACGGAGAGGCTGAAGAACGGAAGAATTTTTGTGTTTAGATGTGAAACTGTATGTCAGACTGTGAAAGAGCCGCTTGGAAAATATTCTCTCCCACATATGAGAATGAAGTCAGTGGAAAAAGGGCTAATGTTTCACTTTGGGAAACAAAAACATGATATTTCACTCTCATTCAGCTTTGGTTTCCAGACGCTGAAATGATGAATCCCCAGAAAATTAGTATTGAATATGAGTCAAGGAAGGAATGATCTCTCATAGCTCCGATTATCCTGTGAATATCTTAAAGGCTCTCGCTATTGACTACAAGTCACCCAGAAATATCACATTGTCTCATTGTTAAATGCTCTCTGCACTCACTGGATCTGAGGACCTGTGTATAATGTGAACCATATGAGCCTTCTTTTTGCTCCCTCCCACTATAGGCTCTCATTTTTACCCCCCTTTCTCTTCTCTTGCTCCTTCGTCTCCTAATCCCTCGTGTGGTAATGGGGGCTTTTGTTGCATTTCACAGTTCATCACTCATAGAAAATTATGGTCTGAACTCCCCCCATCATCCCCTGTACTCCCCCACCTCTGTGCACGAGGCTCGGAGAAGAGATGGAGATACAGTAGTGGGCTGCTGGAGAAATCTGACTTTGAATTGCTCTTTGGGACATGGGTAACAAATGACAAGCAGCCCACACACATAGGCCTTAAGCTTACAGAGCCCAAAGCATGGCATATGGTGGCATTCATATTTAGAGGCACTCATGATTTTATTTATTTGTGTTGGGGGGTTTAATGTTAATTGCAGCAGATAAATGGGAGTGTTCTGAATGGAGTAATCCCAGTAATCCCATCCCTCATTTTTATCCATGGTGGGGGGGTCAGATGCTCCAACAGCCGTGGCTGACGCTCTCCCTCCTCTACTCTGCATTTCAAAGCAGCAGGGCCTCCCGTCGCTTATCAGCACAATAAATACCTTTTTTTGGAGTGTGTGTGTGTGTGTGTGTGTGTGTGTGTGTGTGTGTGTGTGTGTGTGTGTGTGTGCGTGCCTCTCTGTTTTCATTTGTGTGTGTGTCTACATCCACAGGCTTTCATGAATTCTGAACTGTAGCTCACATCTTCTTGTTTCAGATGACTGTTCACATCTATTTTAGGATGTAAGATACTTTATATGGCAGACTGAAGTGAACTGCTGTGATGGTGTAAAAAACAAGGATGTGCCAAACAGCAGTTTCTTAACACCCCTGAGTGTCTCAGCCAAACTACAATTCCACCAGTGTTATGATAGTTGTCTCAGGTGAGCAACATTTACTCACCGTCATGGCAACGCTGACAAACCCAGACTGCAGCGTTCAAACACAAGTCACATGTCACATGTAGGCCACTTACCGTGGGATCAGTTGTGTCACGTACCCGTGTCATCCTGACTGGAAGTGAAAAGTGCAACTGAGGCTTTTTGACATTTCAGGCATATTGAAACCAGAAAGGAGGAATGAAACAGAGCATTTCCAAACAGGATCAGAAAACCTGCAGAGGAAACGCCAAATAATTAACAGTCTGAAAGGCAGATCAGGGTAAGACCAGAATCCAGACACTGTGTTTGTTGTTGTTGTTGACTCAAAGCAGTAATGAGTGCTTATTTAACTCGGAGGAGTAAGGCTCAGTATCTGAGGCTCTTCCTGCCTGTTCGGTGTCGCCGTCGTTCCTCTGTGGAGCCTTCCTCTCCTCTCAGCTTTTAGGCCCATTCTGTCATCCTCCTTGTTTGAGGGAAATGTGAGGCCGTCACCCTGACAGGCTTCGAGAAAGACTCCTGGATTACCATGACTGACAGCTCCCAAACCCTAAGATCTGTTGTGCCTGGCCCGCGCCGAGCATAGGGCAAACTCTGAATCAATAGCAACGCTATCAGTGATGGAAATTGAATGCTGAATCTGAACGCTGAGTACCCCTCATGAACTGCATAAGAGCATTTTTCCGCTGCTCGTCTCAGGTACGGTTCTCTCCGGCAGATACGAGCACAGACGCAGCTCAGGGTGTAAAGTTTGTTGGGACGTGCACCTTTTTGCAACATCAAAAATAGAACTCAGGAGATGAGAGGCCGCAGATGGAATTGTCTTTAAAGCTCAGAGTCAGCGGTCTTTTAAAGTGATATTACACTTTCCTGTGCGCTCAGCCTGGGCCTCACACTGAGAAGTAATTTGACATTTGCTGCCATGTATCATTTGGGAGGACTGCTCATCCATGCAAACAGGCTGGATTCCTGCCTCACAGACCGCAGACAGGAAAACAAGTCATGAAGTGACATTTGTGCTGGAAACACAATCCAAAACTTTCACGGCTATAAGAGCTGTCACAGAGATTTTTAGCCATTTCAGCTTTTGGAGGCCTCTAAAATGGCTCCTCTGTGCACTGTCCTACACATGACGGAGTTGCTTTGTAAGCTAGCATCTGCCCCGCAGAGGGAAGTAGAGCGGTCAGCGCACAGTGACGAAGGCCTGGAAAATGTGCTTGCTTAATTAAAGAAGGGGAATAACCAGTGCAGCTATTTACACCTAATTCTGACATAAATCTGCAGTTATCGCACTGGCGAGACTGTCCTCTCCCCAATTTAGGAAACACCCGAGAGCTTTTCCTTAATAAGCAATCCTCCTGATTAAGCAGAGCCAAGACTTACAGTCTCCTTCTGTGGGAGAGAAAAGGACAAGAGGAGCTGAATTTAACTAGAGGGGAAGTGGTTAGCAAAGTGCCGTCACGGATATTGAGATGGTTAGCATTTTATTAACCCGAGTCAGGACAGAGAGAGAGCAGTTGGTAAATTGGGTGTAGACTTGCAGTGTCTGCAGGACTTTGGCCTAAGGGTGCAGGAATATAGACACTTGGCATTTCAGCCTCTCCATCTCCCGAGTCATCCACTCAGGCGATACTGTCTGCTTCAGTCCATTGCTCCTCTAATTAACAAGTTGTTTTATTTCCTGTGGCTGCTAAACTAGTTTCAGTCATTTTGTTCAGGCCTCTCTGTCTGGAATGAGAGGAGAGGAAGTGAAAACATCTCCCACAAGGTGCCAGGCACTTGTCAGAGAAGCATGATGTGACAAGGGTGCAAACGGTAATCTGTTCATTATGTTTACTGGGACAGCGAGCGATTGAGAGGCTTGGCGTGGAAATGCATTTTACATCCCCTCTGTCTGCGCATCAGAGGCTCTAAATGAAATGATTTCGTTAGAGGTGCCAGGCATTAGCTGTTACTCTGGGACACTGTTGTCACGTTGAAGGCTCTCTTTCAACAACGTTCAGCGTGGCTTCAGACTGTTCCCCCACCGTAAAACACGAGGGCGACACGCCAAGCTGCAGACTCTGTGGCAGAGCGTTGGCGTTTGATATGAGTCTGCTACTGCCCCCCCCCCCACAACCCCCCCAGCCTGAATTCCCTTGGACCTCAACAAGGGCTTTCTTCTCCTCGTATTATTAGCTGGCTTGCTGTCTTGCCATCACCCTTACTGCTTTAGAGAATACCAGAGAAATGCTGAGAAGCAGACGATGACAGATCAGTTGTCAGTCTGTGACTACCAGATTTTTAACAATGTGACTGAATGAACTATTTCACATTTTCCACACAGTTTATTCAGGTGATAATGTGAATGAGCACTTACCTGTTCTCAGGTAGCTGTGTTTGCTCTGTCTGGAGACTCCTGCTCTCTACACGTTTGTTAATCCTCTCTGAAAGATGCCTAAGATCTGCACTTTAAACTCGTTTTACCTCAGAAGGCTTCACAGTTTCAGGTGATTTTTTATGTCATTTTATTTTATTATTATAGTAATTTATTTTTTAATTTATTTTTTTTATTGCACTTAGTTCATGGAGACCACAGCGGCTTTCCTCTTTGGAAGAAATGCTAACATTACTAACTTCTGCCCATCAGATATCGACGGGGTGGACAGGTAGACTGTCCCACCTGGGATCAGATTTGTTCCATTTGCTTTATTCATTTATTCTTTGATGGAAGCTCAACATTTCTTGCAGGCTGCAGCCGTGTCGTGGTGACACTCTGTCCTGAAACAACACGGCAGAGAATCGTCTTGTCGACAGTGGACAGTGAGAGAGACGTAAGGACGGAGCATCAAAGCTTATTTCTTCAGCCATTAACGCGTGTGATTTACAGCTGCAGTGATGATGCCACGCTGTAGCTGTGTCAGTCGTATGTGACCACACTTCACAGCACAGTCATTCGAATCACACGTTCATCAGTGTTGTCACTGAGTCCCTCTGAGGTCGGGGACGTAGACGTCTCAAAACATGTCCTGACTCCAAACAGTGCCACTGCACAGTGACTGTCACTAATTCTGACACTCATTTTCAATTTTACTCTGCAACGACTGAGCAATTTGTTTTAGTCCCAGCTGAATAACATACATCCTGTTAATAATCCTCATTAACTCCTCTAATGTGCCCCCCACCCCCACCCACCCCAGCAACTGAGGTGCAACTGAGGCTGGAACCCATTCAGCCCTGCCACCACCTCTCAGCTGCCTGCCTGACTGATGAGAGCCACGATGGAGGGTGAAGCTGCTGCTGTTACTGTTGGAGGCTTTAGCTAAGATCACATCGTTCAACAGAGCTTCCCACTGAACACGACACATTTACCACCATTTACCACCATGTCTTTAGCTTTAGCTTTCACACCTGGGATTATGTTTAAATACTTGTATTAGGACCAAACAGTTGATGAATTATTTCCTCTAGAGCCACCAGCCGGTTGTTGACATTAGTGGTTTTGAGTGAAATGTGTTGGTGAGTGTTGGATGGACTGTCATGGTTCTGCTTATATATGAGTGTACAGAGGAAACAGGCCCATATTTAGATCTGATCTCCTGTTTTAATGGAGGAAACCTGGCTCGAGCTCCTGCTTCATTGCTCCTGGCTCTTTTGAACCTGCGGAAGTGCTTTTGGGGAACAGATCATAAAAGCCAGTGTGTGTCTATATGTGTGTTGGTGTGTGTGACCGTGTCTCGCTGTGTATCCGGGTGCCATGTGGCACTGAGCGACTCGGCTTTGCTCTGCCAAGAGATAAGAACACTGGGTAAACCACTCGCTGCACCAGCCTACTGGATTTCACCTCTGAATGGTCTTTGCTGGAAGTTGTAGGGCTGCTCTGTTTCTCAGGTGACGTTCTTGCAGAGAACATTGACTTTACATGCTGCACGTTTAGTGTCAGAACCTATGCATATAGATTATTGATGATGATTATTAATGTGAGGTTGTTTAAAGCCTTGGTCATGGACGACACTTTCACATGGCGATTAGGAACATTAGCGTGGAACAGACTGGTCTAATTGTTTTATGTAAGTGCTTTAATCTTAAGCACTTTATATTATTATAACAGCACACCATTATGTGAGAGATGCTGTTTACTCTGGTGTGTTAGTGCAGATCAGTGCTGGGTGAAATAGAGGGCGACTGGCTCCTGAAGTAAAGGTGTTAGACTGTTGTGCTGACTGGATGCATGCCTTGCAGAAGATCTCTGCCAGTGAAATGTTGGCAGCAGTCAGCAAACAGGTCTGCAACAAGAGGGCAGAGCCTGCTGGGAAGTGTAGGCGGAGGCTGGCATATGGCTGACGGTGCTCACAGGCTTTTGCCTCACCAGTGCTTACCCTCGTTAGGCTGCCTTCTTAGCTTCTTTCAAGTGTGCAGAGCTGAGATAGTGGTAATTTAGAGCCATGTATTGGAAGCTGTGTGGTCGATGACCTCTTTGTCCAACCATATGTTTCATTCCAGTTGTTTCTCCAGCAATGAAACCACAGATTTATTTAAACTGAGCTGTGATCAGGTTAAAGAGAGAGTTTTCTGTCAGCAGTTGCAGTAATGGATGTGTCTGGTAAACAGCTGAAGAGGACGACATCTTGTCCCATCACTTCTCATGTTTCAGGTTGATTTGAAGTCTCTGGACATTGGCATCTTACCTGCTCTAATGAGAGTGGGATGTGATGCTGCAGCTTCATGAAGGACACTTTAGAAGAAGATTCCTGTTGTTGTTTTTGTGATGTCCACGTTTGTTTGTTTTTTCTGATGATATAAGAGCATCTGTTTTTCTCTTTGCTTTTCTTTTTGTTTTTACCAGCTCTGCCTATAGTCCACATGATTTCTAATCCCGTACTCAGCTCATGTTCAGATTATTAGGAGAGGCTGTGTCCTGTTAAAGTATATGTGCTTGGTGAATGATGACAGGACCTTTGGAAACCTGCTCCAATAGATGACATCGTCATGACTGAGTAAGTCTCTAAAAACAAGTCTTTGTTAACTGTGAGTCAGGTTAATTCTAAACCAGCTAAAAATATTATTGCCTCAGGCAGAGGATTCCCATTGTTACTTTTATACTTTAATGTGTCAAGTTTAAAGCATCTATCTAATCATAATGAACCTAGTTGTTCCTCTCTAACCACCATGGCTGCTCCCTGAAGCAATTACAGCAGCTGAAAATGAAAACTTGCTGTGTTTTCAGCTACTGTACACTGAACCAGTGTTTACCTTTGTTATATAATTGCTTGTGGCGTAGTTCTTGTTTTTACCTTTTTTTGGGGCAGTTAGAAGTTATACCTCATGAATATTCAGCACAGAAACTTCTACATAAAGGCCTGGTAGAAATCCGATATATATTTGAGTGACAGCCACTAAACACCCCCTCTCCTCCCAAACCTTGTCTTTTCAAATCCCTTCTGGACACCGCCTGGCTGCCTCCAGCATAACAATTTGAATCCCACCTGATAATACCTCTTGTCACACTGACAGCTGTCATCAAGTCAGCCGTGTTCACTGTTTAGTTTGCTTTTCAAATTAGCAAGTGGATATTTTCACAGTGGTCTTTGTTTTTCCTCTTCTGAAGAAGAATACACCCTCAGGGAATGCAGCCAGGCATAGAGCGAGTTTTGTTCATGTTGCTGAGAATTGACAGGCAGTTTGATTTGACATTTGCTGCGGTTTGCTGCTGCAATTATTAAAGTTCTGAGTGTTTCAGTTTGGATTTGACTGGTAGATGCTCATGGTTTCTTGAATACTGTACACAGCACAAACTGCCTGCTGCCATATCTGAATTTATCCAGTTCATCAGAGGACCCATGAAGCTCTCGATCTCATTCTGAGACACAGCCCTGTGAGGTGTTGACAGGACCGTTCATAGTTCTGAGAGACAAAGTTTTATTTCTGGATCGCTGCTTTGGAGTCAGCTTCATTCGTTGTCCACATCTGAAGCCAGGACTCAGTTTTTGGCAAACAGAGTGAATTTAACAACGTGTGATTTGAAGCCAAGCTTTGAAACAGGCCAATAAGACAGGTGTATTTCTGATGTCAGCCCAGGTACAGGTTGTCATATCGACGTCTCTTCAACATAACAGAGCTTGGAGTAAAGTATCCTACCTCAGTTGCAAGTGAAATAGCAAAACAATCATTATGTTAAATTACAGCAGCATTATGCCGATGATTTAGACTTACTGTGGGCCATAAAACACAGCGTAAGTGGAGCCTGTGGAGTAATCAGCTAATGTTCTGAAAGCAACAAACAATATTTAATCGGCTGACAGAGCTGAAGTGCAGAGACGTGACAACCTGCAGTCGCTCACCTCTGCCATTACCCCTGACCACGTCTGCACTGTTGTAACAGCAGCTGTGACCTGTGACTTTGGTTGTTGAGGTATAAAGAGGACGCAGGTGAAGGCTACATGGACGCACAGTACGTTTTGGTGTGAAGGAGGCTGCGGCGAGGAGCAGACCAGCCTGAATGATTGAGATCCAGCCCGGCCGCAGATCACACCCTTCCACACCCCACACCTCACACCGTGATTCAGGTTGAGGCAGACACACCAGGATTTCTCAGTTACACTCCTGTCCACCTCTCCTGTCCATCTCTGTTTTGTTGTTCAGTCTCTCCTCCTTGCTTTTTCCCATCTTTTATCCATATTCTTTCCTCCATATCTGAATTGGTCTTGAACACAAACACACAACCTTATGTCACCCAGCAGAACAACACACCTTCCTCTGCTGGAGAGCTTAGTCCTCAGAATCCTACCAGTTCGCCTCTCTGACCTCTTTCAACATTTAAGCTAAACTGGGAGAGAAAAGTGAGAAAGAAGTGACTACTTGACAATATACTAATTATCTTTAATTATTAATCTGGAAGAAATTCAGTAGCATTGTGTGTTTGTGCTGGCAGGTGTCCTCCCTGTAGAAGTGTAAACTGGGTGTATTTGGACTGAATTGGGCTGCGTATATTCTTAGACTGCAAAGACTGTGCGACAAAGAAGCAGGATTTGTGATCCTGGTTCATCTCCCTGGATCGGCCTGGAAAATGGGATGGGAGGTGGATGAAGACCACTCTCCCCGTCTAACAGTTACCAGTGTGGGTGTTCGGGTTGTATTTGTTCCTGTGCAGCCACAGTGGTTGATAAAGCTCTATGCTGATGATATAACACTATACAAATGCTCAGGGTTGACATCTCATCCTTTCCTAACAGACTTATTGTGCTTGAAATCACTATCCTTTTGTATTTGTGTTCATGTGTTGCACACAACATGTGTTTACAATGGACTTCAAGGCCTTTACACTAAGCTGAAGATGGTTATAACACCAACTGTACACAGCAGCCTTTGATACATGGCAGCTTGTCTGTTAATCGATCGAACTTAGACCCAAGGTCAGTGAGCAACAGACATCAACTCAAGGTTTCCATCTTCTAAAGAAGAAAGCTTCAGGAGGAACTCAACTGGAGACAGCATCAAATTCTCCTGAACCTCTGAAGAGTAGAAATCTCTTGCTGAAACTGCACAGAGGATAAATCAGCTCAACAGCTGTTTAGCTTTCAGAGCTCCGGCCTCCATAATGGCTTGTTTGCTTACTGTTTGTTCTCTCCGCCCTAAGGGTTTCAGTGTTAGAGAAAATGAAATACTATTCAGCCAACATGGAAATCCTGGATGTTTGACTGTCTTGCCAACACTCGAACACAACATAATAATTTAGCATTAAAAACAGCTGCTCAGACCCAGAGCATCAGCAACGATCGAGTTTATTAAAAGACAACGTTGTTAACATTAACACTTCCAACAGAACCTTGTGTCGTGGCGCCTCTGGCAGAAACACCCACTGTCTGCAAGTTAGACTGACACTGATTTTCTGTTAAGGTTTTGACACAGCACCATGGTTTGCTTTCAGGGGTTTATTGATATTTAGGAGGTTTATTAATTTAGGTAGATTTGGTGCCATATTCCCATTAAGAAGTTAAAACTGGAAGGAGGTTTGACAAGGCTGTTCTGTCTCACTGCCAACAGTCTGTCTCCAAGGGTTTGAGTCTGGAACTGCAGGCAGGTAGACACACACACACTCACAGAGCCACTGAGTGTATGTCTGTGCAAGCAGCCTCGTGTGCTCAGACATAATTTTATGGAGTAATATTACACCTCTCAATTGTTAGCAAATTGTCAATGAATGCCCATTTACCTGTTTTGTCTTGCTAATTGCTAAAAGACACGAATGATCAAATAAACCACATTAGCTGGTTTTAACACCTGGAACCTGGGAAACATCTGTTGATGCACAGGAGTGAGAGGAGGATGAAAACAACCAGTGCTGGCTAATGAAATGCTGCGTTGACATACCAAGAAAATCCGTGTCTGCTCTTTTTTGTTGTTGACAGCCTCACACTTCCAAAATGCCGAGCTACGTCCCAAAGCCTAAACTAATGCATGTTGGACTGTGATTGTTCTCAGGGCTGTTGTTGACTAGCAGCCGCTGATGTGACCTGTCATTGGTGATGTTTAACCTCTCTGCTGCCCCCTCCCCACACAACAGCAGGGCTCTTTGTGCGTCGTGTAATCCTTCAGCTGAGGCTAAAACATCCTCACCACCAAAATGTGAATCACAAGTGATCTGCATACACACACCAGAGCAAATTTACACCCCCCCACACACACACCCCCACGCAGATATTTTTCAAATCCAGGCAGTGGGCTGATAATGCCACAGAGATTAGATCTATAAGGAAGGCTGAATTACAGCCAGCTCTCAGCCCCAGCCCCCAATACTGTTGAGTCAGAGGAAAGGTGGAAGTTTGATACTCCGCAGTGATATGCATTAACTTTATTTTTTCCACCCCCGCTTCAGTGACACCTTATTTACATTGAAATGAAACGCCTGTTTGAGTGGTATTGACATTATTAATCCCTGTTGCATCAGAAAAAGCTGCTGTTATTTGCTTTGCCCTGAGCTTCTGATAATGTGTCTGATTTGTGGATGTTGTTTTAGTGTTTTACTGAAACACACAATTATTTAACAGTGAACTCTGTGTACTTTCCTACGTTTCATTTGAACCATAAATTTTCCCTTCAGCACCCAGCGCTCGCCTTTCCTCTCCCTTTTCCTTGCCACCACTTCCCTGCCAGCACGTTCTCCCTCGCCAGTATCAAAACTAGGCCATCTAAACAGGGTAGGCGCAGAGCAGTTTGCCGGTGTAGTTGAAATGAGAGATAAAGGCTGAAGTCAAACAGGCGGTGGCGAGGCAGAGCATCAACGCCAATTTCCCAGGCTGCATCTGCGAGCTGTCGAGGCGTTTGCTTCCTGCCATGTTTAGTGTGGTGACAAAGCATTTGTAACACCTCCGCCCATGGCTTCCACAACTCTGACACGTCAGATGACATCAACTTTCAGAGAGGAGAAGTAAAGGAGGAGGTGGTAGAGGTGGAGGAGACAGGGAGAGAGATGTTTTCATGCTTGGCGAGTCACGGTTTGAGACGATGTTGGGGCTGGAAACACAGGAGCTGCACCCCACTTTCACAATTCATCGTTATTGTTGTCATCACAGGCAAAGAAGTCGGGCCTCGGCTCAGGGTGAGGGGGTGTGTGGGTGGAACAGGAAGCAAAGGGTGAGAAGGAACAGGAAGGACCTCGGTGCTTACGTACACTGAAATAGATGAAGGCAGCAGACCAGTTTCCCTAATGGTTTTACCGTTTGAATGTGTCTGGATGATTTGACACTTTTTTTTATCGTGAATGAATGAATAAATAAAGATACCGTACGGGGACAGATGGTAAATGATTTCACTTTATGCTTGGAGTTGGTTCACCTGTGATTACACCTGTGTAAAACCAGGAGTCTGTTGATGCTTCGTCAGGAGAAGCTGCACATGTGAACACAATTACAAGCAGAAGAGGAAACTGAGAAATCAGATTCACTGCAAAGAAAAACACGTGAAAATAAGAGAGGAGCCTTTGACTTTAATGAGTGGCTCCATCGATGGTTGAACCTGCTACTTCATGGCTGAAGTGAAGTGCACACGTGGCTCTGGGCACCACATTGTACTTGTATTAGTTTTAGTTCTGGAGACCAACAAATGTGTCTACCTGAGAGACAGTGCTCCTCATTTCAGTATTTCTAATTAAAACCGAAGCTGACAAAGATTTTCCAGCTTTTTTTTTTAATGTAAGGTGAAATCTCACCGTGGTTGCACAAATTCAGGTTCGATTGCACATTTCTCTGTAGGAGTTCATAAATAGTCAAGTACCAAAATAGGACATGGGAACCTGCAGTCAGCACTGTTCTCTCTCATTTCACGAAAACCTACTTCTAACACGTCTACAAACAGGAGAAGGTATATCCAGGGGATATCGCTTTATTCTGTGTCCCAGATCATAAGGAACACTGTAAGAAGACAATCGAACTGTTACTGGATCTGGATCTGGATCTGGAGAAGAGTGTTGGTGATGACAGCACAGGTAATTCAGAGCAGGATCTCCTCAAAGGTGGCATTTCTTCATGTCTGTTGATTTTAGTACTTTGAACTCTGACACACTGAGAAACATGTTCGTGTGAAATGAGATGAGCAGAAAACCCTCCCCATGATAATACACAGAATACAGTCATGCACACCTGAACATGAACACCTGCTGCTTCGTGAGTGAACCCTTCGCTCGTCTTCAGAGGCTGATATAAACATTAAACACTGAAATTTATGTGAAATCTTACATTACAGTGCAGGGGTTTTACATTTTATTGTTTCCTGAGCGGAAACAAAGAGGTTGTCCTCTCTCAAGTCTGAGACCATTTGCAGAAATCCAGTTATTTCAGCTATTTTAAGCCTGTTGGCTACTTAATGAGCACAGCCTGTGTGCAGCGATCACAAGATCCACCACTGCATCTAATCCTTCTTTAAAGTGGGTTGCAGCCTGAGACCGGTGAGCTTCTGCAGTGTTTGGAGCCAGAAATGTACACAAGACATTTTACAGGCCACCACACACACACACACACGCACACACTCTGCTCTGTGTGGTCTCATTAGTTTGAATCTCTTGGTTTAATTAATCACTAACAGAGTGCTTAATTCATCTATAATTTCAGCAGAGTGGAGTTGATTATTGTAGTATTTCCCTCTGGCCCTGTTAAAGTTTTTGATTTCCTTTTCTGTATCTTTTTTTACCCCCCCACATCCTCACGTCCCCACCCCTCACTTCTCTCTCGTCTTGTATAATGGCGGCTCATCAGGAGCTCAGAGGCAATCAGCTGGTGGAGCACCCTTGACTCCCTTTTGAGGGCTGTGATTACGATGGCGGCAGATGCTTGAGGTTATTGTCGTGGAATCAAGTGGATCTACTTGTGCTTCAGTGTTGCTGGGTGCAGACAGAATGAATTCCTTCAGTTTTTGTTTTGTGGACTGATGTCTTGTTTTAGCTGACAGCTTCTGAAGAGGAAGAGTGCAACGCGTTTTTACAGAATCATCGTATCAAGTGCATCCTCTCGCTGTGGCGCTTTGCCGCTGGTGACACTGAAGAGTTCCTCTGACTCGGCTTTAATGATGTATGATGGTGGAGAATTACACATTTCAGTATTTGATTTGTTATTCATGGGATTTCGATGGCTGCCTTTGTATTGGTGACTGTTCAGAAGTGTTTTCTGTGGCTTCAGACTAAAGAAAGAATTTGTCATGTTGTCAGACTGATTCCAAAAAATCCTCAGCCAAAGTTTGAAGTGATGAATGGAAGGAAATGATTCTGTGTGGTTACCGATGATACTGTGTCATTAAGCTTTTTTAAAGATGTCGACTCTCAGCCAAGTTTAGGAGTTTCATTCATTTTTGTAAATATACTAAGCTGTCAGGGATCATAGGAACAGTGTGTGTATGTGTGTGTGTGTGTGTGTCCTTATTTATATTCAGCCTTCTGTGTGACTTGCCTTTAAGATGAATGTGTGTGTGTGTGTGTGTGCGCCTGTCAGTGTGTCGGAGTGTCGTGTCGATCCTGAGAGCTTGGAGAGAGGAAAAGGCCCGCGCTCTTTTTCCCAGGAGTCGTCTGCCAATCATTTTCTCAGATTCAGTGGTAAGAAAAAAATGTAGGGGAGGGAAAGAGACAGAGGAAGAAGAATAAAGGGGAAAAGAAAAAGAAGAAAGTCTCCCTGTAGAATGACTAAATAGACCTTCAGTGATCTGACAGAGAGGCCTGGAGCTGAATCCCAACTACACTGTGCACAGCTAAATATCCACAGTGGGAATGCTGAGCTTTACCACACTATTGATTTAATCATCTCTTAAAAGCTCAGACTTTAAAAAAATAAATAAAATAAGAGACCCTACAGACCTGGGTAAAGAAAATAAAATAAAAAACTTGTGAATCCGGAAGATTGGATTTTTTTTTTTTTACATCTCCACCATCCTCAGCTCCCCCACCTCATCTTTCAGACCCCTTTGAGATAATTATAGGGTGCTAAATTTACCCCCTGCTCCGGCCGCTGCTGACCGAGTCACAGAAGCGCTCATTAACAGGAATAGATTCTCCGTGTACTCACAGCGCTCTGCAGAGCCACTAATGAGGGGTGAAGCTTGATGACGGGAGCTTGATTGAAAAGGATTCACTAGGAGTGAAATGTGATGGCACTTAAATGACTGTAAGAGCTTTCAGAGCAAAACCCGTGTGATGGACACTGTGCTGCTCTGCCTGTTCTTGAGTGGCAGCAGACCGGATGAAGATCCAACAAACCCTGGATTTGACTCCTGAAGACCACAGTGAACTGTGGAGCAATGAAAGGGTGGGGTGTGGTTAGGGTGAGGTGTGGTTAGGGTGGGGTGTGGTTAGGGTGAGGTGTGGTTAGGGTGGGGTGTGGTTAGGGTGAGGTGTGGGTGTGGTTAGGGTGAGGTGTG
>JBBMJY010000013.1:18273853-18308763 GCA_037833715.1 Toxotes lorentzi
GTTAGGGTGAGGTGTGGGTGTGGTTAGGGTGAGGTGTGGGTGTGGTTAGGGTGAGGTGTGGTTAGGGTGAGGTGTGGTTAGGGTGAGTGTGGTTAGGGTGAGGTGTGGGTGTGGTTAGGGTGAGGTGTGGGTGTGGTTAGGGTGGGGGCTGAGGTAACTGATGTCTTCGCCCTCTGCCGTAGCTCAGACGTTCCTTCGTGGTGCAGAGTTTTCTCCTCTGGCAGCAGGACAGGAAATGATCTGCACTAATTTGTCAGACCTTGTTGCTGCAGGAGGTGGAGGTCTGTGTCCACAGGGATGGAGCTGGAGCAGCTCCCTGTGCTAGGCTCAGACCCTCAGCTTGGTCAAGGTGACAGTGATCCACGTCTCTGTGAAGGGCCTCAGTGTGAATATACCATTAAAAGCACAGGTGGATGGAGGGATGGGGAGGGGGAGGGAATGGCGATGGGGGGGTAGAGCGACAGTGAGAGCGCGATGTCGCCTCTGCGTCATGATGTCATTTCCTGAGGGATTTCTCAGCTGAATGATAAGAGGTGATCATGGCCACAGGCTGGTCTTGTTTTGGAGTCTTAACATACATCGTGTTATCTGACAGGACACTTTGATGGAGAGATGCAGCGTTGCAGCAGATCGATCACGCCCTGGTGTATCGGCTCACTGTGGAAACGGCGTCTCCATGATGAATGATGCTCGTCCTGAAAATGGTTGATCCAGCAAAGTAACCATCAGATATACTGAAGACCTGGAAGCTTGATGTAGAATTCAGACGTCTGTGACCAGTTTTCTGTTGAAGTTAATGAAGAATGTTTCGTTTCTCTTCTCCAGGTGTGAATAAAGGTTTAGGCTTCAGCACTGTCACTTGTTTTTTTAATGTTCCTCACAGGTGATTCATCATTGACAGCTATGGATCTGCATTGAGGCACCATTATCAGTGGATCAGTGGTTAGTGACAGTATCCACTGTCTATAATTCATAGTGTGAAATAACATCCAGTTCAGTTCAGTCAGCACATTCAGTGCTTTACTTCATCTGACAGTCTTTATGTGTAAGTTCAGAACTTATCATCTTAATGAACAGGCCTAATACCTTTTATCACTTCACCCAGAGAAGTTCTTTAAATTGAAATATTTAAAACTCATATTGTATATATTGTATATGTCAATGTGGTTCAGGGAGAGATTTTCTGCTGCCAGACATCATTCACCTTTTCTCTCCTTTTACATTTAAACCACAAGGCTCATAAAATACAACCTGTTAAATTCCCCAAACAGAAACTGAGCTTGTCCAGATAAAGATGCAGTGAAGTGTGCGTTTTGTGCTGCGTGACTTAGTTTCCTTAACACGAAGCTAACTGTGCTAAAGTACTGTACCATTAAGCTGTCAAGTTAACTGCCTGTGTTAAAGGTAGACTTACAGCCATCAAACAGCTCTGGCTGCAGCCCCTGATGTGTGTACTCGCCCGCTCTCACAGATATACCATCTCTTAAGCAGGGGATATCGTCCTGTCCTCCAAACCGTGTGGCAGTGGCCCCCGATGGGGCTCACTCTGCCTCATAAAAGATAATGGAATATAAAATTGTTTTTATATCCTGTGAATGTGCAGAGGCTGCGTGCTGAAGGCCTTCTCCGCTGTTGTTTTAGGGCTCATGAATCTTCTAAATTGTCGCCACTGATTGCGATGAATGCAACACGAGAGCATTTACACATGGTCTCGCCTCATAACCTCCCCTCAGCCGACTGGACGGTGCTTAAGGTGGCTGAGCGGTGCAGCTCGCTGCCTCGGATCACGGCTGGATTTCCCTCCGTTGTGCCACAAACAGCATATTTCATGTGCTGGACTCTTTGAGCTGTCAGTCCACGGTCCACTTCACGCTGATGAGGGCTGGTGGAGCCCCAATGCTTTCTGTGTAAATCTGTGTGTTTGTTTGGGGGGGGGGGGGGTGCCATGCTGAGACTAGCCTCGCTTCCTTATTACTTTTCCTCAGGTCTCGTGTATGTGAGTATATTTAGTGACACACATTTAGAGGCACTGGTGGATTTTGTTTGTAGATTTTTGACGGAGCCAGGCGAGCACTGCCCTGTTTTCAGTCTTTATGTGAAGCTAAGCTAACCAGCTGCTGGCTGCAGCTACATGTTCACTGCACACATGTGAGAGTTAGCATATTTAAACTCATCAAACCGTGTCCTCTGAGCAGTTTGAACCAGAGGTAATCGTAAAAATAATATTATAATATTAAAATCCATGAAAATATATTCTGAACCATGTCTCATCTCAGACCAGAGAACCTGGTGTGTGTGTGTGTGTGTGTGTGCGAGTGAGAGAGATTCAGGTCCCCTGTCGCCTTGTTGACAGTGGTCCAGGCCGGTCGACCTCCGGCCGACCCTGAGCCATTTGAAAATATGATTGTCATCCTGGTGAGGATTTGGCCTGGGTGTCTATTACCACTGTAATCTGTCACACTGGAATCCAATATTCATCCCACGTCCAGGTTAAGCCCCTCTCTCTGTCTGCCCACCCTCACCATGGGAGGCATGAGTGGAGGGAGGGAGAGCAGGAGGGGGAGGGATGGAGAGAGGGTGGGAGAGAGGGAGAGAAGGAGGGAGGTCCTGAAATTGAGAGAGCACTGCTTCAATCAAGCTGCTGGGTCGGGGTGAAGAAATCTATCGAGGAACACAAGGTCTCATTAATGCAGCAAGGATAGCTTTAACCCCACCTCCATCATACACACACACACACACACACACACACCTGAACAGAGAGAGGTGAAAACATAGAAGAGAAATGGATAGATGTAAGAAAAGAGAAATTCTTCACTGACGATGTAAAGAAATGTTCACACACAGTTTTAACAGGAGTTTAGAAAAAAATGTTCGGTGTTCGTTTCTGGATGTTTTATTCTGGAAAAGGTTTTACTTCCTGTTTTTGTGCCATAAACCATAAATTCTCTAACACTGGAGGCACTGTGCAAACATCAGTCTTAACCAGTCGCTCCTGTCAGTATTGGTGGCAGAGAGGCCGTGCATGCTGTCATCACAAGAAGGTGTTTGCTGAAAACCTCCTCACAACGCAAAGACAAAACTGAAGTTTGATTTGAGGTCATTTAACAGTCTGAGTCTGGATGTGAATCCTCATCCAGCATCTTCTGATGCAGGTGTGTGCACACAGAGAAAGAGCTAAAATTTGGTGTTTAAACAAATATTATTAAATATTAGATGCACCTCACAGAATTAGTTTCCTTTAAGAACGACATCTTGTTGCTCCTGTTAAAAAAGATGTTCAGGTTCATTTCTCTTGGTCGTCCTTTGAGATTAAACGTTTTAGGGTAAGACATAAAGACCAGGAGGAGAAAGAGAAGAGGGAAAGGTAGAGAGGGGAAAAGATGGAGGGTGGATTCACTTCACTGTTCGGGTTACAAGTCCAAGACATCTGTCACACAAACGGATCAGCTTGATTGGTGGGAGCCCATCTATCTAGATGGCTTGTCGGCAGTTAGTAAATTTATATTCCCCTAAGTCCCATCCTCCATCAGCGGTCACAGCATGGCCGGGCCAGGGCTGTCAGCCGCCACCATCATATCTTATTCTAAAACTAGACACAGTCATAGCATCAGTAACTTGTTTGCTCTGCACCTCTTTTGTATATTTGCAGTGTAACCAGACCTGTGCATCTGTATCAGAGAGGAAATCCTCCCTGTTCAGAACACTGTGTTTTACTCTCCTGTCTGTCTTCTGTGACACCTGTGTCATCCTGTACATGGAGCCACAGTAAGACCACACACGTGAACAGGAGAGAGAGGAATGTACAGCAGGTATTCACATATAAATAATAAAATTAAAAATAAAGGAGTCATAAAAATGTGAGTGAAAATAAAGTTCAGGTGCCTTTAACTCTTTCATTCTCATGGATAAGTAAAGAAGGTGGAGCAGAGCAGCACGTTTCTAACTTCAGATCATTGCTCGTTAAAATGTGGCAGCTACAGAGAAACAATAAAGATCATGCCTCCATTTACACGTTCAAATAAGTGATATGAAGGATTGTTTCAGGCAAATGATTCCACCTGTATCTTGTCTGAAAGGCTTAGGATGAGGCCTCTCCATGACCTAAACTCTACAGATAACAGTGATGTGGTCTGTGGGCTGCAGCTTGATGGAATTAGTCAGATTCAATATCCTCCATGTTGCTGCATTGTTGAATTTTATTGCTGGAGCCTGTTGGTAAAATTAGCCTGAACAGTTTGACAATAATGGGGACGACGCCAAAGGAATTTAGAGCAGCTTCCTGATGATTTGTGAAATCCACCACAAACACATACATGCTGGTGCACACGAACACCCACCTGCACGCACACACACACACACTCTTACTCTCAGTCTGTGTGAGTGCATCACAGAGCTGGTAATCAGATTAAGCCGGTGTGTTTTGGGCGGGTCCACAGCATCTCTATTAGCACCAATTTAGCGTGACCTGTCCGCTCCCGCGTCCTCAGCGCTGGCTTTGGAAGCGGTGACAGTCCCCCATCATGGCCACTTACCATCACACTGGGATTAATTGAAAGAACGTATGTAATTACAGAAAAGCTGTGTTTCTGTGCCTGGTGCTGTCAGTTATTTTAATGTGTGCCAGAGCATCAGGCCTCCGCAGTAAAACACACAGATCTGTTTCATGAGGCCATACACTCAGCACTCTATCTCCTCTCTCTCCTCCGGGCTGACCGGTGAACTTATTGATCTTCATAAAGGCAGTATTTTGTCATTAGGTGAGAAGCAGTGGAGGCGGTAATGAAAGGTTTTTAACCTGTGTGTTCGTGGGAGCATTGGACCACTGGCCGAGGTTGGCAGGTGCTACACACAGCAGATTTTCTGCGGCTCGGCCACAGGGATCGATAAGGTTACATCTTTGTCTGATTAGAGATGTGCTGGTGAGGACGGCAGTGTGTGTGTGTGTGTGTGTGTGTGTGTGTGTGTGTGTGTGTGTGTGTTACGGGAACAGCTGATCATTGGATCTGCAAAGGGACAAAAGTTTCACCTCAGCTCGTCTTTTTGTCTGAGTCAAACTCACACTGACACACTCTGAGCTGGTGGTTACATTAATGCATCTCCTACATCCGACTACATTAACTGCATTAACACACTGACATTTACTGGACCAAAGAGCCTGACAACTATAGTTAACAGTTACTTTGCAGAAAAAAACATATTGAACGTAAGTGATGATCAGTTGTAAAAGATGAACCTGCCTAACAATGTTTAAGTCATTAAAATGAGCTCCTGTTTGACTGGATACCACTTTATAATGCTGCTGACATGTTTATGCATCAGTAATAATTAACTGGTGTAATTATTGGATGGAGGATTTTTACATTCACGTGTTTCTACTTTTACCAAAGGATCTGAGTTCTTTATCCATCTTTAAGAATGAAGCAAAAATTACACAAGAAGAGTCTGATTGTATGAAGACGAGGAGATGAGTTCTCAAATTAAAAAAAAGATTTTGGAAAACATTTCAAAGAAACTGTGTAACTGAAGTTTTCAGTTTTCAGTCAAATACAAACCTCTGTAAACAGCATTTCACAGCACTGAAAGCATGTAAGGGCACAAAAGAGGAAGTGCTAATCACAAGAACACACATGATTAGTTTTTCTGCTGTTCAGTTTGTGTGATACAGTACAAAAAAACACTGTAATTAACAATAATTAAAGGCAAGAAAAAAGAAAGAGTTCATGGCCGTGTTCTCTCCACTGTCACTGAATAACGACTTCAGGTCTCCCTCGGTGAGCACGCAGCCGTCCTGCATGCCAAGTGTGTTTTCAGAGATCGTCCACACCCTCTAAGCAGACATAACTATCACAAATGAGTTATTACACATCTGTCTGTGGATGCACTGTGCACCAGATGCTGCAGCTAATGGCACACCCAACCTCCCACCTTGAGACGGTATTCTAAAAGCCAGCGGTGTGCCGTCAGGACAAGCAGGGTGAGCAGTGCTCGACCAGTCAGATCTAAAAATAGACATCAGTCAGGACGAGACCGATGAGGAAGCCACGTCCGTCCTTACATCTCAGAGCAGCACTGTGTCCCATGAAGGACCTGATGTCACCTGTTTGCATTCGTCTTTTAACTTACTGCCCTCCTGTGGACGCAGTAGGCTGTTATCTGTGGAAGCTTGGTTGACCATCAGCGGTTTCATCCATGATTCTGTCACATCAGAAAGACACGGCCGCGTCCTGATCACAGAGGCGTTGATTGGACGTTTGCACATTGTGTATAATCCTGGGATCTTTAACAGGTGACCAGTCATAGCTAGCTGCAGGTTAGCGTGCCTCTGAAGCTGCCCTTGACTTACAGCGAACCACTGAACGTAACACCAGAGCCTTTGAATGCTTTTTAGTTTTCATACTAACATCTGCTCCGTTCTGTTAATCAAGGCGGAGGCTTCTCTGAGCGAGCTCTGCAGTCACTCTGACAAATTTGAGACAGGATATTGAGGCAGGAAAATACAGGAATCTGCACTGTCACTGGAGTGAGTCAAGATTTTTTCCATACAAGCTGCTTCTTCAGCTCGCCTATCGATAAAAGTCACCACAAGCTGCTGTTAAAACCCAGGTGGAATTTTCCACTGCATTCTTCCTCCTTTGTTTCCTCCCAGCCAACACTGTCCAGTGCAGGGAGAAGCCTGTAGGGGGTGGTCCAGACAGGATATTAATGGGGCCCTCCAACAGTCAGAAGGCCTGACAGAGCCCTGTTTCATTGTCACCTTGCCTTGGAGGACGAGGAAAAACTTGCAACGCTTATTAGCCGAATGGAGCTGTTTCTCCCTCTAACTTACTCGATCTCTGCCTCAGCGCTTCATTAGACTGCCTTACATCAGAGGCCTGATCGTCTCCGTGTTACCTCACCACTCACACACACACACACACACAGGGTGACATCTCCCACCTAATCAAGTAGTGGATTATCTTGTCCTGATAAATTGGAGCTTGTAGCACTCGAAAGGTCCTCTTGGAAGAGCGCCTCCCTCCCCCTGACAGCTAGATCGAGCCCCCGGGGAGCAAGGAGAGAACATTGCCTGGTAATGATTGGTGGTAAATCGGACAAACGTTTTTGGAAAGATGTCTTTCAAGCAAGAGGTTTGATGAGTTTAAAACAACAAGTCAAATACAGACACGAAGGAGACAAAACACAGACGTCTATTTAAACATGAAGCTATGATGGATTTAGGTGACATCAGGTAAACGACCTGCTTTAAAGAGTGAATATACTCAGTGTTAGTGAATCAGTTTGTAAAAAATAATTAAACATTAAAGTGTTTAACACACAACACAGGACAGAATGAAGGAGACGAGATGACGGGATGTTTGTAGTGTCATGGTGCAGAGAGCAGGAACTGCTCAGTGTTAACAGAGGTGCTGACAGACTCCTGAAAGATAAATGTGTAACGTTTCCTTTCTCTTTCCTCCCTCTGTTTTTTTCTCTGCTCTCCCTCTAACGTAGGAAAACCCTTACATGTGTAATAATGAATGTGATGCCAGCACCGAGGAGCTCGCCCACCCTCCAGAGCTCATGTTCGACATCGAGGGCCGTAACCCCACCACCTTCTGGCAGTCCACATCCTGGAAGAAGTACCCGAAGGCCCTCCTGGTCAACATCACGCTGTCTTGGAACAAAACCATCGAGCTGACCGACGACATCGTCCTCACCTTCGAGTCAGGCCGACCTGAGCAGATGGTCCTGGAAAAGTCGCTGGATTATGGACGAACCTGGCAGCCCTACCAGTTCTATGCCACTGACTGCCTGGACGCCTTCACCATGGAGCCCAAGACGGTGCAGGACCTGACCCAGCATACCCTGCTGGACATCATCTGCACAGAGGACTACTCACGAGGTTATGTGTGGAAGTATGACAAAACTGTACGCTTTGAGATCAAGGACCGCTTTGCGCTGTTTGCTGGGCCCCGGCTCCACAACATGGCCTCGCTTTATGGCCAACTGGACACCACCAAGAACCTGAGGGACTTCTTTACCATCACAGACCTGAGAATCCGCCTGCTGCGACCTGCCACAGGAGCTACGATGGTGGACGAGAACAACCTGTCCAGATACTTCTATGCCATTTCTGACATCAAAGTGCAGGGAAGGTAAGACTGGAATTCATCTGTACACATTCCATGCGCTGGACTTGAGGCTGGTTTACTAACTGGGTAAAACCGGCAACTCCCCAGAGCCACAGATATCTGAGGTGTGCATGTCAGTTGGATCTGGTCTTTTGATCAACAGCAAATTAATCATAAGTGAACTAATGTGGAGTCATGAGGGGCCCAGAAAGAGGTTTTTGGCCCAGGTTAATCCAGCCACGGGTGGACTCACTCTCTGAAGGATTTAGGATTGTAATGATGATTCTATTGGGCTGAACGTCAGCACTTTTCCTGTGGTTTTACTGCAGCGACAGTCCAGCTACTCAGTGGTGAAGAAAAATGCGTTTATCGTTACCATTCTTTCCAATTAGGTAGCGGATCCATAATGATGTGCAGAGTTCACCTGCTGTCAGCATGTCTTAATTAACCAAGCTGCTTACAGCTCGCTGAAGCACTCTGCTTTGGACGCCAGATTCACTCAGCTGTTTGTTAGCTGTCAGGTCACTGCTCGTCGTAATTAGTGTTTGATTTACAGAATCCACACAGGGTCATATAACATGAAAACAAGACGCGTTAAACTGTTTGAGGAAAGGCCGACAAAAGCTTCCCCCGCTGAGGTAGCAAGCACCACTGGGGCAAACACTTAAGTGGATCTGTTTTACACTGTGTGGTTTTTCAATTTAACAGATGTGAATATGGTTGTAAGGGGTGAAGGAATGAAGATTTAATTACTCTTGTTTTGCTCTTCACACATGAGAGGCTCGCAGTACAGAAGTGCAAAGCGGCGGAACGTCACAACAATTGGAGGATACGGGTAGTTTGTGTTGAAGTGTTGAAGTTCGGGCTGCCAGGCTGTGGTTCACAGCAGCGGCTGTGTCACAGACACACTCAGGAAGACGACTGCAAATGGAAACATCACCGGTGTTCTGCTTCAGGTGATCATTAAAGTAATGGGACTTCGGTTGTTGTCATTCTCATGTGACACTAATAGACTGTTGTACAGTAATAACATGATTGCTGCCGTGACATTATTTACATTAATACTGTCAAATGCCTTCAAGCTGTTTAATGAATCTCTAATTTGTTGATTTCCTTAATATGCCATTAAAATGGAGTAAAGTCTGCTCCATGTTTCTGGAGTGCACTGTGAATGAGCAGGTACCCTTGAGCACAGGAGCTTTGATAATAAATGCCTCGCTCAGAAATTGAATTTTTGACTTTTCTCATGATTGAGAAGGTCATTCAGCAAAAATAACTGGAGGGAATTTACTAACACAAAAGAGTTGGACGGGACATCCATTCAACACCCTCTGGAATGAAGGGGGCTGTCATAAACGCAGATTATTTATTCTATCTGACTAATCATGACCAAACTCATACATCCCTGTGGGGCTGTAGATTTGAGCAATGGCTGCGCGCCACCATCGGGCCTTGGTCGTTTACCAGCCCGCTGCTTTCAGAGTGACGCTCGCCTGAGAAATGTTCCCCACTGTTTACCAAAGGTAACACACAGTTCAGCCATAATGAGATACACTCTACATAGAGAGGCTTCACTCTCCTTTTCCTCCTCCCATGGCGAATCACTGCTCAGCCCCTTTCTCCATGCGTCGTATACAAGACATAAGCTCCTTAACCCCCAGAATACAGTTCTGTGAGACTCGGCGGGAGCGATTTTGCAGGGGCAGTGAGGTTGAATCTGGCCTGGATCGGGAGTGAGAGGGGGTGTGGAGGGAAATACAGTAGGAGAGCTCACAGATTTTCTGTCCTTGCCACAACAGTGTGAGAAACAAAGAGAGGAACATAAGCTCTTTGCCAAAGTAGGTCAACCTAGAAAGGATAGAGAGGGAAGGAGCACAGCTTTGCAGAAGTAGTGGTCTTTGCATCTGTTACATGCAGCTGAAGTTGTTTCAGGGAAGCCGGAAGTGTCACGCATGAACGTCCTATTGTGTTTGATTGGGGAAGGTCTGGACCAAAGACGCTGGGGGGAAGAAATCGATGCAAAGGATTTCAAATCAAACCAAGCATGGAGCTGTGAGATGGATGTGAACAATGACTCGGACGCCCTCGCTGCTGTGCTGAACGGGCGTGTGGAGAGAAGGTGTGGGAGAGTTGGGAGGATTTTCTAATTATCTACTGTATGACTTTGGCATAATTGCTCTGCCTGTCTCTTTTACATGCTTTACAGTAACTGCAGCCTGCAATTTCACCCGCTGCCTCGACCTCCCCCCTCCTCTCCCTCTCTCCAGCCTGTGATCAATACAGTGTAATTAAAGCTGGAGAAGATTCAGGCTACTGAAGGATCCTTTTCAGGCTCTGGGTTCCTCTGTTTCAGCCTCTGTCCCCCCTCTCCCTGTCTTGCTCTGCTTCTCCTGTGCAGAGTACAGTTCTCTCTGGGTCTTTGTCTTATGTTATATAAGAAGGTCCAGTCCCTTCCCGTCCCTGTGCCGTAATTCAGGAGAAAACACTAACCACATAACTGCAGAAACCAAAACCCACCACAAAACAAAGAATACACCTAACAGCCAGAGCTGTAGGTGGGATTGTGATTTATTTGTTTACGTATTTTTATCACCGTCATGGTTTTAATTGGCAAAATCTACCAGAACAATCCTTTTCTCTGCCAGAGTTTGAAACAAACTTCCAATCTGGCAGCAGATTTTTACTGGTGCTGTTATTTCCAGACCTGCTTCCTCCTGTCAGTGCATTAATAATAATGTGAGCTCCACATCGTGAAATAAATTTCCAGCTTGTTTCAGCCCTGTTTGTGCACAGCAAACTGAAGATAGGGAAATGAAAGTTTGTTTCCCCAATTTTACACTTGCAGCAGTGGGAGCTGTGATTCAATTTCCAAAGCATATATGTGCTGCGGGACATTATCGGGGAAGGTCAGAGACAACCTCAAGGGTTCACAGTCACTAAGACTGCAGGGTAGACAGGTAATTCACTCGAAGGGGCGGATTGGTTATTAGATGCACCAACCTTTTTTCAGATTTTTTTTCTAGATTTCCCTCAGCCTCGTGGACAGAAAGTTTGGCTCAGTGACTCTGAATCCCCACCCAGACGATGAACCCCATGGACAGCTACTGTATGCCCGAGCTCACAGAGTATAACTTCACCTACTCAGATCATGTGGATGTTAAACTAAGGGAGGACTGACACTAAAACACTTCTTGCCTTTGTCTTTACTCTTCCAAAATTCACCAGACAGTTCAGTGGATTCAAGAACACTCACAAATTTTTTCCTTATGATTTTCTTCATATAAAGTTATTGGCAACAGTTCACTACACACTCAACATTTCCCAGCGTTGAATCAGCACATGCCCACAGCAGAAAGATGCTGAACTGGACTCAGTTGTTAAACTGTCTCTCAAACTCACCATCACTGGAACAGACTCCTCTTCAGAGGTGGGATGTGATTATTTCTATCAGTAGTTTTACAGGAAACAGATGTTTCTAATGTTTTACCAACCTCTGAAATAAGGAAAATTATTGTTGTTGTTGTCTGGAGTTAAAGGATGAATTTTATTTGCAGTCACAGTGATCAGCTGCTGAGTGATGCCAGTTTATTTATGGGAAAATCTGAGTTGGATCATCTGCACAGTAATAATCCTCTCATTTGAACTGGGCATGATTTATTGATGATGAATCGTGTCCAACTGACTCTGGACTAGAGACAGGGTCAGTCTCAAGCTTTCTGAGACATTTACCAGCAGCAGGATGCCATTGATTAAAGGGGATTTTACACATCAAAGGCTGCTCAGGGAGTCTTAGGGAGCACGGCCACATATGTGAAAACAGTTGTATGAAGCCTTTAGTGTCTCCAGAGCTTTGTGGTGAACTGAACAGTGTCAGATCACAAGTTTGAAGAGTTAGACCAGACCTGCGTGTCCCCCTGCTCATCTGTCTGTAGACCTGGTATAACAAGCTGTGGATGATGTCTCTGGATCTACATCTACATTTAAATGTTTGAGATCAAATCACTGTGAAATCATTTGAACGTAGCATCAATGAAAATGTCTGAATTATTAAACATCTGTTTGGATTGAGATCAGTTCTCCAAATGTATCAAGTCAAATGTGAAAATTATTGATTTACTAAAACTGATATGTAATCCGTCCACAGCGATCATGTTTGTTTATTTATTTATTTATTTGGCACGTTACTTTGCTTAATTGCCTGTTTCACAATAAGAGCGCTGTGTATTTACGGTGATGTGCCAAGTGCAACACAGCACGCTCCACTAACACTGGGGGTGAATCATCAGTGCTAAAGCACTGCTTCTGCTCTTCATATGTTTGGATCAAGTCCGTGAGAGAACAAATCAATAATATTCAGAAGTGTGATAAAGGGCAGCTCTTATCTGAGGCGAGCAGAATATAGCATGTCCTCGGTGCACGGGTCGTGCTGGTGGTGCATTCTAATTGCCGTGTGGTTCAGAGTGTATGTGCTTTGGATACAGCTGTTTCAACCACAGATCAGCAGTTTGGAGAGTGATGGCTCTATTGGATCTACCCTGAGGGAGGAACCAACAAGAAGTCAATCTGCTTTTTTCCCCCTCCTGCTCCCTCCATAGTGCTTGGCTTGCTCTTAGTCCTGCCTGCAGTCGACAGATAATCTATTTGTGCTAATTTCATGTTTCTTGCTGCCCACTTCCCCTTTGAATAAGTCATTCCACTTGTCGCCATGTCAGTTTAATGGCTGTAATCAGATGACCCGCAGCCTTTTGTTAGCTTAGCAAAGATGAGTGAAGTGAGTCCGTAAGTCAAAGTGTCCAACGTCCGTCTCTGTCATATTTACTGTGGACGGAGGGGTTGACAGGGGAGGGTCCAGGGGCGGCTCATCAAAGACAAAGCACAGGAAGTAGCGATGTAGCTGTCACTCAAAGGTCAGAGCTGTAAAGTGATTGTAATCATAGACCTAATTTGTTCTGTTTATCATTCTGTCTCTGCATCAGTGCATAAGAAGCATCTTACTGTTTTAACCACAGGACTTCAGTCCATTAGTCTCTAACTGAGGGGTGGGGCCCCCTCCAAAGGGTCACAGGATAAATATGGGGTAGAAAAGAGGAAAAACAAAGCTCCAGCCATAGTTTTTCATTTGGAAAATGTGGGATGATTGACGTCTTTGGGTGCAGGTGGACAGGCACCTGAGACATGATGGGACATCAGCTACACACTTCTGTGAGACTAAAAAGTCTGAGTTTAATCTTTGACAGTGCAGTGGATATATATATATAAATAAAAAACAGATATTCTAAAGTACAGTTACCTCATAATTGTACTTAGTCACAGTACTGGAGTAAATGTCCTCTGTTACCATGGCTGCCAGTTAACACGATGTCACTATAAACATGATGTGCTGTACCATCATGTTTATAGTGACAGTTGTTTTGTTCTGTATTGCAGTGATGTTAATTCTCTGTGTGCTGCTGGCTCTTTGTGAATGGAGCTATCAGTTACCCCCCCCCCCCCTTACTTTTCTTCTTCCCAGCCTCAGAGTGCACAGGGAAACATTTCTCTTATTTATTTCCTCTTTGTCTGAGTGACTTCAGTTTGCAGTCCTCCTCCTTCTCCTGTGAGTGGGAGAGGAAGCATGGGACGGTTTATCAGCTGTGACCCACGGTTTGAACTCCTCTCACTGAAGGTTCATGGGTACCTGCTCAGATTTAGCATCTTTGTTTGAAGATGCTTTTTAGCTTTGACTTTAGATGAGTTAACAGTGGGATGATTGATAAATGAGGACTGAGAAGCATCAGTGTCCCACCTGGCAGCTAAAGGAAGAGTGTCGACCTGAGCAGACATGTGATGATGTCGCTGAGGGGGTGTCCTGCTTTAAGACCTTCATTTATCTCAGGATGACACTTTACCTGAACAGATGTGTTTCCTCACATCTGTGTTACTTGTTACTGACAGAAGTCACTACCAAACAGCCTGGGCTGCCTGTCTCTTTCCTTTGTCTCTGTCTTCCTCCTTCCATCAGCACCTACATCATCTGCCCCTCCTGACTTCTGTCCGGACCATCTCTCCACCTCTCTGCTTTGATCCTCCTCCCTTGGTTCGGCTGGAGCCGACACCCCCCTGTGCCTGAGTCAGTCTGTGCCTGGTTGAGGAGCTCAAAAGACATTTTTATCAGTCGGGCAGGAACTTGTTCCCAGTACCTGCTGGATGAGGCCTCAGGCCTTTGAACATTATACAAAAGTTTGGACAAAAGCATCTCAAAGTTTTTGGGATCAACGTCCAGGCAAACGGGAAAATCCCTGATGTGATGAATTAGTTCCATCTGTCCTTGTAGTTTTAAGTGGTCTCAACACAAACCCACCTGCAGTCCTCGTCCTGTCCTCGTGCAGCTTCTTCTTTGACTTTACACTTTTAACGTCCATAATGAGAACAGTGGTTTATTTACACTGAGTCACAGTCATTTACTCAAACATGGAGAGCCAGCTGTAGTGGGTGTGTTTCTGTCTGAGGGAGTATTAATATAGAAGCTGACCCCTTCTATCCAGTTAATTGGATATTCCCAGCAGCAAAAACCTCCCCCAGCAGTACATGTGAACTGTGAAGGTAAGAAAAAAAAGGGTGAGGGCGGATCAGAAAAATGTGGCAGTGCATAGGCGGAGGCAGAATATGATGGGCATCACGTTGGCAGCAGCAGAGTGTAGTGCAGCATATCTAGAGGCCACAGCTGCCTGTGCAGAGTCATCTGCATATGGCTGCTGGCACGCCAGCGTCGCCATGTCTGTGTCCTCTGTGGCCATGGACAAAAATGGGGCGTATTCCTGGATGGAGGGACAAAAATATTCTTTGTGGTGATGTTTGTCCTGTCAATCAAGCCTCGGTTCAGATGTTTCATTAGCTTTATTAAGGACAGCGGACACATTTGAAGCCGTGCTAGCGGCGTGGCTCTGTGGGTGGCAGTGTCAGCTGGTCTGTCCTCCACTTTGGTTCAAGCTGAAATGTCTCAACTACTGGATGGACTGAAATATGGGACAGACATTCATGGTGTTCAGAGGAAGAACTTTAATCTCGTATGTTTTCATGTAGCGTCAGAAGCCAGAAACAAGTGTTAGCATGCTAACAGGCTAAACTAAGGTGGACATGGGAAACATTATACCTGCAGCATCACTGTGAGCATGTTAGCATGCTGATGTTAGCATTTATGTGAGAGCACGGCGGTACGGCCTCACAGATCTGTAACACTGCAGCAGCTGAGGGTCAAATGAAGTCAGCGCACAGTCGTCGGACTGAACATTTAAAAAAGATCAAACTGAGTCTGTATATTCAGCTCAGTGTCATCCGTGAGCTTAAATGTTCACTGTGACTTATATTAACCGGAAATACTTCACTGAGGAAAACATGAAACGTATTACTTGATTCTTAAAATGGTTTTAATGGCGCTCCTGGAGCTCTGTGCTGACCTGGTTTTTAACTTTGTGATATTACTGTTCATCACAGGGTCTTCGTGAATAATAGTGATTTAATATCATACACACAGAAGCACACGATTTCATGAAACACTTTTGGCCTGTTTCATTTTGTGTGAAATGTGACAGTTTGTCATACACTTGTATTTTTGTGTAATTTACATACCTGTGTAAAATGTAATTTTGAAATTACCTGGTGTAGCTGAAAGACACACAATAAAAATGGAGCTTAAGAGGACAATGGTACGTAACCCAGGGCGTAAACAGCACAGAGAAGTTAATCTGAAGAGAAAATGGGCACTTCATTATCTTCACTGAGAACTGAGAGATAGCACCGTGCCTCACAGAAATAAAGTGACGTCTCATTTTAAAACGATTTTCAACAAATTTGACAAAAGAGCCTGGTTTTATTGCTCCTTCATCTAAATGCTGCAGCTCCATTCATTAGTTTGTCAAACGCTCAGGTGATGTTCAGACTCATTAAAACACACACGTCCATTAAAGCATATACATATATATGTAGACGTGTATAGACATGTACAGTCATATGAGTGTCAGCCTGACTTTGTTAGATGTGGATGGAGACGTGAACAAAAGAAAAACACATCCACGGTTCAGAAAATGAAAAATTCTTCATGAAGCAAAACGAGTTGTGCGTTGTTGTGAATGTTGCTGCCTCGTTTGAAAGCTCCTCTGTGTTCAGGTGTATCTGTCTGAGCAGCACATTTCATCCTCTCTGTGCGTCTTCACAAGGTGAATATGAGTGTGAGTGCTAAGGTGGACTTTTATATCCCAGCCTGTTTCCATGTATAAACTAGTTTTCTCTTCAGTCCTCTCGCTGCCTTTTAAAACCTCCTGTCTTTCCACGCTGCCGACCACTCTCACATACAAATGGCAGGATGAAAGAAGGATGGATTTTGACTGCTTAGTCTCTGTTTGCTGAATTGCCCCTTTCCATAGACAATCCAGCTTAAACCTCTTGTACTGTACTTTCATAAAGCTCCTGATGTTCCTTTTTTTAATATTCCTAAATCAAACAGCAGAGTGTTTGCTTTCAGTTATTTCCTGCCTGAATGAAGCAGCTGCAGCTGAAGCAGCGGTCGTCTAAAGAAACGTCTGTAGGTGCAGTTTGAGTGAGGAAAGCTCTGAGGTGAAAGGGCTGATCTTTGCTTCTGAGGCAGATACAACTTTAAAATTACTGGTGATTTTAGAAGCAGATTGCTGAGGAGAAAATGGCACTTTTTCCCTGGTTGGTTTTAAGATGCACTTCGTTTCAAAACACACACAAAGAAAAGATGTTGAAAGTCAGAATGATGATGTTTTTAATGATCATATCAGGAAGAAGTGCTTTGAAAGCATCACGGTTTGATGGGACGTTCTTCAAATTCCTTTGCTTTGTTTGATATTTTTACCTTCAGTGTTTCTCACTAATGTGTGACACAGTTTGTGTCTAACAAACATGTTTGCTGTTTTTTTCTTTGTTGGGGCTTTGCTGCACGTCTCTGCACATTATCGCCACCAACTGCTGCAGCAGCAGACGAGCCTGAACCCAGCAGCAGGAATGTTAATGGGATCAAACTGAATGGGGACAAAGCACTACTAGTGGTCAAAAAACACACAGGGGACATTTCATTATGGTGACAGCATTTTTTAAAAATAGATTTCCAAATTCAAAAACTAGAAATCTTTCACATGGGCAGTGCTGCCTTGTCTCAGTGAAAGCAGCTGGGGTAATTGCTTCCCAGTGACGATGAACATACAAATCAAATCCTGTGAACGGTGTCAGTGGTGCAGAACAGCTCAGTTGTATGATAAAATCAAGTCACTGAAAGCTTTCTGTACAAATAAAATCAAGCGATAAGCTGCCATGTCACTGACATTGAACCCACAGACAGTGTACGAGCCAATCCCTTACTATTTATCACAGGCCAGAGGCATCGACCGGGCCCAGAGATATGAGGAGCAAAGCTACAAGTGACATGAAGATGTTATCAGCAGAGCAGAGGACGGGAGGCGTCGTCTCAACAAATCCCTTCCTGTTCTCAGGGATGAGGCAACATTCATTTTCCACTTCAGAGGCCGAAGCTTCCACTTGATACAATATCGCTTGTTTTCCTATTGAGTGCAGCTTTGCTGCATAATGCACATCTTATATTTTGAGCATTGATTTCCCTCCCAGTGGGTTTGCTGTTATTAGCAGCCGACACAGGCAACAAATTGGATTTATGTCTTGGACAGGAAGAGTGCACTGCTGATGTGACCAGACAACTCACGCTCCACTGGCATGTACTGTTTGGGCTGTGGTGGCAGCATATGCAGTGTTTCCACAGCTAAGGATGTGTATGTGTCGTCCTGCATGTGTGTGTGTGTGTGTGAATACTTATGAAGCCCCCACCCTCCAACACACTCACTCACACACACACACACACACACACACACACACAACCCTCAGAGGGAGGCAGCATCTTTGATTTCCTCCATGATCCATACATTAAACCGTCAGACAAGCCAAATGATTAAACGCTGACTGTTTACCATGGAGTTACATTAAAGGCACCGTCTCACTGGGTCCAATGAGCCATTTTCCGATCTGATTTCTCATCAAGCCTCTTTATTTCCAGGTCAGGGCAGACAGTTCCCTCTATTGTGTAGAAACGGGGTCTTGGACACAGAAACCGGCCACGTCGGAGGCATTTTTCTCTTCCTCACTGTCGACAGAGCACATTCAACATTCATGTGGTGACCCATTTCATTAATGGAGAAGCCTTTTCGACACGTCTTCCCCCATCTTTCCGCATAATGGGCCCTCCTGTCAGGGTTTCGTGACTAATCCCCTCATTGACCTCTCCTTCACTTTCAGCCCCCGCCTCACTGAAGATTTGGTAACGATAGCAGGGTGTGGGAGATGAGGGCAACACTTACATAGTCAATGGCATCTGGTTTGTTAGGTCTGAAAAGTGTTTTATATCCAACTGTAGTTCATGATGTGCTGGTTGTTTTATTTTGTACAGTATTTTTAAACCAGCGTATTAATTCCGATTTAAGGGAGATGTGATTATATGTGTGATAAATACAGAGATGATTGGGAGGGGAAAGGGGTTTGAGCAGGGACTGTGGAGAGGTTCAGCTAATCTAAAACAGCTGCAGGAGGCCGACTCACCTGTCAGACTGTCACGTCAGCCACGATCTGCATGTTGTTTGTTCCTGTTCCTGTGATCCTCCTATCACCACCTCCTGCATTAAAGTCACTGAGTCAGTTATTAAATAATCCAGGATTTTATATCGACATTCATATCAGGTGATAGCATATAAATACAGCTGATTAACACAGTGTGTCGGTGACAGACGTCTTCTTATCCATGATCTCATTACAGCACGTAACATTCAAAAGTAAAACGATGACGACTTAGTGATGTAGGCGAGAAAACTCTAATGAACTCAAAGCTTAAAGCAGAGCTACAGAGCTCAGCTCGACCTGAGGTGAAAAATGTGCTGATGAGTTTTAAACTAGTACATTATCAGAAATACCCCAAAAAAAAGTTGCCCGTCGTCTCATCAGTCAGACGTCCCACTGAGCAGCCATATCGGCATGGGCGACATGAGAAGAGTCCCGTCAGAGAAGAAAACACCATATGGCAGCATTTCCCTCTCACACGCTGAAGCAGATACAGCATTTCTAACAGAGGGAGAAGTGTTGACAGCGTCATCGCACTGTTTCTGTTTGTCTAATTCACCTCGTGTACACACACACACACACACACACACACACACAAAGAGAGACAGCACTGACGTGGTAAGATCCTAAACCTCTCCAAGCGAGATATTTGACTCTGATCTGAAGACGACAGGAAGTGATGAATAAAAACTGCTTGATAATGGGATCATTGAGTCACGAACATCGATTCTGAGTGACTTATCTTTGGTGGAGACCGGTGAATGCAGGTGCTCATTATGCGTGGCCATCGGACGGTGCTTCAGCCTTCAGGCAGAACAGAAGCACACAATAGAGCCGCAACAGACAGAAGAGGAGAAGAATAACAATCAAACAAAGAAGAAGTGCTGTATTGAATTTTCCAGACCTTTGCTCCTTTAGTGGGTTAGTGGAGCACGATGACTCAGCTGTGATGTGGGGGATGACTGAGATGATGGTGATTATGATGTTAGGTGATGGTGATTAGTGGCTCTGGGCAGAGTTCAGTAGGTTGGACTGACCACAAATCACCAGCAGGGCAGGTTTTAGCAGGTGTTTACTGACCTGAGCTGTTTGAGGTTTCTGACACCAGCAGTTACTGGTGTTAACACTGTGTCTTAATAATAAAGTTCCATTCAAAACATCACATTCATCAGTCACTGGTGGCAGGAAGCACTTCCAGGATTTTTCGTTATGTGTGTGTGTGTGTGTGTGTGTGTGTGTGTGTGGAAGCGGCAGAGTCACCACTGACCAGTTCAATCCAGTGTAAAGAGACGTAACTGATGAGTTTACCTGTATTTAACAGCAGAATCAGTGTCAGCCATAAAACGTGAAGCTTTAAATTAAAATTTTAACGATTGTAACTTTAGGATGAGAAACTGAGCAAAGGTCATATGTCTTAGTGCAGGAAGGAAGGCCGCAGGGAGGACATGTCACTGAACCTTTCTCTGCTTCCTCTGAGCCTTTTAAGTGCCTGTATCTGTACATTACTCTCCAGCATTCAGCAGCTGCCCTCCTGTCTGTCTGCTGTGTTGTCACTGGTCTGTTACTGAAGCCTCCTTCCTTTGTTTTTTGTTCATTTCTTTCAAATTGCTGTCAGCAAACCACAAAAAGGTCAGGATGTAATAAAGAAAGGTTCCTTGAATCAAAAGAAATGACCAGTGACCACGGTCTGTGATTCTTAAACCGTAAACGCGTTCATGTCCTGATGTGACTACACGTCAGACTGCTCTGAATGCTCTGTGGGGCTGTGGTGTGGGTCTGTGGTGTGGGTCTGTGTTGTGGGTCTGTGTTGTGGGTCTGTGTTGTGGTTCTGTGGTGTGGGTCTGTGTTGTGGTTCTGTGGTGTGGGTCTGTGTTGTGGGTCTGTGTTGTGGTTCTGTGTTGTGGGGCTGTGGTGTGGGTCTGTGTTGTGGTTCTGTGTTGTGGGGCTGTGGTGTGGGTCTGTGTTGTGGGGCTGTGTAGTGGGTCTGTGTTGTGGGGCTGTGTTGTGGGTCTGTGTTGTGGTTCTGTGGTGTGGGTCTGTGTTGTGGGGCTGTGTTGTGGGTCTGTGTTGTGGTTCTGTGTTGTGGGTCTGTGTTGTGAGGCTGTGTTGTGGGTCTGTGTTGTGGTTCTGTGTTGTGGGACTGTGTTGTGGGTCTGTGTTGTGGGGCTGTGGTGTGGGTCTGTGTTGTGGTTCTGTGTTGTGGTTCTGTGTTGTGGTTCTGTGTTGTGGGGCTGTGTTGTGGTTCTGTGTTGTGGTTCTGTGGTGTGGGTCTCTGTTGTGGGTCTGTGTTGTGGGTCTGTGTTGTGGGTCTGTGTTGTGGTTCTGTGTTGTGGTTCTGTGTTGTGGGGCTGTGTTGTGGTTCTGTGTTGTGGGTCTGTGTTGTGGTTCTGTGTTGTGGGGCTGTGGTGTGGGTCTGTGTTGTGGGGCTGTGTAGTGGGTCTGTGTTGTGGGGCTGTGTTGTGGGTCTGTGTTGTGGTTCTGTGGTGTGGGTCTGTGTTGTGGGGCTGTGTTGTGGGTCTGTGTTGTGGTTCTGTGTTGTGGGTCTGTGTTGTGAGGCTGTGTTGTGGGTCTGTGTTGTGGTTCTGTGTTGTGGGACTGTGTTGTGGGTCTGTGTTGTGGGGCTGTGGTGTGGGTCTGTGTTGTGGTTCTGTGTTGTGGTTCTGTGTTGTGGTTCTGTGTTGTGGGGCTGTGTTGTGGTTCTGTGTTGTGGTTCTGTGGTGTGGGTCTCTGTTGTGGGTCTGTGTTGTGGGTCTGTGTTGTGGGTCTGTGTTGTGGTTCTGTGTTGTGGTTCTGTGTTGTGGGGCTGTGTTGTGGTTCTGTGTTGTGGTTCTGTGTTGTGGGGCTGTGTTGTGGTTCTGTGTTGTGGGGCTGTGTTGTGGGGCTTGTTGTGGGGCTGTGGTGTGGGTCTGTGTTGTGGTTCTGTGTTGTGGTTCTGTGGTGTGGGTCTCTGTTGTGGGTCTGTGTTGTGGGGCTGTGTTGTGGGGCTGTGTTGTGGGTCTGTGTTGTGGTTCTGTGTTGTGGGTCTGTGTTGTGGTTCTGTGTTGTGGTTCCTTGTTGTGGGTCTGTGTTGTGGTTCTGTGTGTGTGTGTGTGTGTAGCTGGTAGTGAAGTGCTGATAAGAGCATCCTTATCTTTCTGCTTTTCCCACGTGTTAAATCACAGATACATTTCCCCTGTTACAGTCATCAACAGTAAATCAGGTTCAGTGATTGTTTGTTCACAGTTTCATTTTCCCGCTCATATTTTTCTTCCTCATTAACCCGACACACATCAGCTGACATCACGGTCACATGCTGTCTGACTCCTTAGAGCCTAAAAACCTTGAGTCGACCTGAAATGCAACACAATAACAAAACCTAAGGTCCAGATGTAAACACACACAAACCCAGTTCCCCTTGTCTCTCTCCCCGTCACACACACACACACACACACACACCTTCACGCCCTCCTCCATGCAGTTCTTTACGTTGCTCTGTGCTCTGAACACCGTAACCACCCTAATGACCCTTGCCCACAGTTTAAGAGGGAAAGGAGATGCTAACAGCGCTGAGAGTTAACCCCCCTTCTTGCTGGGAAGCTGCCAACATTTTCTGTAATTACACCTGCTCTTTGGGTCCAACCCTGGTCTCAGATTCTGGCCCCTGGTGGACGCAGCCATGGGAAATGTCTGCTCCAGACATCGGGAGTAAAGAGAAACCATGCGTGAGCTGCAGAGGTTTGATGCAGCACAGTACACAGAGGTCAAATACAGTCAAACCTCTGTCAGTCTTCAGACAGGCCACCGACCCACACTGGTCAATGCTGCAGGATCTTTGGGGAGTTACTTCCTTTAAAGGCTCCAATCAGGACATCTCTTATGAAATGACAAGATGGCTTGTTGTCACTTCTCCATCGGGCCTCGCCTCGAATCTGCATCGCAGCGTCCTCCTGGTGATGGAGCTCTCTCACTCCTCTGCAGTGCATTTTCTGTCACCAATAGTCTTTAGCTGTGAGCAGTATCAGTGGGGCCCCGTCTGTCGATGCTATCGAACTGGCCTAGCATGTCAGAGGCAGTAAAGACCTCTTGATTGACTCCTGCTTGGATAGCATGTCCAACCCCATACATTAGTAATGCTGAGGATTCGATAGATGGATGGCCGGACGGATTGATGCAGGCAGGCGGCACATTTGCCTCAATGCAGGGAACCGGAGATGAAGTGAACTCACAGTTGAGTTGAGAAAATACACGGTAATGTTTCCTCCGCAGTGTGAGAAAGATGCATGTTCATTTTCGTGGCGTGTTAGTTTGGAGAGGTTATTTCATATTTTAGGTTTCTAATGAATCATTATCAACAGAAACAACAGTCATTAAAATAATTTGATGTGCTGCAGTTTTTCAGCGAGCTGCCGTAGTTCAGCACCTGAGTCACTGCGGTGTGAGCTACTCTGACGTTTAATTGGCTGCTTAAGCACATCTCTGTTCCAGTATGTACTTTTCTAATAGGAGCACAGCCAGGCACGTCTGACTGGAGCTTCTGCAGGGATTTAACTCCCCTGTGTGAAGTCATTTGTTCATGTATGTTGCATCTTTACAAACTGTGATGAAAGCTGTTGTTTGCCAGCGCTGCCATTTCTGGCCTCAGATCATTTCCTGCAGCATCCTTCTCTCCTGTGTGTTTCTCTATTTGCCAAATGTAGGAATAAATAAAGCGTCACTGAAGGTGAGAGGACCGACTGTGCAGCTGTTTAAACTCTGAACAGAAACATACAAACTGCACACGGCCGCTCTCAGTGACGGTTTCTGTCGTCAGTTCAGTCTGTTAGACTAACGTCTTCTAACGTAGACGTTAGAAACTGATGGAGAGGTTCTCATGTGATCGCTGAACACCCAGGAGGAGCAGTCTGTGTAAGAGCCGTGTAGTATGTTCTGAGGACTTGAAATCCAACTGTAAATGTTGAAGATATTTCCTGTTTTCAAGGTCTGAACTAATATCTGACTTCGTACGTAGATTAAACTGTGGATGTAGGAACACACTGAACCGGTCTGTGGTGTTTCTCTCTGTGCAGTGTCTCTGTATTTTCTCAAGACGACTAATTGAACCAAAAACGGACATTTAAGAGAAAAGTAAAACAGGGAATCTGCCTCCACTTTTCTCTAACTGCCTACTGTCTGCTAAGAGGAGAAGGAGGGATGGGGAGAAAGATATAATTAGGGGGAGGTTGGGGGGTGAGGCCCCTCCCTAGAGAGCTAGTGCTGAGATCTCACTCCTTCCACTTCCCACAATGCACTGCAGACCAGGAGGAAAGAGGTAGAGGAGGCAATTAGCAGGCAACACGTTAGCAGATCTGTTTTAAACCAATTCAGACGGCAGCTGCAGGCAAGTCAGTGAGGAAGAGCCCAGCAGTGTATGTCACTGTGGTGTGTGTGTGTGTGTGTGTGTGTGTGTGTGTGTGTGTGTGAGTGTGTGTGTGTGTGTGTGTGTGTGTGCAGGTGATTTGTTGTTGGTGGAATGGATAAATGCACAACACACACAGAATGAAATTTAGTGTACAATATATTTGTTCCACCTGATCTCCCCAAACACACACACACACACACACACACACACACACACACACCTCAAGCCTTTTACCAAGCCACTCCTGTGTTTCTGTTTCCTTTTCATCACACATAATTAAAGCGGCGTGTTCTCTGAACCACCCTCTGCCCGCCCCTCGTAACCCCCGGTGTGTTTTCGCTCATTTACAGACACAAGCTAAAAAAAAAGCGTTTATTAACCAAGACTTTGACCCAGTTGGCGTGTGTATGAAAACACCTGGGCGTTAGATTGAAATTTAATTGCTTCACTTAGTTAACCCACTTAAGGACCATGTTGAGTTTAGTCTGCTCAATTTGTTGGGATCAGCAGCTCTGTGCGTCAGGGATGTTGAGGGCTTGGATTGCAGATAATTACTATTAATTAGCGGCTGATGCATTTTGGCTTTGAAGCCACAATGAGCAAAATGGAGCGAAGCCGGGAATGAATTTGGCTAAATGGAATTATGTCAATAAGGACTGAAGCCATAGAAAAGAAAAGGGCGTTATGATGAAAACTAAGTCTCTGTGTTGCCATGTTCTTCTCTGTTGTCGCTGGTGTGATCAGAGGGAGGGCACAATATGTCGTCTGCACCCATGGTGTCAATCACAATCCCATTACTGCAGAGGTCATAGACTCAGTGCTCCAGGTGAGCTAAGTCTCAGCGGGCTGCTCTGCTCGTGTTTCCACCAGGATAAAGAAAAATAATAAATGTATGCCGTCTGCCTCCCACATTTCAAGGAGAACTTTAAACCCTTGTCAGATATTGGAATATGTTTGCTCCTTTCTCTCACACAAAACAGAAAAGAACTTCAGTCAAGCCTTTTTCCTCTTTTTTTTTTTGCCAGTCTAGCAATTTAAGCTCATAGCCTCATGGGTAATTTTCTGAATACATATCAGGACCTTTAGCTCAGGCAGTGGCTGCCACACTCAATAATACCTTGAGCAATATCACTTTGAGAGCACCACACAAAAACAAAGATACCTTAGCTGCATGAATATTTATGAGCTGGAGCAGAGTTAAAAATGACAGAGTAATAGGTGGATGGAGAAGAGAGATATAAAGAGAACCATTCAAAGACTGATGGAAGCCAGGAGGAGAGAAGCTGCTGAGCAGGCCCAGCAGGAAATGAAGACACAACATAGTGCACATGGGACCCCTGGAGGAAATGTGCTATTAAAATGCTGTTAAATACACGTTGACTTGGCTGCTTCTCTGAAGCTCTTGTTGCCGGTGCAGCAGTGAGGAGGCCTCCCCTGGTATCCACGCTCACTGCTGATTGGCAGAACAACAGCGCTGGTGGGCATGAGACCCTGCGGGCCCACCGGCCGTCTCCATCGTGACGCAGACAGCGCTGTCATTTCTGGACACTGATTAAAATGTTGGCGATGTTAAAAGAAGCTGAAGGTTAAACCATAAAGGGCTTTGTGTGAAGTCATTTCACAGCACATCCCCCTCCCGCTTCTCTCGCACACACTCACATATATACACACTAACAAGCCAGACCTTATAATTGAGAAAATAAGAGCTCATGGAAAGGGAACTGGATTCTCATCTTGATTTTTAAAAACTCATGGTCATTTACTCAGCTGGAAGCACTTGTTCCTCAGTCATTCCCACTGTGTGTCAGTGTGGATGGATATGATGTTTCTGAACAAGGTCACACTCCAGCTCGAAGTGGACTCTGAGAGGCTCCAGAGCTGTGACTGTGAAATGGAAGAGTATCTGCTCTTATTCCTGTAAAAACACTGTGGTAGTAAACACTCAGTGAGCTCCTCATCAGGAGCTCCACACTGACACCGGGTCCTCCCTCCCTCATGCTGACATCATTCATGCTGCCAGTCTCCTGTTCTACCAATCACAGAGTCGCCAGACAGATGTGGATGATGGAAATAACAGGACAGGAGGCAGAAACACCGCAGTTTGAGTGTCAGTCTGTTACTGTTGAAAACCTGTAGCTAACGTGTGGATATGAAAGATAATTAATAATACATCTTACTTCTCCACGCTCAGTATTTCAGCAGTTATTTCACCTGCCTGATCAGAGCTCTGACACTGATGAGCTGGAAACAGGTGAACGTCTTATTTACAGAATTTTTGTTAATTAGTCGCAGCTGATACGATCAGCCTTTGACCTTTGACCTTTGTCACTTGAAGAGGTGGTTTGACAGTTCAGATCATTACTTACTGACGCTGGTACATTACTTAAGTAATTGCCTGACTTGGAAGCACTGGGAGCACTGGGAGCACTGGGAGCTGAGTCACATTTCTCTTCCTGTGGTAAAGGCTAACTGCTCAGTGTCGCCCGCTGTTTTCAGTAGAAAATAGTTCAAGTGTGTTTGAAACACAAGAATGAAAACAACATGAGTCTAACAGGGTTTATCATCGGCGTTAATCTGCATCTGCCTGTGGAAGTGAAGAGAATAAACTGGCTCATTCACACATCTGTCCAGCTGCTGATTGGTCTCAGCGTCACGACAGCAAACGGGCCGAGCCTCTGGATGTTGAAGTGTTACGGGATTTCACACTGTGACCTCCACGTGTTACTGTAATGCCTTTCTGCAGATTTAAACTGAAATCAATGATCAGTGCTGGATAAAAAGAAGAAGCCTGAGTGTTCTGAGTGCAGAGCGAGACACATAGGTCTGAATAAAAGATCTGATTGACTCTGAGCTTTGAGAATCCAGGTATTTTATCAGTCCAGGATCTAAAATGAAACCAGCTATCGGACTCTAAGTCGTCCACTCGGCACACTGATTCTGAATTTGGGGCAAACAGCAGAGAGTTTGAGTATCAAGGTCAAGAGGCAGTGAGTGCTTTAAGATTGTTCCTTCGCTCCAAATGATTATATTAATTCGAGGATCAAGCTAAGCTGTGGTGAAGCAGAATGGACGGGGTGAAAGAGGCCAGCTGGCACCGGACTGTTTCACTGAGATGTTAGCGAGCACAACAGTGGGGCTGTGTCATCGCCCCCCTCAACGCCTTCCCTCTGTCTCCCACCCTCTGTCTCCCGCCCTCTGCCTTAAGAACGGAAGTAAGGCGCCTTTCACCTGACTCCAGTTTAAAGCTGTCTAAAGGTGAAAGCAGCTGAATGAGCTTCCAGACTGGACACTGTCTTTTTTCTGCCTCTCAGCAATTTTTCTAAAATAAACAGCCACTGCGTCATTAATCTACGATGAGTCACGGTGCTGAAGTCAGATTTCCAGTCTTTATCTGAAGCTGCAGCCAGTGTTGGCGTTGGTGCCGGATCATGAAACACAGCACGCTGTGGAAACACTGAGGTTATCTCCGAGAATCGAGCATCCTGCTGCTGATGCTTTGGGAGTACGTCGTTTCACGTTCCAGTGTTAGATGTCAAACACTGAGTGATTCCAGCTGCGTTACTGTAGTAGGATGCCAGTGCAACAGGAAGGAGGTGGGGATGGACAAAAAAATCCGAACACTCCGGAACATTCTGCTTATTAACCTGTCTCCATTGTTAAATAAAGCATTTAAAACCCACTGGACTGTCTGGACGTGCATCGTCCCAAAGCTTTATCACAGCCTCAGTCATGTTGTCTCAGAGTTCCTCACAAAGAGGTTCTATCAGTTCAAAGCTGTGCGTGTTCCTCCGAGCACATTCAGCTGCATGAGAATCATAAATTCATTTAGCAGATAGATATCCCCTCCGTACTCATCGAGCCACAGAAAGTGAACTTGAAGTTTAATGTCAGATGAAGGTTCTGGTGAGCAGGATGTGAGTGAGGATTTAGTGCACCTTGAGGGAGTCCCCTCTTTCCAGACTGAAAATATGCTTCTGAGCTCTCATCTCATATTAATTTGTCATAGAGAACGAAGCCGTGCTGCCGCTCCGTGCCGCCGCTCCGTGCCGCCACTCCGTGCCGCCCTCTGGCTATCGCTGAGCTATTCTTCACCTTGCAGAGCTACAAGCCTCGACGCCTTCATTCTCCCAGTGCGTGTTCCACAATTTTACTTGGCTTGTTTTCCTCAGCCTCCCCTCACACCTCTTTGTCCCTCTCTCCCTCCTGATCTTCCCTCGTCCGTCGACTGTGACCTCACCACAATTATGCCTCCTCCAGTGGGACGATTAAAGCTGAGCTACTTTCCTGAGAGGAGAGGGGAGAAAGAAAAGGGAGGAACTCGTTCTTACAATCACCTGCCTCCTTTCGAAGCAGCTCTACCTCTTGATGTGTGAAGCTGAAGAAGCTGTTCTGACTGTTCCACCGGTCAAGGACACTGCACCGCACTGTCCAACAAAATAAAATTCTATACCTGAACATTCTCTCATGTTGACGTGGTTTTCTTCTTTCAACTCCTTCCCCTCCCCCTCCCCCAAACATCCTCCCCTCTCCGACAGGTGCAAGTGCAACCTTCATGCCAACAGCTGCGTATACGACAAAGAGAAGCTGAGCTGCGAGTGTGAACACAACACCACTGGGCCAGACTGCGGCCGCTGTAAGAGGAATTACCAGGGGCGAGCATGGAGTGCTGGCTCCTACCTGCCCATCCCCAAGGGCACGGCTAATATCTGTGAGTACACACACACACACACACAGACTAATTAAAAGGATGGGTCACATGGAAGAGCAGGAACTAGTATAGGTCTGACAGAAATGTTCATGAGAAATCTGAATCGAAATAACAAAAGCACCTGCACAGACAAATGATAAAAGCTGAGTCTTAATTAGCAGCATCCTGCGTGTCTGACAGCTCTGACAATCACCACGTTAATTGTGAGATACTGAGTTGTGAGGTTTCAAAGTAACGTGAAGCAATTAACAATGTTTCAGAGAGATAAAAGGCAGAGCAGCAAAGACAGGAGTCTGACTTTTGTATATTTGATATGTCGTCTCCTCTGGAAACAAATGGATCCAAATCCAAGACCAGAATTCCATTTAGCCAAAGTGCTGTGGCTGAATGAAACAGAAGAACAGCTGGAAAGACAAACAATTTGCTAAATCATGTCAATTTATCCTAAATGTGGGAAAACTGCATCTGCAAAGAACAGTGTTGGCAGATCGTAAACACTGATAGTGAAACCACACAGTCACTAAATATAAGTACTGTGCACAGACTTCTCTCACTGTGCATCGTCCCATTACACTTTTGTGCAACATGTTTTAGCTGTGACTTGTATCAGTGCACAGCAGGTGCAGGAGGCTCATTGTACCTGAGCCCCGTGTCAATACAAGTGTAAGCAAACGCTGCCCAGCAGCATCTGCAGCAGCAGCAGGTGCCCTGTGTGTGACTTCACCCTTCATTACCATCTTCCTGTCCTTTACAAAACACCCACGACTTCAAGTCAGAGCTTTGACTGAAAAGATCATGGACGCTCTGTCCTCTGTGTGTGAGCAGACAGAGTGTGTGTTACCTTCAATTCTAAGTTTATATAACAGGACTCGTAGACCTCAGGAGACAAGCACCGCTGTGAACTTCTGTATCGACAGCAGTAGGAGCAGTAAATATTCTACGAGATGAATAAACAAAGCAACAATTATTTATGACTGCTCATGATTTTTAGGCTTTTATTTTCCTGTGTTGACTCAAAGATGGTTGAGAGTTGCCACAGACTGAGGTGGAGCTGTGTGTCAGTGTGAGGACTAAAGAGGAGACAGTGCAAGTGAAGGAGGTAATGATGAGACTCAATCAAAGACATGTCAGAGGTCACTGGTTTGGCTGGTTTGAATCAGCAGCTTTCTTAAGCAGGTGCAAAGGAAAACTGTGAAATTCCAAACGAGCTCAAAACCATTTGCTTGGTGAAGAAGACGGTGTGAGCACAGCAGAATGTGGAGGGAACAGGAACAGGACAGAGGGTCTGCCGAGGTCTGTGGGTCCAGGACTTTACTCTGAATATTAGATATGAAGACTTTGTTTGACTTCATGTGTATGTATCTCCACTCAGTTCTTTCTGTATTGAGACTCTCGCTCTTAAATGTAGGATCCATTATTTTAGTGCAGATTGAATGTGTTAAAGCTCAGAGCCTGAGGAACAGTGTGCAACTGTCCAAATACTTATGGCCTCTTGGCTGTACGTGCTGCTCTCCTTAAACAATGATGAGAAACTGTTTAATCCACAAATCATTTCAGAAGATTAGGTGAGAAATAAGAGTAAGTGTCTACGTCCCCCCACCTGGACCCCGAGGTCTTCCCAGTGACGGAGCGTGTACAGAAGGCGTGTTACAAACAGCTGCCTGTGTGTTTCCCAGTCATCATCACTGGGAGCAGTCACGTCTGTGAAGAATGTGCTGGCGTCGTAGCTTCATGTATGATCCGTTCAGGGTAAAGAGCTGCAGACAGTGTGACCTGCCGTCATTATTATCTGGTGACTGTTGACACAAGTCACATTTTCTCTGTTATCTAAAAGAACGTGTGGTGGGAACCTTTGTTGACGTGGGCCGAAATTCAAGAACTATTAACAGGTTTGTTCTTAAGTGGCACGAGCTGAATGATTAACCTTCATGTTCAGCTTCTGTTTATGTCGGCTGGTTTCTGTATTGGACATTTGGACGTTTTTGTGAGTGAGACAGAGCAGAATTTGTGAGCAGATTTGATAATGAAATAAGTAAAGGTTCCCTTTGATATTACTAATAATGAATGAGAAGAAACACCAAAAATCTAGACAATAACAAGGATAGCCCCAAATAACAAAAACTGACAATGTCAGCAGCGGGTGTTTCCACCATTTGCCTCAATGACAGCTTGACAGTGACGTCTCATGCTCCTCACCGGCCTCATGATGTTGTTCTGAGGCAATGCGTTCCACTCTTCCACAAGTTCTACAGGCAGTTCTGCCAGGTCATGTGGGGGTGGGGTATGATCATCCAGTCTCTGCTTCAGGATATGAAGGAGGATATGAAAAGGGTTGTCTTTTAGTATTTTTTGGTATTGGCCCCAATATGTAAGGCTCACTGTACACAGTGAGACCATTAGGTGGAAAACACAGAATGAGGTGTGTCTATCACCCCAATACAATTGCCAAAAATGTCTGAAGTGAAACAAACAGCGTATGTATGACATCCCACAGTCTCTCACAATATCCTTATTGTGAGCAGATTTAAGTTTTCTGACTCACGAAAAAAACGAGATTTAGGACAAAAAGACGAAAATCAGATCAGCTTTCTGTGACTAGAAGGAAGAAAGAGTTTTAGAGGCCACGCAGAATCCAGAACATATTATAATCTCCATCTCCTCTTTTTTAAAGGTTTTCTCTACAACTCTCTGTTGTTTACGATGTATTTGGATTTTTTAATTATTTATTTGGAGCAGAAAAATCAGCAGCTGGAGAATGAAGTAAAGCGCCACACAGTCCTTCGTACATACGTTAGTTCAGTGGCACTGAGGTGAGGAGCTAAGCATTGATCCAGGTCTGATGCCTCACCTGGACTTTGCAGTACTCATTAATGGCAGCTAGGGGGCAGATAATCTGTCAGTGAATGAATGAATGAAGGAACGTATGGGTAGATGTAGCTTTCACGTTTAACATAAAAACCATCAACGAGCGCGTGAACGCAGGATCAGTGGCGGCCGGTGTTCCTGCCATGCATCAGCTGAACAGCAGAGCGACGAGCAGCAGGGCCCTGAGTCTCAATGTGCAGACATTCATTTAAAAGCCCCAGTTTCATCCCAGCCCGTCTCCTTATTGCATCCGCTGTGATTTCTGCTTCTCTCCACGGTGCTCGAGGACTCTCGGCCACCGGCTGATGACTTATTCTCGCTCCCAGAGGATCAGCGTTATGAGAGTTTGGGAGGGTTAGTGAAATGACAATCCCCAGAGCCCAGATTGACAGCACATTATTAAAAAAGGTAACACACAGGTGCTCATCCGGACCTGCACACACGCTCCTTAAAGCATTCACACACACATTCATACACAAGGCCACACACACACACTCCCTGTGCCCTGCAAGTGATGAAAAACAGTCTTAGTATAAAGTGCGTTATTATACTTTGTCTTGGAGGGAAAAAATCCATAATGTAATAACGCTGTGAAAAACCTTTAGCAATGCAAGGCTGTCCCTCCTGAGAAGAAGAAATGCACAGGCCTGACAGAAAAATGCACCTTGTGCTGGTTTGTCATTTTCAAGCTCATTCAACACCAATTCCAAAAGTCTCCTTCCCTCTCAGTGTTTCTCCCCAAACCCAGTGAGCATATGGCAGCTCTGCGGAGACAAATTTGTCAAAGATGAAAATTTAATTAAGATTTAATTTCTTTTTACTGTGCCCATCAAGTCGTCTGATGCGATAAGGAGATCGATGAATCATCATCTGGAGGGGGGGTGGAGTTAAGTGTTACAGTGGCGCTGTGTTGGGAGCAGAGAAGAAGAACAGGATTTAAAAAGTGATAAAGAAAGAAAAGGATGGCAGAGAAAGAAGGAGGGGAAGTGGGCATCACTCTCTGTCACTGCTAACTCAGCCTTCTGGGGTGGCTCTGTCTCCCTCACTTTCCCTCTCTCCGGCTCTGTCTCTCACCCCCCTCCACCTCCCAGCCTCAGTCACTCTCCCTTCCTCTCCCTTCCTCCCTGTGTGGAGACAGAAGGAGAGGGATCAGTTGGAGAATTAAGCGTGGCAGTTCATTTCACCGTAGGGCTGAGGGATAGTGAGGGAGATACAGGCCGGCGGTGGAGGGGGCAGAGCTGGACGGGCTCTGAAAAGTTGATTTCAGTGAAAATATATCCTGAATGTTAGACTGAAACCCAAATCCTAACGTTCTCATTCCTGCGTGTCTTCATGCAGAGTGTAGGACGGCGTGTTGGACGGAGACTCTCAGCTTAGCTCAAGAGCTGAACTCAGTAGAAACTCTGTCCAAAGTTGGTCCAGGTATCTTCAACTCCCCCCTCAACTCAGCTGTCACTTTACAGAACTCCTGCTGACAAGCAGTCAGAGTTCATCCTTCAGCTCAGGCAGCACCAGCCACTGAATCTGAGTTTTACAGTGGGTTTAATCTGTTTTAAAGGATAAATGTGAAGATGATGATCCTGATGAATCTTCCTCCTCTGAAACTCACAGCTCTGCTAACACACACAGTGATGAACATGAGCTCTGTGGTTTATTCTGAGTCAAACTTTAAACCCTGTTCTGGGCCAGGAATATTCTCTAGTGCATTAAATGCAGTTCACTGTAAATCACAGAGTCCAGCTGCTCAAGCATCAGTGTTTTATATGAATATTAACATTCATGTACTGCATTTGTAAAACTTGTATAATTAACTGTTTTCTGATAATTCAGAGCTAAGTTTTAAATAACTGAGTTATGACAGAATAATAAGAACTGAAATGATATTTGGATTTGACAGTCATCAGCTGTCGGTCCTGTCTGTCTCAGCGGGTCGATTCAGTGAAATACAGCCAAACTTTTCCTCAGTGGAAAGAAGCCTGAATGATCACAAACTGGGTTCAGGGCACAGGCCTGGGTTTACTACAGAAACAAGGAGCTTTATAATGTCAAGCTGCTTGACAAGGTTTTTATTTATTACAGGCTGGAGTGAAATGTAATGTAATGAAAACCTGAATTAGACACATGCACAGAAACTGATGCATTTTCCATTTCCAGTTACTCTGCAGACTGAAAATCTCACAGTTGTTCCTCCAATTGAAAATGCAGTTTTTAATTTAAGTGCAGATATAAAAGTGACGACCAGTGAAAAACAAGCTGAGACTAAGAGGAAGGAGAGAAGCTCCTGAAGGTCGTGACCTGTGTGTTCATGGTACAGCTGGTAAACAGGAGCCGCTCCACACAGGGAACCAGTGAGCTGGGTTTCTGCTTTTACTGGTCATGAAATGGGATCTGATCTTTATCTAAGTCACAGGTTCACACACACAGTGTTCCTCAGCTGATAACACACACACACACACACACTGTCTCTCTGAGCTCATTCCACAGCATCTCTGCTGGTTAAGGTCTGGGCTCTGACTGGACCACTCCAGATGGTGGATTTCCTCAATTCAACCATTCTTGACCTCAAGTCTTCAGAGATCTTTTTAGTGAAACAGGTGGAGGAGCAGAAGTTTTTTGGGTTTTTCTTGGTGTGATGTTTTGACTGACATTAGACTCTTTCATAATGATCATTCAGTCCACACACGTCTGTCTGGTTGAACAGTGTCCCTCTTTTTTTTCCATGTAACTGTCTTCAGGGAAAAAAAGTTCTCATTTGTTCTGTTTGTATCTTGATAAGATGAATAGATTTCCTTGTCAGGGCAGGATTAGGAAACACTTGTTCAGATTTAGCTGGAGCCAGCCTCAGAGTTTATGGATCTCCTTTGATCAAAGCAGAAAAAGGCACGGACATGCAGTGGATTTCACTGTAATGATCCACCCCCTGCCTGGAAAGAAGATCCACATCAGCCCTCCTCCATCCCACTGAAAAATCTCCTGCATCCCAGATGAAAAGCAGCAGCGTCACATCAGGAGGTGACAGCCGCAGTAACAACAAATATTATTTTCTATCACTTACAAATCACATTTTTCTGTTGCTCTTCTCTAATTAGTGAACGTTAATGCAGAACTAGCAGATGCTTCAGCCTGATTATTAGTGTTCCAGTCCGACGGCGAGAGACACACACACGCACACACACACACACACACACACACACACACACACACACACACACACACACACACACACACACAC
>JBBMJY010000013.1:18308863-18328821 GCA_037833715.1 Toxotes lorentzi
ACACACACACACACACACACACACACACACACACACACACACACACACACACACACACAGACACACACACACACATTTGCACAGATCCACAACCACAAATTTAGATTTTTCAGATTAATCTTCCCTCATGCAGAGGAAGTATATACATATTTCAGTGGTACGAAGTCCCAGAGGAAGTGATGATGCCACTGTAGAAGACATCTCGTTCTTCTTGCAGTGAACATTATAGACTTGATTGGATTTAGATTTTGTGCAGTTTGTATCAAACTCCCTTCAGAAATCTGTTGTTTTTAAAAACCTGTCATATCCATTAAACAGCTAAATGGGCCCTGGGTAGCACAGCACTAACTAACGCATCAGTGTAATCACATTACTCCACACACTGTTTTACTAATGAAGTCCTAATGTAATTGCATTGCTGTTATTAAACTGGCGGAAATATAAAAACCTATGTTCCATTTATTTGAACTATCTCTTGATTAAAGAGAAGGTGTTTGATTTGAGTGTCATTCCCCTTTAAAGCTAACTCCTCTGAGCCTTGAGAGACTGCTCTGTGTACAGAGGGTTTTATTTCTGTGGATTCATTTAGTGCCATGTGCATCCACACACGTAAACACGCTGGCTGTGCGCACATAGCTTCACTTCCACCTTCACCCACTCATTTCTGCTTTTATTCGTTTTTCCTCAGCTCTTTGAATTTCCATTTTCTCCCCATTCTCTGTAAAACTCATCGCCTGTTGTTTTGCATCCTCTCATTCTGCTGCTCCTCCTGCCCTCCTTCCACACCACCTTTTTTTCCTCCTCTTCTTTTTCTTCCCAGCCTCCGCCTGCTCTCGCTCCATCTCTTGGTTTTGTTTTATGCTTGCGTTTTCTCTCTCTCCCCCACAACACCCCCAGCCGCCCCAGAGACCGAGCTTGTTTACTCTGTCTTTTTCACATCTCGGCTCTGTGCGGCTGTGACGGTAATCTTTCTTTCAAATATTTGTTTCTTCCATCTCCAGATTTTTTCCCTCCTTCCCCATTGCTGCCACCACCGACGTAAACCTCATTCCATCCCTGAAACCTTAAACTGTGCTCCTTCCAGCTTGGTTCCTGGGCACTTTAAGACTTGCCACCTTCGATTCAGTTCTACACACGTAGAGCAAGCGGGCGCTCCGGCAAAGCAAGCCGTAATTTTACTCCTGAGGAATTCAATCAAGTTGCAGGCCGTGTGCTTGTGTTTTGGCAGCCTCTCCGCTGCTAACCAGTTAGCAATGCCTGTCACCATCACTGGGGTCTGTATAGCCAAAGAGCTCCAGATGATGATGGATTGCTATGAAATGATGGCAGCCAGGGAAAGTAATTACCAACTTTGCCTGCGGTGGAAATTCAGCAGATAAGCCCCTTTCCAGAGTCGTTCAGGTAGCACCAAGGCAAACAGGTGAGACACATCGAAGGTCAACGCAGAATGGATACTGACAGAAACACTGTAGTGGCGCACACACACACACACACACACACAGACAGTCTGACTCAATGTGCTCGTGGCAGTAGAATGGAGGAACCATATGGCCCATTTGTCCTTTCTTCCCGTACATGTGTGGACACACTGAGGGCAAATAAATGACAGAATCATCTGTTCAGAGAGGAAACGGGACGTATGCCAAAGACTTACAGTCCATAGATCCACGGGAGAACATTGCATTGTGGGTTTCTGATAATTCATTAGGAAGAGCATTAGGAGCCGCTTATGTGATGGTCTTGGATGGTTGACAGCCAAACTGGAGGTGATTGTGAATGTGAAGTGATTGTTTTGTATTGTAAAACAGGTGATGCCCCACATGAGTCAGTGTTTTGTGTGTGTGTGTAACATATGCCGACCCCGCCTGCTCACAGATCATGTTCAGTGAATCGCACACCCTTACGAGATCATGTTCACCACCCAGAGGCTCGCAACCATGATCCCTGCTCAGCTCATAAAAATCAATGGAGCACACCGTCAACATAAGCGGCTCCTAATGCTCTTCCTGTGCGATAGGACAGAATTAGATTGCAGCCGTGCCCTGTAATGGCGGAGCCCGGCAGGTGAAGGGGATTGGAAATGATGGTGATTGAAAATTAATCGAATGACCCGACATGGGATCCTGGACATCTGCTCCAACCCACAGGTTTTCATAAAGCAGAGAGTAATTACACTGACAGGCCGCTGGTGTCCCAGATCACGACCCGGAAGAAAAGGTTATCAGGCCCTGAACTCGACGAAGTGACTGATCATTTATCAAATGATCAGTCACTTTGATTAACAGTCAACTTGTGTGGATAAATATCAGGAAAGGTTGGGACAACGTGCTGCAGTGCAGAATGAACACAGGTAGATTAACACACTTCATTCATCTGTGAGTCATTTACACGCATCAACTGTTTGACAGTGAGTCAAAAAGTAGATTCTTCGTAACACGGTTACAAACATCATCTTGTTTTGAGGTGTGACGGGTTCAGCACTGAGGTGCACACACTTCCAGCACATCAGCAACACTGACGTGTCTCTGACAGGCAGCTGAAGGCAAACAGCAGTTATGTACAGTCGCTACAGTGCAGCACCTGGTGAATATTTTCTCAGCGTAAACACTGAGGAGGAATCTTCTCTTTGCTCAAACTGTGAACTGAAAGTCTGCTCCATAATAACAGGAGCAAGTCACCTCTCTCTCTGTGTGTTATATTTATACCCCTCTCCATTTAATGTAGTGGGTCCCTCGCTAATCTTCCAGTAGATGTACATAGAGCCTGTGTGTTATTGCTCTGTCAGCTACTTAACCAGGCCCTTTTTAGCTCTGCATTACTCTGTTTTTTTTTTTAGTTCACTTTCAGAGCTAAAACACTTCCAGTCTCACATTTTCAACTTTGTGAATAACTGGAGGAACTGTGTAAATGTCTGTTTGGCTCAGCAGCATGAGCCAAAATAGAGTTTGCAATGAATGTGTAAGTAGATGATAATCATCCATATCTGATATGTTAATGCCAGTGGACACATTTCAGTGAAGAAATGGTAGAATACATAAATAAATATTTACAATGATGCATAATTAATAAATAAATAAAACATCATTCAGTGTTTGCTGAAATGACAAACCAAAGTCCCAGCAGAACAAAGCCGCTGACCTGACCCTCAGCCCTCCTCCAGGATCGGCTTCGCTCCACAGATTAACGTAGTTAGTGAGTTGTGTTCAACAGCTGACTACTCACAGACAATAAATAATTGATGCAAATAAAAAATATCGCAGCTGCACGTTGCTGCGTTCATCATCGGGCCGTATGGACGTGAAGTGAGTGGACGTCGAGCGTTTACTTTCCACACATCAGTTTCACTCTGCTGTCGTATCAGTATGTTCTGTGACACCAATGCTGCTAATTCAAACTGTACTTGGTCATTAAGGTGGTAGTGATTCCGATTGTCCTTGTCCTTGTCCTTCCTGTCTCTTGGTTAGCATCTGCCCACCCCCTCGAGGTCTGACATTCATTACGCTCTGCCTCCGTGTGTCAGCGTAGCCTCCTGCACTTCACAGCTCTCAGACAGGTCACAGATCTGGCTCCTAAATACGACTGGCAGGCAGAGATCAGAGGGAGAGTGATTGAATGACAGGAGTTTGATCAAAGTCCACAAACACACACACACACAGTCAGGAAATCCTCATGTTTCCCCTGAGTACTTGGAGATACTTCGTGACGGCTCCATTAGATGAAAGGCCCCACCAAAAATCCTGCACAGAGCCCCCCTGCCTCCTCAGCTTCCTCCGCCGTAGGTCGGTGGTGAGCGGATGATGAGAGAGACGTGAGCGAGAGAGGAAGAAACAGCCCTTTTCATTTCATTTCTTCTTCTCCACTTTACGTGGGCGCATTTCTCCTATTGCCCAGCATGCTTCCCCTCCCATGGTGAGGGGGTTGTTTGTGTTTGTGGGCAGACTGCCTTACAATGGTGTGTGTGTGTGTGTGTGTGTGAATGGGAGGGAGGGCCTCTTTTCAAACAGATGATTAGAAAAAGCGGAGCTGGCGTCGACGTCCTGGAAGCAGATTCCTCTGCACGAAAATACGCGGCCGTCGTGGTCACGTGCGTTTGAAGACGACAGAGAGAAATGGCAGAGTTTTTTCTAACACTGTCCGAGCTCCACAGTGTCTGAAGTCGCCATTCATATGTACAGATCTGATTAAAACCCAAAAAAAGATGCTGGTGGTCGGATCACATGGCGAAGTGATTGGCGAACGAAGCCTGTGTGCGTCTCAATCTCCTCAGTCTTCTCAAACAGGCAGCCAACGTCCTGGTGTGGGAGAGATCTGGTCACCATGGGGATGAGACACACTGTATTATCTGCTCAGTGGCTGTCTGGCACTGGGGATTGCTTGATGGAGGGACAGACAGGCAGGCAGCAGGATAAGACATGTCCTCCTCTGGCGTCAGAGGCAGAGTTTGCCATCTACTGAATGATGCCTTTTGATAAGTTGTGTGTTTGTGTGTGTGTATGTGAATTCTGCTTTGTGAGTCTTTAAAGGACTGATGTGCTGAGAAGCTTCTTAAAGCCGTATCCAACTTTTAAACTTCAAAACAACTGAAATATTATGGTGTCTGCCGCTGAGCCTGTAGTGAGTCCGGAACGTGCAGCAGACAACACTTTGAAATCATGGTGGACTCACTCCAGGTGTGTACAGCTGCTCATGATGAACCAGGGTTGACTGTTCACTTCTGGTCTTCAGGAGAAATGTGCAGCTGTGTGTGTAAACTCAGTTGTGTGTCTTACATTAAGTTGTGTTTTTCTCTTCCTCTCTTGCAGGTATACCTAATAACATTGGTCCAGTTAGTAAGTAAACACTTACAAAGGAACGATATTCTTGATGCTTGATGCTTTGCTTTGCCTTCTGTGCCTTCACCATACCCCCACCCCCCCACCCCACCCAACCCCCACCCCACCCCCCCAAACATGTGCCACGTGTTCATTTCTGATTCTTCCCACAAAGGATCGTTCAACAGTTGTTGACTAATCTTTTTTTGTTGGGTGGGGGTGGGGGTGAGGGGGGTGGGGGGCATTAGCTGGGGGCTACATTGTCATGATGTGGGCATATTAATTTACTTTATCCAGACTCAGCCAGATAACACTCGCCTGCCTCTGCATGCCGAATGTCATTTGTTTTTTTCCCTCTCTCCCATGCATTATAAATAAATGGCATCTAGACTTTATTAAAGTGCTAAGACCTCTCTGGCAGTATAATGTCACAGGAGGTCATTTTAATATAAGCCACAAGCGCCTCAGCTGGTATTATCTTCGTCAACCAGTAGCCCCTCAGGAGGAGGAGGAAGAAGCGAGGTGCCATGACTCAAGTTACCGCTGCCTGGAAGGCTGTGTGATGCAGGAACCATAGGACTGAAGAGAACAAGTCAAAGTGCAGCCACAGCCTGGCTCCGCTCTGCTTCATCCTTTCTCTCATTGCTCTGTTCTTAATGAGTCTCCTCTGGAACCGGGGCACCACATTGATTGATGAGCAGCATGTCCCCTCCCTGTCCAATCCTGGACCCACATACAGACACATGTAGACACACGTGTGCTTAAAGAGTTTTGATAAACTGTAGGATGGAGTCTTCATAGTTCCTGCCTGGTTCTCTTCGTTCTGAGCGCAGTGTGCAGTCCTACTTCCTGCAGCACCTTGTCCTGATAAATCATCAGAGGCTGTAGTAACACACTTTGTTCACCTGTAGGAATCGTTTGCTGCAGGAAACTGGAAGAGAAGCACTTTTCTCACATTTCCAGGATTCATCACTTTTTGGTGACTTAAACCTTTTTTTCTTTTTTTAACCTTGGGGAGTTTAACACTGACTGGAGAGTAGTGTAGTTCAGTATTTTGAGAGTTAACTGAGAGGACTGATACCAGGAGGCTGTTAGCTTAGCTTAAAAATGTGTGTGTCTCCTGGTTCCAGCTTTGATATGATTTCGATTCTCTCGTCTTAATCTCAGCAACAGAGGGAACGAGTGTGTTTCCCAAAATGATTTTCACATTTTCAAAATAATGCTAGTCACTTACTTCACTCAGCATCCAGTCTATGCTCAGGTGTTGCCCTTTTACCAAGGGACAGATGCACATCACATGCACACTTGTCTTGTTTTCATCATTTTGGGGATAAGATGTTCGCTGGGCAAGTTTCCCAAAACGTGCAGCGAGAGACGCAGGGTGGAAACAGACTGTTCCCAGGTGGTTTTTAATCAGGCTTTAGAGTGGTGGCTTATGCAGGAAGTGAACTCTGGTTGTAAAGTCTGATGCTATGTCATGAATCAGAAATGGACACGTGGACTCCCCCACTAATCTCCCACCGTTTGCCTCCTCCACCTCCTCACACACCTTATAAATTCTGCTTCCAGCCCATGCACGGGCTGTCTGCAGCTTAGTGTGTGTGTGCATGCTCTTCAAACATGCTGTATATACATGCATACATATTCCCATCAGTCCTCTTCGTCCCATCCAAATGCCAGGCCAGACCATGTCCAACGGCTGTCCTCAAATCCTTTGCGGGGAGAGTGTGCATGCTGATAAGTGTGTGGTTGTGTGCGTGAGTGTGTGTGTGTTGGGTGGGGGTGGGCTCTCTGACAAACCAAAGTCTTGACTTCTCATCCAGATTGGCCCACAGGGATTTTGAGTTCTCACGAGTGGCTGTCTGGTCACAGCAGCCTCTCGCACTAAAAACCGAACACTGACTGTTTCTGTAGGACTCAGTGAAGAGGGTGAGTCTGTGTGCAGTGCAAACACAAACCAGTTTTATGTCTGCGTTAATAGAAAAGTGAGAATAAAGTGGACAGAGAGGTTAGGATGTCCTTGAGGTTGTTAGACGGACGAGAAGCAAAGCTATTGTGAGCAAAAGCGAAAGCACTGCACTTTTCATGTTGTTGTTTGAAGGTAATTGAATTCCTTATTGACTTTTCTCAATTCTATTTCAAGTTTATTAAGCCGGGCAGAATTGCCTAATGCCGTTCATTAAAGTGAAATTAATATTTTAAAAAAACAATTCTGGCTCTGCAAGATTGCATTTCATTATGGCTGCAGCATTGATTAAAACCCGTCACCACTCATTTAACTCACCTTACCTGAATATTCCCCATAACCAAATAATTAATGGAACCCAGATGTGTATTACATCCAATCAATGGCCAACACAGAATAATAAAAAATGAACTTATCTTACCAATTAGACTTTATAGATCTGGACAGTGCAGTTTGCTCATGTGTGTTTCATGTTTTTATCACATAATGCAAACGTTGTGTTGTTGTCAGTGATGAATTGTTTGTGTTCAGTGAGCACATGAAATCCGTAACAGAGAAAAAAAAAAAAGCTGAGCCCTGAGTGTGAGCACTGATGTGGGGTGCCCTTTTTCTTAAGCTCTTTATTTGTTAATCTGTCATTTTCAAAGAGCCTCTCATCAGTGACTCAGGTGAATTTAACCCACCGGAGATGTCACAGTTATCACCGAAGCTGGAATCCCCGAGCAGGATCAGCTGGGGAACGTTTCTGGGAGATAAAAAATGAAAGAAAAGGATGAGACAGGAGATGCTGCACGATCGTCTTTTGTTCAAGCACTTTTCAAATCAGTGCCTGGTAATGTTAGGTGGGTTTAAAAATGATAGTCACAGTGTGTAGACATGCCAAGCTCAAAGCTGATGTGTTATTAAATTCTAATGAAAAAGAAAAAGGTTTGAAACAATTCCTGCATGTGTGAAAGGCACGTCTAAAAGGATTCAGCCGTATGAACTGCAGTCGTATTCAGGGTAATAGGCTTCTTGCCAAGACACCACTGGATGTTAATTACCCGAGATTGCATGATTCATGGAGTCAATAGCAAAAGGACAGAAAGATCAAGTGAAGAGATGAAGGAGTGCGATGAGGAAACGTATCCATATTGCTCCCTTTGCTTGAGTCCTCTCCATTTCCAACCGCAGAGTATTTCCCTGACACGGAAATACCGACTTGTATGTAATTATGAGGTTATGCTACCAGCAGTCCGTCATTCCAAGTCCCAACACCTGCCATTATTTATTCATTGTTATTCCTCCACCAGAAATACACTGTAATTAGATATTGATTGCATAGTCGATGTGATGAATTAAACAAAATGCCCCCTAACGTCTTCATTTTCTATACATAGTTTGGACTCGCTTGCATAAATCATGACTTAAATACCAAGTTTAAGAGGGTTTTATCTTTTTCCTTCAGTTTTTCACTCATCGTTGTCATTGCCATGAACATGCACATACACAGCAAGCCCATGGAAGTCACACAAATTACATACAACGTCTCTCCAATGTCCTTTTAATGGGTCCTTGGATGCATTCTCTCTGCTCGTCCATGTCAGCCCTGCCCCATTGTATTTGCTGTTTCCTGATTTACTCATTGGAGTGATGCTGGACATGTTCGTGTTTCCAGTTGTGTGTGTCCACTACCACGTAGTCCCCACCCCCCACCCCCCACCTCCCCTCCAGACTCTCTGTAAAGTGCATCACACAAGTGCACATGAATAACTCCTGGTTTCTCTCAATTGCACGCAGTTCGGCCGAATGTGTCATCGCTAGGTGTCGCTAACCGAAAAGAAGGTAGGCATCGAAGCTTATGCAACAACTATGTTTTTCCACAGATTCTTTTACGTCGCCAGCAGAAAATGACTCTCGGTAGCTAAGAGCATTTGTGGGTAGCATCTTCCCCCGCTCCAGTCTCAGTTGTCTTCCTGTCAGGCCTGCTTGTCCAGCTCACACGATAAAGGGCTCTGGCTCCTTCAGTGGAGGTTGTGTATTCACGGGGCACTCGTGTTGCCACATGCTGCAGTGCCGTGCATTATCTCCTCAAACATTCAATGTGCACTGTACATTTATGCAGACACGCTTGATTTTAATTAGGTGTAGAGCTCCCAGAGACTCACAGACCCATCTGAGCACATCAGGAAGAAAAGCCAGGGAGGTTTCACGGTGGTTTTATGCAGATTGATGTTAGGTTAGCTTAATCCATCTTGCAGATGTGATGCGCAGCCATCTTACAAACAACTAGCACACAACCACTCGGCTCTGTTTCCATGACTGCAGCCAAGCCCAGACAGTGTATGTGTCAGGGGCTTATGTCACCCAGTACAATGGCAGAGGCTGAGCCTATTATTTCTTTTTCCCACTGTTTGTTTTATGACCGGAAAGGAATGGAGGGATTGATGCGTTCACTGCGAGCCAGTCTCTTTACCCACGCTCCCGTGCACAAATTTATAGGGTGAAAATTCTTGGCTGGCCTCCACCGAGGTGGAGAGTAGTTTGTCAGGGGACAGTTTCTGTCTGAGGAAACACACGGAGGCTTTTGAATTATACAGAGCACTTGTTAATGAAATGAAGCATAGAAGAGGAACCATAATATTTGAATTGTTCGTCATCTAAGCCATTTGTAACAGATGCTGCTTCATGCGGCCAACTTCACTTGGCAACGTCACTTTTTATTTCCCAGTGCCATCATTCATCATTATTGCGTATGTTTTCTTTATTTTTACAGTTACATTTCTTATCAAACATGATGCTCAGTATTCTTAATTCTCTGACGTTTTGTGTTTAATTGCAATATCATGTTTTTTTTGTTGTTGTTTGTTTGTTTGTTCTTTTAATTTGTCTAGTAGCTCCTCAAGTTGCATTGTCCACTGCCCCTTCTGTCCACGTTGCAAACAGCAAGCGAGGTAGGAGCTCTGGAATTCATTGAATACATTGCCCCCCCGATGACCCCCCCACCCCCGCCCCAGCCTTCTCACTGTATGAACTGATGTTTCTTTTAAGTGTAAGCCCCCTCACCCAGTGCGAGAGCGTCCATATCTCCAGCTCAGTGCTGGACGGATGGTTCTCACTGCAGAGTTCACTCTGAGGATCCATTCGTCTATGGAATCGTTTCTAAACACTAGAAAAGTCCCTTGGAATCATTTCTTCTTCAGTGCAAATAAAGTGGATGTTTGAGTCTACAACTATTTTGGGGAATGTGTTTCCAAGACTCAAGACATTTTATTCTCCGTGCCTGCATGATTTATGACCTTAGCCTATTTCTGGAAAGGAGAGATTATTTGTCTTGTGAGTGTGTCTGTGAGAGTGAGGTATCTAATGTAGATCGCTTACACTCACCCACAACTTTCAGCTCTGGGTGAAAGGTAGAGTGGACTAGACTTGCTGCTCCTTCATTTCCAAGCCTTATCGGGCTGTTAGTGGCCGGACAGAGAGACCTGACCTCAATACAGATCCTTAATAACCACAATCCCTTGGATGAAAGCCCCACCCCATTCTGGATCGGTGAGTGGGCTTTTTGTCCGAGCGGCTGCCAGTGAGGCTTAAGGGTCACATCTGTCTGTGCTGTGACACATGGTGTCAGTGGTCACTCAGCGTGGCAGACTGATCCTCACTCAGAGGGAACTGAGCTGGGATGCCCCCTCCCACCCTGCTCACCTTCAGGCAAGGCTGCCGGTGTCTAATACAGACTGCAGCCTGAGGTTCTGGAGTCCATCTCCATATTTCTCATGTAACGTGACACTGCACAGCTCACCATACGCTCACTGGCCTCGCTGATCGCTGTCCGGAGAAGCTGGGTGTAACAAGCCTTTAAAAACAGCTACACAGATACTTTAGACGGGTTTGTTTGATGAATTACACGTGTTTGTGACATGACGCTGCATCAAGAGCTTCACCTCATCCTCTCTCGTCACTTCAGACCAGAGAAGCCATGACATTTAAGAGCTTAGTTACAAAAGAAATGCAGACTTCCCCCGTGCCATCCCCTGGGTTGAAAGGTCCATTTCATTCATGGTTTGACCTGCTTTAATGTGTGTGGCGTTCCCGATGTGACCGTGTCTCTGTGCCATCATGTCAGAGTCTTCCTCGCTTCGTGTTGTGGTGTGCTTGAAGTGATGTGACCTCTCTGAGTCCTACTAACGCTGTGCTTTTTTATGTGATGTCTTTTTCTAACTCTGGCTGTGGCCATGCCAGACTGATCATGAACTACCCTCCCTCTCATCACTCCCCAACATCTCCTCCTCCTCCTCCTCACTACGCAGACTCCATTTTTAACCTTGCATGCCATGGCGCCTCACTCAACTTCTTGCTAACCCTACCGCCGCAGCACTCGCAGCAACAGCAGCAGTTTCTACACTCTCTACGGCGCCTCTCTCTCTCTCTTTCTGTTCTCTTCACTCTTCCTATCTCTTTGCAAGACTGCGAATGCTTCGGCCACTCCAACCGATGCAGCTACATCGAGCTGCTAAACACCGTCATTTGCGTGAGCTGTAAGCACAACACTAGGGGCCAGCACTGCCAGCTATGCAAGCTGGGCTACTACCGCAATGCCTCGGCAGAACTGGACGATGAAAATGTGTGCATAGGTTAGTCTCCCACCCGGCCCCTGTCACTGCCACCCTGCTTTCACACAAACACTTTCCTCTCCTCACCTCTTGTCTTTGACAGAGAAAGTGTCACATTTCATCCCCCACCGCTTCATCACCTGTGCATCCTCCCGCCTCCATGTCTTTCAGTGGTCTCCACATTTTCCTCTTTTGCTTCTTCTGCTTTCGCACGGTGGCGTCACTCATTCATCCCCTTGTCATGATGAGCCTTTAATGGAGGACAGTCCTCACACAGCAACTTGAAGCTCTACCTTGAAAGTGAACCAAACATTGATTTAACGTTGAATGATCTGATTTGCAGATGGATATAAAATGGAAACACCTTAAACACAGTGTTGGTTCTAGTGTTTAGAAATGTGCTAATCATCATCATCTGGCTGAGTAAGCTTTGAGTCGTGACCACTGCACTTCGCTTATTGAAATCTTGTTTGCTGTTTAAATGAAAAGCATCATCCTGTAAGTAACTGTATGTGTAATTTTAATTTGACCTCTGAATTCAGCACAGTGAGTGAGGCCATTTTCATCTGGTGTTTCTGTTTTTTTGTCCACGACCTTTATGCAGGAATTCAGACTCTTTCTTTGTCTCTTTTTCTTCCGTATAGAAATGTGGGAAACGTGCAGTTCACATAGCTCCTCAGGCAATAGTTTGGTTCCCCATTGGATTCTTTAGCTGGCATGTGGAGTGTGAGCTCACAGCGCTCAGTGCCAGGTGCATTTTCGTGGGCGGGAGGAGGGGGGAGGAGGGGGGGTGGCGGGGGTTGGGAGTCTGACAGGCAACAAGGGTTGTGAAAGAAATGTCACAGGAAGTCGCACCGCCAGTCAGAGTTGCCACGCAAGTGCATATGTCATATACATGAAATGGCCCCAGGAGTAGCAGCTGAAACCCGTCACAAGGCGTTAAGAGTCACCGAGGCGTTACCTCGTGCCAAACTCGCCGTCACCCTGCCTCCCTCTCGCTGACCCCCCCGTTTGTCACTTGCCGTCTCCTCCCTCCTCTTGCCTGACCCCCGGATGTCACTCGGGTGCAGCCTCGTGCAGCCAGCTCTGCCACAGAAGGTGCACTGTGATGGTCAGGGACTGCCAAAATAGGTGTCACACTGACTGCAGAGTGCTCCAGTCGCTGGGGAAAGCTGGAAGGTCAGTTGAGTGCAGGTAACTAGAGACTTGACAGGTTTTTGGGGGTTTTTTGAGTAGGATTTTTAAAGCATCTTCCAAACTAATCACAGTTAAAGACCATTTTCTCATAAATGGTAAAGAGGCATTTGAAGGTTAAATCTTGTATATGGATCCACTTTAAAATGAGAGAGAATTAAAGAACATCAACAACAACAATGCCCATTTCAATGTACTGCTCTCTCATCCCTCTGAAACCTTCACATTCGCTCTTTCATTTTCCATTATCCATCTGAAATGTGCTTCTCTCTTTTCCTCTCTCCATCTCTCTCCCTGTGTGTGAGTGAATCCGGTGTTAGAAAAGCATGTGCACATTAGCCCATTGTGTCCATTGTAATTCAAAGTTACTGATAATGCTTTGCATATTTGCTCATTGCACATTATATTCCCATATAAGAGTAAAATACATGTTATAATAATTACAAATATGCTGTAACGATGACAGTGTTCATGCATCTTCATTCTTTTCTCACTCTGTCTCCATTACAGTTGAAATGGAAGCATTTATTCTGTATGAGTCTTTAAATCTGTTCACATTTTTTAGCAGTTAAAAACACTGAAGCATGTTGTCGAGCTTCTAGTCGAGCTCGAGGACTGTGGTCCACGCTGTGAAAACCTGTGGCAGGAAGTCAAAGCACCACCCTGTTTCCAGCCTGTGTGTATGTGTGTGTCTTGTTTTTCCAGAGTGTAATTGTAATCCCTTTGGCTCAGTCAGTGATCGCTGTAATGGCACAGGATTTTGTATATGTAAGGAGGGCGCTACAGGGCCCAAGTGTCAGGAGTGTCTACCCGGCTATTTGTGGGACGATGGCTGCAAATGTAAGTAGAACCACAACCCTCCCCACGCAGCTCCTGACTGTCCTCCCCCTCAGCTCTGTCTCTCTCTCTGCTCTCTCTCTGATTTCTCCTCTCTGTGTGATTCCTGAGCTTTGGCTGGAAGTGTGTGCTGCACATGTGCAGGACTGTTGTGCTGCCTGGACACATACAGACCTAACCCCTAACGCGAGCTGACCCAGTATACGAAGCCATTTCATTTACTAATCGAACCTGCATTTCACGCTGGCTGCGGCTGCATTAACAGCATCGTGTCAGCAGGTGTCCTGAACGGCTCAAACCCAGACAAAGCATTGGCATGGAGGGACGCATGCTGCTCAGTAACTCAGCTATCCAGCCATGTCGCACAGCAACAGCTCCACAGCTGAGTCAATATTGACCACTGGACAGGCTGCCCATGATCTGTTTGAGTACCCATCACCCTCTTGCTGGTCCACAACAGGACAATGTCATCCAACACCAACATTTCTGAAAGGGGAATGCAGGTCGGCCCATTTATTACTGGCTGCCGTTTATATTTCCCCCGGTCATGTTGCAGTGCATGTCCCGTGAAGTCATTTTTTTCAAATGTCACCAATTTTTCATTGTTTCCTTCAAGTAAACCTTCAGTGACAAACCTACAGGAGGTAGACAAAATAAAATGCACACCTCATGGTGAGGTGTTTACTTCTCTTTGACAAGTTAAAGGAAGAACTCTGAACCTTGAAGATATAAAACACTGGTTCTTCTGTATTTTCTGACTAATGTATGAGCAGTGTAGGTACAAACTACTGAGCCTGTCTGGAGCTCTCTCACCTGTTTAAAGACTCACATAAATTATTGTCAGACCAGCTCATAATTGCTGCTAATCGGTGTTTGACCAACCATGACCCACCTTTGCATCACTGTGGGTAACAGTGATTAGGTTACTTGCCTTCTGTAGCTCAACATTAATCTCTAACAAAGCGTCTCAGTGTTGAAGGATTCATCGAGCGGAGGCCTTTATTCCTCCTGTGTGTGTGAAGTGATGACCAGGGTGAGCAGAGTGTCGTATTATCATGAAGAATGTCAGGAAATAAGTTTGAAAAGTTTGGTCTTCTTCCTGTGAAGTATTCATCCCATCATTTAGTCCAAATTAGTTTCAGATCCAAAAGAACCTGAACTGTCTGAATGAGTTCAGCCACATGAAAACACTCAGCTCAGGCTCAGCGTGAGAACTGCACAACATAAACCTGGCGAACCTTTTTTTTTTTTTAAGTTTTTGGCAGGTCTTTGTGAAATTGGGGAGACTGTGGAGCCACTTCTGTTGTTTGGTGCATATTTCCTAAGATAACTGGACAAACTTGGACAGTGTTCACCGTAACACAGACTGTTTTCACAGTAAATCAGTTCAGACGCAACTTTAACGTTCAAAAAGGTTTACAGCACAGACAGGGTTTCATAAGCTGCCTTCACATTTCACAGTTCTCATACCTTTTTATATATAATTGATATACAGGTACGATCAATGTAAGGTTGAACAGCTTGTCTATTGATCGATCTATAAATCTAAATTGGTAAATGCCAGGTTTTGTTGTCAGATAACAAACTTGTGCTGGAATCCATCAGTACACAGAGAAATCCACCAGGAAAAAGGCAAAGAGACCAGACTCCTCTCCTCTGACAGCAGACGCAGCGGACCACAATGCACTGCAGCTCCACAGACAAAGCAGGGTAAGGTGCTGCAGTGCATTGTGGTCCGCTCTGGCTTGATGAAATGTAACAGCTGGAAACAGCTGCACCAGCCTGGACCTGGACTGATGGAAGTGTTTGACCTCTGTTAGTCTGCAGCGTGTAAATAAACAGCTTTAAAGTCACTTTGATTGAAATTCAGTGGAACGTGAATAATCAGGTTTTTTCATAGATCTTCATTAAAATGCACTGTTTTCAACAGTTTTTGACAAATATATTCAGTGTGTTTAGTGTGAACACACACTGTCAGCATGCACATCTGTCTACACACAACGTAGGTGTGAAGGTATAGGTTCACTCACATCCCATGTCACCTTAAGAGGAATGTATATACGAACTCTGAGGCAGCACGTGAAATACTGAGACTGCTGACCTGTACAGCAGCAGTAATTCAATGTTTACAGGTAACAAACAAAGAAAAATGTTTTCATGCAGAGCTGAGCCAACAGATGGGAAGTCACTCAGAGCCAGAGACAGAACATAAAGCCCTTCTGTCGGATTAACTGCGAAGCAGTGATTTAAAAAATCAAACTCATTTTATTGTGTGAATTATTTGTCTTCAGAACTTGTGAGTCAGCATCCCTCAAACCTTCTGACGCTTCCTGCAGTGAGATGTGAGAGCTTTAAGGTTTGGTCCACTGAGGCTTCGGCTGTGGATTTCTCTGTGTGTTGTTTCTGCTGGAATTAGAAAAATAACCCAAAGCTGAAAACACTCGTATCTGTTTCAGTTTGTTCTCACTGGCTGCACAAAAAGTTGAAAACAGGAAACAAGCTGAAATAATGTTTTCCCAGGAATTTTCCACTGCTGAGAAACGGAAAACTCTGCAGTCTTGACCTTCCTCGTTTCTCCGCCGCTGCAGCGTTTCTGTGCGTGGAGGAGACTCCATCTGCATGCAGACTGAAGAATGCAATTAAAACTCAGATCTCTCGTCAAACACGTCTCAGTCCCAGACAGGCACACCTAGTTCATTGCTCCCCTCTCTAAATATTATCACTCAAATCGAAAGCAAACGCTTCAGATCTTGTGAGTCACGGTCTGTGCTGTCTCTGTTTACACGCAGAGAAACGCTTCATGTGAAGGACTGAGGGGATGAAGGTCCAGAGACCAACAGTCCCAGCTCTCCCCCAGTCCTGAACCCACTGCTGGTCTTCAAAGTGCCACAGTATCTTTAATCTCACTGACCCAGCATCTTTGACACAACCTGTTATCAATGCTTCTTTTTAAATCATCAATATTTCTGTTTCAGCCCCCAGCGAGGCGCTCGGCCTGCAGCGTTCGGCCATTACCTCAACTCTACTTTGAACTCAGCTCAGCTTTGCTCTGCGGCGTTGAGCATCATGCAGAATTCACTTTTAAAGGCAGGGTTACTGTTTTTGGGCTCAGCCGATTTTCAGGAAGTCAGTGAACCAGATCTAAATGGAGGCTAAACGCAGCCATTCTGCTGAAGGGATCCATCCCTCACAGCTGTTGTTAGCCCACAGTGTTTTCTTCAGCAGTGTTTTTCTCCTGGACGTCAAATGTAGAAGTAGTCAGGTGAGTCTGTGTGTGTCACATCTCAAAGCTGCCATCATGTTGTGACTTACCTGGAACATGGCCTCCAGGTGCCTCACGCTGCAGCCTGTTGCTCATGGCTGACATCAGCCTCTGCATCACTTCAAGAATTCAGGAGAAACCCAAACACTGATGATTGTTAATCATAAAGGCGAGGAAGGTTAAGATGGATGAGATGAAAGGTCACTGTAACTGAAGGAGCCTCTTCAGGAAAAGATGAATACACCTGACTGTTGTTCTCCGTCATCTTGGAGGAGACGTGTCATTAGCAGCTGTAGCTGTTGCCTCCTCAGACTCTCCAGAGAAAGAAGATGTTGTAGTTCTGCTTAGTTTCTGCTCAGTGGGCGACGTGGTCATGAAATTGATATGTCAGCTGGAAAAAAGACAAAGGCAGAGTTCAGATATGTTGTTGTGCATGATAATTGCTGAGCTCTGGCCAGAAGCAAAACTTACTGAGCCAAACAGCAGCTCCCTTTTCTCCAACACAACAGACGTGGCACAAATAGGATTCACAGAGTCAATGTTTCTTAACAAGCCTCCCATCAAAGCCCTATTTGGCTGTTCCTGAGAGACAGCATGCATCCAATTCTGAGTATTAGGAGAGAGGCCTGATATTTGTTATTGTGATATTTATGTCCCATAGAGTTCATAGATTGCTCACCACATTGTTTTCCACTCCCATAAAGGACAGAAATGGGCAGAAGTGGCCCCTGTGTTTATCACTGTTTATTTGTCTCTGTTGGTTTATTAGTTTGTGCGGCACTGCTTTGTTTGCCTCCAGCTTGCTTGACAGCTTGGCTCCGCTGGGAATAGAGTGGCCTCGGTGTCCCAGCTCTAAATATACACCAATTTTCACCTGACGTTCAGTTTGTCTGAAGTCTGTGCTGTTTGGGGGAAAGCCTCGCAGCCTCTGAGGAAACTGTAGATTTCTGTCTCGTAAAATAACTGATGTGATGGTTTGGTTTTTGAATTAGAGACATTTTTTAAAGGTAATTTACTCATAATACAGACTGAATGCTAACTGTACATTTAGGTGCAGATGAGCTGAGACTGTTTTGGTTTCCAGGAATCAGTAAAGGGGTTTTTGGTCTCAGCAGATACAGAGGATACTGTTCTAACTGCAGACTATCAAAGCTTTAATGTCGTGTATATTTTTAGTCTGAGTTGGAAGAAACACGTTTAAATGTCAGGTGCCGTAACGTTCAACTGTGTGTCATATTGTTAGAGGAGGAAGTGAAAGTTTATACAGGTTACGTTTAAGAAAAGAACAAGGAAAAATCTGCACCATGAAAATGTGAAAGGGTCTTAAATTCTTATGGGATGTTTAAAATATCGAGGGCTGTCAGAGAAGTGTGTGAAATTCTCAAATGTCGTCTTTACACTTACTGGAATAGGTTTGTCGTAGAAAGATGAGACGGCCTCAGGGATTTTCATACTAACATCTCTCAGCTGATTTCTTCACGTTACCAGGTGTAATTATGATGCATGCTCTGCACAGCTGTGTTTCATACGTGTGTCAGGATACAGTACAGTGCACAGTGAAATGTTAAAGGAACAGTTTGACATTCTGAGAAATAATCTGATGAGGTTTCTTGCAGAGAGTTAAATGTTCAGACTGACACCACGCTTACATCTGTACAGTGAATATTAGCTTAGCTTAGCACAAAGACTGGAGAGTGGTGTCAGTCTGAACGTCTAACTCTGGGAATGAGGAGAAGAAGATGTTGAACTGTTCCTCTAAGAGTTTGAGACAGAATAAAATGTGGTGGCACTTTCCTTGAAGAACGGCTGAGAGTTTCAAACGATCAGATTTGGTTCATGAGACCATTCCAGTTGTCCCACAGTGATGACATCATCGCATCCTGCTGGGGCGACTGAGTTCATTAAATCATATGAACTGATTTTTCTGGCCTTCTGATGCACAGTTCACTTCAGGTAAAGTGTCACCCTGAACCCTCCTGTGTGTTCGATGCTCACCCCCCTCTCCTGTCTTTACATTACTCCCGCTGCAGCCCGGGTGTGTGACAACGAACTCCTGCGCTGCCAAAATGGCGGAGTGTGTGTCAACAATGTCCGCTGCAACTGTCCCGCAGCCTACACGGGCCTGCTGTGTGAGAAGCCCCGCTGCGAGTCGGAGCTGGGGGGCTGCGGGGGCCCCGATTCGGGCCAGGCCCCCCTGGCGCCTCCGTCCTTCCTCAGGCTCCTGCTGCTGCTGCTGCTGGGCTCGGCGCTGCTGAGAGAGGCCTCCTGCTGGCCCGCCGTGCTCTAAAGAGACCCACGACCTGGTGGGAGTGATACGCTCCCCGACCCCTCCACCTTAACCCCCCCATCCCCTTTCAAATAATCAACAACCATTAAACAAGTACAACCATGAGCTTTCTGGACTGAACTGTACTGAGTTTCTCCGCCGCCAGACTCAGTGGATACTCGCGCTGACGAAAAGAGAATGTGCCAGAAAAACGAGTGCAGAGACTTTTCATTTATCTTCAGAGAATATATAGAAATGAACATATACGTCTAAAGATGCCAGATATTATGACACATACAGAGAAACTGAGCGTTTACATAATAAGAGTAAAGAACAGTGAGCCCCCCACCGCCCCTCCCCTCCCCTCTAAGCCATACCAGGTACTTGAGCTCCTTCCAGTTTGAGAAGGGATAACTGAAGATGACAGACTCGTTCACTTCCTCTCTTATTGCCACGGCAACAACAGCTGTGACCAATCAGCTCTCGGTGGAGCCGACAGTGGCCGACAGTGGCCGCCGATCCCCCCGGGACGCTTCTGCGAGTTAATGTTGGCTGGACTGATGCCGGAGACATCTCAAAGAAACCGTCCCTGCTGAGCGAAGACTGGCCTCTGAAACCCGGGCGTTGTTCCTCACACAGCGATGAAGCGACGGAGGAGGGAACACAGGACGATTCTTTGCTGTCAGTGCATTGTGGATAGAAGGAAATCTGTCCGGACTGCCTCTCTGTGACACACAGACCTTGCCCACGTCGATCCCTCTCTAGCTTTCTGTCTCTCCTTCGAGCTCGATCTCATCCTCCCTCCTGTTTATCCTCCCTCCTTCCCTTCCCCCACCCCCCAATGCCGAGCCCCCTCGCCATGCTGCCACTGACCTGTGCTTTTGTGAACGTTACTCTGTAAACCCTCGTTGGTTGAAAGAATCTTTTGTCCGATGTTAGTGATGCACATGTGTAAGGAGGGGGGGGGGGGGGGGGGGGGGGGGGGGGGGGGGGGGGGGGGGGGGGGGGGGGGGGGGGGGGGGGGGGGGGG
>JBBMJY010000013.1:18332155-18354632 GCA_037833715.1 Toxotes lorentzi
CTCTGTGTGAACCTTCTCTGTGTGAAGCAGTGAATCCTGGGGATCTGCGCCTGATGTCTCTTCCTCTCTGTGTCCCTCCTCCGTCCCTGTGTCCTGTAGCTTGGACTCAGCTGTTGCAGGTTATTTGATGGTAGTTCTCTGTGAGAGTCCAGACTTCAGATAATCCAGTTTCTTCATGTTTCTGTCCCTGAGTTCTTGAAGGATGAAGGTTTTTCTGTGGTCGTCAGAAAGAGTCGCATGCTGCAGTGAATCTGTTTTATTATCCTTCACCCGTCTGAGTGTGTGGTTCACAGTGTTATGGACGTGTAAAGTGTCGGGAGTGGTGTCAGAGGGTGAATGTTAATATTCTCCGTTTTCAGAGACACATTACCTTTGGTTGCTCTGTCACTGTCGTTTCCTGACAGTTGCTGACGTGACGAGAGTTTACCTGAGCTGCAGACACGTCACATGTGATGACTCAGGACGAGGGGGAAGAAGCCTCAGCAGACTCCCGTCAGGTCGGGCTGAGAGGTATTGACCTTGTCCCAGCGCTCTTATTCCCGCTATGGTTGTGATGTGTTTGTTTGTGTGATGATCAATGCACTTATTGATCAGTGCTTCTTTTTCTTACAGTGGGTGCTGAGTGGTCTGAGCCTGTTTCCATGGCCCACTTCTCTGCACACTGAATGCAGACATACAGTGTGGCTGTTAATGGATGCTAAAGCTGCTGCTCAGCCAGAAGCCTTCACAGAGTCTGAGACTGTGTGAACCAGCTCTAACCCTAACCCTAACCCACTTCTGCGTTCTTTTTTCCTTTACAAATGATTCTTTTTTCCTCTGGCCCACATCTTTCCTTTTAAATCACACCGGCATTAGCAGGGTAATCTCAATGCTTGGCTAACTAATGAATACTTTCAAGGCTCCATTTTTCAAAGGTACAGATTTCTTTGGAGACCAGGACACCTGAGAGTTTCCACGGTCGTGTTACCGGGGTAATGTGTCTCCCTGCTGCTGATTAAGTGTTACACATCTTGGATTTTTACGTAGCTGCGACACATTGGTGCTGCATCCTCTTTTCTCGGGGGAAATGTCAGGGAGTCCGTTCCTGCAGTGTTTGGAATTGCAGGTTACTCTCACAGTTAGACAGCCTGTGATTGCAGAAGAAATCCTCAGACTATTATTGATGTTTTGTTTTTAGAGGTCTGATGTGTGTTCAAAAGGCAGTGGTGACAAACATTTACCCATTAACCCACCACAGTGTTACTGTACTGTGTCCTGTAGTGTCTCTTACAGGAAAGACAGGTTCTGCATGCAGGACCTGAACAGATGAGAGATTTCTTCATTGTCTTGTGCTTCACGTTATGTTTGGAACAGTCAGTTTAATCAGCGCTGGTCCTCATCACACCGGCACAGTGAGACACTATATGGGAGACACAGTGAAGGAGACATGTCCCTGAGGTCGGAGACATGTCCCTGAGGTCGGAGACATGTCCCTGAGGTCGGAGACATGTCCCTGAGGTTGAAGACATCTTGCAGGGGTACAGAGTGAAGCCATCGAGCTTTAAGCGTCACACTTTTCCTTAGTACTTTAAAACACTTGACACTTTTGATGATTTTCTGTCTGTGAGCAGAGAAATGATTCAAATGTGGAGTAAATCCCTTCGTGGCTCCACGTGGACCATCACATGGTCGCAGCCACGACCTTCTCCTGGGCCACTGATGCATGGACCTGTAACTGGAAACCACAGCCACACGTGACTGGTAATTCTGTGAATGGAACTACAGTAGGACTGAGGAATAATCACTTTTATGAGGCCAGTTCTGGCTGAGCTGCCTCAAACACTTTGGCGATGTTACAGCTGCACATTCATCGTGGAAAGGACAACAAATCAAATGAATATTAATACTTAGAGACCCATCTCTGGAGACGTGGTCAGGAAATACAGGCTGTTTTCATGGAGCGATCCTGATACAGGTCGATCAATCCACAGTTCAATCAATCCACCAAACACTGAGGTATTGTTTTAATTGATCCTCCATAATTTAAGACAAACAGACTCAAATTCCACCAGTGTGTTATAGTAGGTAAACAGCAGGTAAATGTGATCAATCATATTTACCTGCACAGGATGTGATGTCACCTGTCACCTAAATCAGATTTAATCTCTTCTGCATTTTAATTATGATAAAAAACAAACAGACACTGAGGACACCGAATATTTACGGACTAGTTCAGTTTGACTTCAAAGTTTAAAACCCTAATTTTATTTATTCGTCTGTGAGATTTGAACTAAAATACTATTATTATTATTATTATTAAAATACTATTATTGATTATATATTGATTTAGGTCTGAACTATGTATTGGAGCATTTGTCCATGCTGAACCTGATTCCTGATCAGAGCCAGCTGTGTGCGACCTGAGGGAGGTTGGTCAAGTCTGCTCACACACACACACACACACACACACACACACACACACACACACACACACACAGTCTCAGGAGGAGGTTTAATCAGGTAAAAGTGGAAACACCTGTGTGGGTGGAGCCTGGGTGAGCAGAGGCTTTAAAAAGCCCAGAGGTCTTTCAGTCAGGTTTCTCACGTGTCACTGTAAAACACGGTGCAGAGTGTGTTGTGTTTAAGAGATCCGGGATTCTTGATGACACTAATTTTGAGTTTCTTGTTCAGTTGTTTGAGTTTAAATTCTTCTTCAGTGAAATGTGTCATCAGAGCTTCTGCTTTTAGCTCTTTGAGGTTTTACACTGTGGAGCTTAGTGAGAACAGATGAGACAAATCAGCCTCATGTCACACTTCACTCACTCCTCATGTCAAAGTCAAAAATAAAGCAAGCCACTGAGTATAGAGGCGCTGATTTAAAGTAACACACAACTCTCTGCTGTGTGTGTGTGTGTGTGTGAAAGCATCAACGGACACAGGGTCAAATGAAAAGTCACGAAGCTTCACCGTAAAGGACGTTTGAACTCAGAATCATCTCTGTCGTATTACTGTCACTCTGGGTGGATTGATTTTAACAGTAATGGTATTCGTTCAGATAAAGGACATGAATTAATGAATGAATGAATGAATCAGCTTTATCAGAAGAAGAACTGGTTCAGTGCCAAAACACTTGATGTGAGAGAACGGTCTCTAACGTGAGGCTCACACATCGGCTCGATGTCGCTCAGCAATGCTTTCATGAGAAAAATGAGGCCACACTTTGGAGATTCTGACATTTTCATTTGAAGTTGCTTTGACTTTAAAGAGCAGGAGATGCAGGTTAGAGAATTAGTTAGTATTGTTCGCCTTCAAAGAGGCAGGCTAATTCCTGCTATCTTTGATGTTTCTGCAGGTACACCATGTAGTGGGAGCTGGGAGTAAAAGAATGGCGGCCTGAGGGAAGGAATGATGCCTCATGCTGCCTGCTAATACAAATGAGGGCCAAGATGGTCATCTGTGCCATCATTAGCCAACATTCCTGCATCTTCCCTTTATTTGGAGAACAAAGGAGCAGCTCTGGTTCAGTAAATACAGTTCACTCCACTGCTGGCATTCCTGCCGCTTTAATAAGGATGGGATAATCAGCCGTATTGTGGTCCAGCCCGACTAATGGGAATATCTCTCTGGCTCTGGCAACAAATCAAACAAAAGCCGTTTATTGGACGGTAAAGAGACAAACATGGCTAAAAGTTCCCCGGCCTGGCGGCTGGACCACTGGGTAACCTCCAGGGTTTGGACAGCTCGGTGTGTTTGGTTGGCAGCTCGGCAGCAACGACCGGGGGGAGTTAATGAAAACCTCCCTCTTTGCTTCTCATCTACAGGAATTAAAAGTGCCCTTGAACAGGCCACATTCAACCTGCCTTTGTGCATCAACGTTAGCATGAGCACTGAGCGCTGGGCAGTGTGAGGAAACGGATGAAAAAGAGCACGAGTGCAACACAAAATAATTCCACGATAAAAATATTCGCCTTGGAGACCCAGTGCAGGACGTGTTGACACCAGAGTGATGTTGTTATCTTTGAAACCCGTAGTTAAAAAGGATAAGGACAGAAAACATGAGTTGTTTTTCGCTTTTATTTCCTGAATCTCGTGTCCAACCAGCTGAGAATTTCTCCCTCTCCTTCCTCTGGTTTCCACTGATGAGCGAATGCAGTTGGTAGATTGTTGCCTAGGAAGAGCTTCATTAAGGAGCAGAAGAAAATAACTTTTTTGGTTTCACGTATCCCCAAGGACACAAACAGGTGCATGAGTGAAATAATTATGCATGGCATGTTTGCACCAAGTCTTCTGCACAGCTTTGGTTTGCTGCGACTTCAGTGATGAAGATATAAATATTTCTGAGCTTATACCGTGATGACGGCTCTTATTTCCTGTTTTTAAAGCAGCGTCAGAATGAAATCACGTATAAAACCAGAGTGTGTGTGTGTGTGTGTGTGTGTCCAGATCTCATATCCAGATGCAGTTATGGGCGTTTTCTTCTGTTTCTAAACCATTAAAACACATAAAACTCAGTCTTATCAATTTTTAAATAAATTATCTCAGTTTTTTTTTTAAGGCTGAATCACAATGAGAGTTTCAGTCTATACCTTTGTTTGTTGTTGATTACATACAATACGTTCTGTTAATGCACATGCTCTTTGCCATGTTACTGGAAATGTGACACTAACAACGGTTCGAGGTCCTTTTGAGGACGTGAAGAGCAGCCAGGGGTCACAACACTGAAGAGCTTAACAAACGCACCAACAGAACATCAGACCACACACAGAACACCCACTCATACACACAACCACACAACCATATGGGACTGACAGCAGTGCTGAGCCGATGTGCATCATTATCCTCATGAAGAGGAATTTACACCATGTAAACATTATGTTGAGTGAAAGTGACGGTGTAAGGAGACACTGTGTGGATGTACCTGTGTTTCCCTCCATAACGCTCCCAACGTGCTCTCATGATGTCAAACTGTCACACTGCAAACATTATATGGTCCAATGTGGATCATACAACCATGAACACGACGAGCAGTGGATGTTTGCTGCTGGTCTCTGGGAACTGCAGAGCAAAAACATAAAAACATTACAGCAGCGACCGCTTCACATCAAGGTTTAAAAACACAACAGGGATAACTGCTGTTAATGAGACGTTTGAGTGATTTGACTGACAGATATTAAACCGGTCAGAACATCGTCTGTGTCCATCCATCGTCCAGGTTTACTGTTGGTGCAGGAGGAAACCGGACCGGACCTTATTTATAGAGATCTGTCTCTGAAGTATATAAACTAATTATTAGAGTTGATGACTTTTTATTTGTTCAAAGGACATTATCATTATTATTATTATTGTTAATAATAATAATAATAATAAATAATAATAATAATAATAATTATTATTATTAACAGTGTTCAGGTTGACACCCCTCCCTCGTGTAGAATTGGCTAATTGGCTGAAAAGTGTTTTTCCTTTTCTCTGTCACTGATGCTTTAGGTCTGAATGCACAGTATCGGCTAATTAACTTCCCCGACTCGTGTCCCCGCTCCCTGTCAGCCTCTCGCTCTTCTCCCAGCTCCAGCAGCATCACCCGTCCTCCTCACATCCCACCTCTCTCTCTGCTCTCACACTCTGTCTTCCTGTTTCACTCACATTTTCCATCTTTGGTAATTTGGCCCAAGTTCATCTTGTCACTGAACGGATTCCTCCGCAAAGTGAAAAATGACATTTTGGGTCGGGGACTTCAAGGATGGTCAAGTTAATGAATGGCCACCAGATGGCCCTTATTAGGCTAATGTGTTCCCCCTCTCTGCAGCCCCAGCTCTCGCCTGGGGACTTAACTTGCTGGCAGCCTCTGTGTGTGTGTGTGTGTGTGTGTGTGTGTTGTCGTTGTTGTTGTTGCTGAGTTAAATCGGGTTAACCTGAGAGGATGGAAGGACGCTCAGCCGCTCTGTGCTTTTGATGGGGTCAGCTGTCCACTGTGGGAGATGCTGCTGTCCCGGTCACTCCGACACCCAGCCGACCCTCGGCCCTCCCCAGCTGACAGCCTGACACCAGCCGCTGAGGTTTACATGCAAAAAATAGGATTCAGAGAGCAGTCACCCCCCCACCCCCCTCCCCCCGCCCTACCCCACCCAAATCTGACAGAGTGTTAATTGCCTCATTTATAATCCCTGCTCATCAAAATGAATAATTGTTGTAATGCATACATCTACCACAAAGACCTTTTGTTAAACTCCAGAATTATGCTAAACATGGTAATTAATTGAGTTTAATTTATTAGATCGTCATCGGTGTTGCTGCTGCCGGGCCTTTGTGTTTCCGTCGGTGAGCGTTGGAGCTGCGAGGGATGAGAGCAGAGCTGTCAACTCTGTTTCAAATGAGAGCCACTGTTAGCTGTTCAACAAGTTACCACAGGCCTCATCATCCTCTCAGCAGCTGCTGGGATTCTTCATTATGTAGAAATCTTCATACTAATCACACCAAATGCTCTCTGAGCACAATCTGAGCAGGTAAACAAAGAAACTGAACAGTCATTAAAAACACAGAAGAAGAGCAGGTACTTCCGTATCAGAGCTGGTACCAGCAGTCCAGTCCAGTCCAGTCCAGTGTTTGGGTTCCTACAGGTGTGTAGGACTGAACGGTCTCAGCAGACAGCTCACACAGCTCCAGTGAACCCAGAGTCAGAGACAGTCACCACCAGCTCTGACTCAGTGACTCCTCATTCAAATGTCTGACAGTGAGTCAGTTAGTTAACATGTTAGTAGTTGGGTCTGGCAGTAAATGCAGCTGTGTAGGTCACAGATCTGAGAATGAAATGCAACGTAATGAGTGCACGCACTGGTGCATGTGTATGGTGGCCACAGATGAATAAATAGAGCAACATCATCATCGTTATCCATCATGTCGCAGATATAAAACTGTAATAAGGGAGTAGGGTGACCTCGGGGGGCTGAAACTCCTCGTGGTGGTGGTGAGGTGCCATCGGTGGAGGTTGAGACATAACTGCTGACGCCACCACATTCGCAGGAATGACAAATGGAAGCTGAATACATCTGGAGGTGCTTCAGGGGACACTGGGGAACGGGCACACTGCGAATGGCACGATTGCCAGTTGAGGTTAGGAGGGAAAGAGAGGTAAAGCAGAGACTGAGCTCAACTCAAAGACCCCGAAATAGAAGCTCTGCCTTCCACAGCTCCATCATCCCTCTGCCGCACAGGAGGAAGCAGGGGTCTGCATACATAATCCAGAGAACTGTACATACTCTGAGCCACCGTATGAAGGCAGAGCTGAATCAGATGTGGCTGCAGCTGTGTGTAAAAAGACAGTTCAAACAGCTAATGCTGAACTTGTTAATCATCACTTTGCTTTCATGTTTTTAAATGTCTTTTCACAGCATGTGAAACACTGAATCACACATAAGATCAAAACTGAGTGCAGGCCACAGACACTCTGACATCTGGATCATCAAAATACACTAAACTACACAAATGTGTTAAATAATAATTTACCCACTTTTTCCTGTAATAGAAAATTATGTTATTAGTTTATCACAGCACATAAATAAGGCAGTGGCTAAATGTAGTAATAAAATATAAAATATACTCTGCTGGTTCAGTGAAGCAGCAGTGACGATGCGTCTCTGAAGGAATTCATGTGGTTCGATGTGGTACATTTGACTCACATATTTAAATGTATTTAATTAAAGATTGATGTATTAAACTAGCTCATTACTTTGAATTTTAAGTTGAAATAAAAAGTGCCAGTGCATTAACATTTGAAGACATTTTAATGTGTGTAGCTGCGAGCGTTGGATTCACTCATTTCAGAAACCCACAAAAATCCTTAATCTGCCCAGCGGCCAGTCTTTTGCATACAACTGTATCCACACAAACATGCTGTAAAATGCATTTTCTATGTGTTGTACAAACAGTGCAGATAAATAATGGATGTGACGCTTCCCAGCAGCACCTAAAATAAACCTCGATGTACACACACTGTACATTCCCACATCCACACAGTTCACATGTACGGGACCAGCCCAAATATTACAACAGGCCAAATACAAGAGACACTGGATTAACAGACAAATTAGAAATGTGATAGTCATGTAGATCATTGAAATGCCAGGATTATAGCCTGTCTGCAGCAGCTGTTTCAGCAGTGTGGATCATGTAACACAAGGTTGATGCTGCCGGAAAATCCTTCCAGTCCCAGTTCAGTAATACAAGGCACGATGGGCTAATGCAGCTGGAAGAGAGGGGCCACTGAAATGTAACCGAGACAGAAGCTGATCATACACACTGATGGTTTCCCTCGTCTCCTCTGCCAAATTAGAGTGAAGCAGGGTGAGCTCCAGCCCCCCCGCCCCCGCCCCAAACCACAGGGGAGGGAAGAATTCCTGGGTCTCCTGGACAAGAACAACCTCAGCTGGGCTGAAACTTCACACGTCAGTAAAAAGTAAAAATCAAAGGGCAGTTGAAGTTCATTTACCCAGTTTAAACTCAACGTTCCCTGTATTTCTCCTACATTTGCCTTTAGGTTGCTTCAGAGTTAGATAACACATTTTCCACACTGATCTAACATCACATATACTGTGTATATTCTGTATCTGTGTCTCAGCAGTGCCTTGAAGCAATATCACATTTATATTGAGGAAAATATTCCAATATAGCACACCATGTTTTTAAGGCTGCAGCATTACAGGAAGTGGAAAAGTCACAGTATCATTTAAGAATTTTTTCTAAGAAATCAGTTTGACAAATCTGCTGCTTTTTGGAAACTTTGGTGAACTGACCACACGTTTAAATAAAGTTCTCTGGGTTTGAAGTCTTCGGCACAACTTTGTGCTGATGTGAGATTTTAAATTATACAGTAAAAGCTACAAAGGTCAAATTAAAACCTGAAATTAGAAAATTCCAAAGCTGCGAACAGAATAAAAGCTGAATCAGAAGGATTCATCTGAAACGGTCAAAAATTTCATTTCATTTAACACTGATACAAAAACTGCTGAGACCCAAACACACCATCACTTCCTGCATCAGGCTTTTTCCTGGGAGTTTATTCTTCTATTGTAAGATTAAATCTGCTGCGCAGGAACAACGGAGTCTGCCTCTTTCATTGTTACTGTGTGTGTGTGTGTGTGTGTGTGTGTGTGTGTGTGTTAATTACATGGAGCGACATCATGAAACAGGAGATCACACGGTCAATTTAAACCAGTGTGTTTTTCCACAAACTGGTGGTGTTTAATTTCTTTCTCGTTCACATAAAGACCATTTTACAGGTTTGTGATCATTTACTGTCATGTTACCATGGTTACGGATGTGTTAGCCCACTGTAATCACAACTGCAATAATACAGCTGGTTAATAAACTGTTACCTTACATTATGTTGTTGTAACTTCCAGACAGATTTCCTTCCTACACACACACACACACACACACACACACACACACACACACACACACACACACACACACACACACACACACACACAGAGTTTTTCTCTCTTTTTTTTTTATCTCAGTTTATGAACAGAGGAAAAAAAAGCTAACGTGTGGGACATACAAGGTGTCATCACACCCAAGTATTTATTTACAGCACAGACTGAATATAACTGCTGCAAGTCTCATCTATACATGTGACTCTGGTTATGGTGCTTTTCTCAAGGACACCGTGTGTTTCACTGCATCTACATTTAAACACACACAGGTCTGCACTCGCTGCTCGATATTTACCGGATGACCTTGAAGGCACGTTTGGAGGGAGAGCGCCGTAAAGTGCCGGGTGTTTGCACGTCGTCTTAAAAGACAGAAGCACATATTAAATATTACAAGTATAATGTTGTTAAATAAAACTTGGACTGAGTCATTCTGCAAATGAAATGATACATTTCTGTTTTATAATGCTGATTATTATTATTGAAGGCAGTGTTTGTGCCTCCATCTGTTACCAACGTGTGTGTGTGTGTGTGTGTGTGGGGCACACATTCTGTACAGCTTGAGTGTGTTTGTGCTTGTATGTGTGAATTAAAAGAGGAATTCAACAGAGCAGCAGCTCTGAAAAGTGCACTAGAGTATGCATGAGTGTATGGCTTCATATGATGCTAATGCCAGTTGGAATAAAAGCAATCACCCTGCACACACTTCACTTCTAAACAAAGCCAAGCCATGTCAACACACACACACACACACACACACACACACGGCTATGGAGGACATACAATCCCTCGAATCACTGCTGCATGAATACATAACTAAAGACAAGAATAATGTAGCTGCAAGTGGTGGAGTGCGTGTGTGTGTGAGTGTGTGTGAGTGTGTGTGTGCGTGTGTGAGTGTGTGTGCGTGCGTGTGTGTGAGTGTGTGCGTGAGTGTGTGCGTGAGTGTGTGTGTGCGTGTGTGTGCGTGCGTGTGTGTGCGTGCGTGTGTGCGTGCGTGCGTGTGCGTGCGTGTGCGTGTGTGTGCGTGTGTGAGTGTGAGTGTGAGCGTGTGTGTGTGTGTGCGTGCGTGTGTGTGTGTGTGTGAGTGTGAGCGTGTGTGTGTGTGTGTGTGTGTGCGTGTGCGTGTGTGTGTGCGTGTGCGTGTGTTTTTTTATGGTGATGAGCTGTCAGACAGAACCTCAGTGTTTATGCAGAGCTGATGGTCTCCAGGAGAACAGGGGGAACGAGTGCTGCTTGATATTTACACACAGCAGCCGTGGCGTCGGGCAGTGATGATGGCTCCCTCATGGCCCTCAAAGACAGCAATAAACCCAGAGAAAGCACGAGCCACACAGACTGAGAAATAGACCGGGACACACAGAATGGAGAGCAGTCGGAGTCTGAACACGGCAGATTTGATGAGGTACAGGGATTTGGAAAGTAGATGGAGGGAAAAGTAGACGACAGCAGAGGTAGACTGAAGTGAGAGAGTTCAGTCAGCTGAGCAGGTCATTTTACTTAAAGCACACACTCACACACTGGGCCTGAGACAAAGAGATGCCAAACCTTTGGTGTAATGTTGTTGTTTATTTTCTGGATAGGAACAGGATACATCTGGATTTATATCAGAGTCAGATAATGATCAAGTTTCACAGGAAAAGTTCTACAGGAAATGAATGAACAAATACAAACCGTGTTAGAAGCTCAGTCGTACGAATGGCTCAGAGTCACCACACTATAAAATGGGAAGTGGATTTGCACATTATACTGTACAGAATGTCTTCTTTACGTTTGGACTTTGACACCAGGGGCCACACTGAACACTGTGGGCCTCTGCTCCACTGTGACCATTAAACCCAGTAGCTACCACCTCCACCATTAGTGACAACAGCTTCTGGTTCCATTAGTCTCAACAACTGAGAACTCAGAAAGTTATTTTCCTCAGAAGCATCAGACGGAGCAGCAGCAGTCCAGAAAGTTGGGCCTAACAATCTCTCAGTGCTTGAAGTAGGCTGACGTCACCCTCTCACCCACCATCTGTCAGGCTGGTGGTCCAGGCTCAGCTGGAAGCAGACTGGTGTGATTCAGACCGGCCTGGCCGAGGCAAAGCCCTCCTGGTGGGTATTTAGTACGGCGACTCTCTCTGCTCCTGCAGTGCCAGCAGCACTGGCTGCTACAACCCGGCACCGCTGATGCTTTTGGTGTCCGAGTCTCGGTCTGGCTTCGGCAGCGGCAGGTAACCGGGCAGCAGATGGCCGAGGAGACCACCGCCCACACATGGACGCACACGCGGTTTTTACAGAGAAGCTACAGTGAGCATCAACATATGGTCTGCATCTTTTACACAGTTGTACAACTATTCACTGCATGTTTTCACACACCCACAATACTGTTAGCATTCGCATTTTTATGCATTCATTTTAACCGGCTATATTTAGAAGTTTAGTTAACTTGGTTCATTATTATCAGCATGAGAACAGCAACCAGACCCACAGTTTATCCCCACATTCATTCACACCTATTAACCAGTAAGCTAGTGAGAAACAGCACCCCACTGTCTGCAGGTTATTTAAGTCCTGTGGAGGCAACGGCAACAAAACACGGCAGTAACACCATGACAGCCATTTAATGAGCACTACTATACTTTAAGGACCAGGTCTAATTTTAGCCTGGTCCTTAAAGTGTGGGCCAGCTGAGCTAACAGAGATGAGACTGACCATGACGAAGCCCGGTGCCTGTTTCATACTCTGCTTTGTGTTTGATTTATCCACACTGAAGAGATGAGAGCGGCTCCTTTTTAAGCACAGTGGGATCCCACAGTCACAGCACTTGGCTTATTTACCCTCTGATGAATTCACCACTCAAAATCAGTGTTTTTCAAATGATCAGAGTCCAGGTTACAAAAGAGCGGAAGAGTTTCTGTCAGGTCCAAAAAAGCCTGTAAAATACGAATGGATGCAAATGTATTGTCTTTGTGTGAAAGTGACATTCAAGGTCAGAATACTCAACAAACTACTCACCGACTTACTCGTCCTCATCGGTCCATTTATTACATTATCGTTAAAATCCTAATGTAGAACATCCTTTATACATTCATGCTGATTCTGTGCACAGTTCATGTTATGATGTTATAAAGATAGCTTTTTAAAAACTATCAGAGACAGTTTATTATTCACGGTATTCTGAGTATTTAATCATTAATGAATTACTCTTTAATCTGTAAAGTCACAGAAAACCTTTACTGCTCCATAAAAGCAGCACAGTAAAAAAAAATGTAGTGAAATCAGTAAATAAATAAGTAGCAGTGTGAAAATGCCTGACATGAAACAACAACACAATAGAAGAAGCAATACGTATCTTTATTATGTGCTTTGTACATATTTACAGTATGATACAGCAACAGTACACAGAAATGCTACACAGTCGGGATTGCACCGTTTTAGAGTTAGGCCACAGCGGTCGGTACCGTGGTTATGAGACATAACACTGAGTGTACAGGAAGTACAGAAAACATCTTTGGCTTCACGGGGATGACGAAGCGTGGCCACGGAGCCTGAATTCAAACCTCCGAAAAGAAGGCAGCAAAACAAACGACAGGAGGAGGATTTAGGTTCAACTGGATCCTGAGCCCAGAGAGGAAAAGTTTTTAGAACACGTGGACGTGTGTGTGTGTGTGTGTGACTGCTATGTCTGTGTTCAGGTTCGTACAGCCCTGTCCTCACGTGTTGCTTCAGGAGATTGTATCTTAAAGCCCCTGCTGGGCTAAGACCTGCCCAGCCCTGAATCCTGTCACAAAGCTTTCCCCCACGTACTCGGTGTGTGCCTTCGCATACATGATGTGTGCACACTCTGTATACGAGCAGAAAACAGTGGTGAAGTGCTAATACATTCTCTAATCTGCATCATTTCTCGCGTCTATTGATTTGTGTTAAATTTAAACTAGTCCTCATTTTGCTGTGGTTGTTTATAGAGAGTCAGACCACCTCCCTCCCTCCCTCCTCTCCTGATTAATACTGAATCTTCTGTTCTCCTCCTGCCAACAGAGCGTCGGCATGAGGGACAGAATACAGAGAGAAACCCAGAAGACAGAGATTGGATGAAAGATAGATGTGGAAACAGAGAGAGAGAGAGAAGGGAAGTGACATGGTGAGATAGAGCGAGAGAGAGGGGAGCTGACAGAGAGATGGATGCAGCCGGGTCGTTGAGGTGAGGAGATGGTGTAATGATTAGATCACAGATACCCTTGAGCCTTCCTCCCGTCCCTCCTGCACACAAAAAATCTGGAAGCTCGCTCGGAGGGGAGGAAGGCCTGCAGTTGTAAATGGCTCTGCTGTCAGAGTTCATCTGGGCGGAGGAGGGACTGCGGGAGTGGATTACCGGAGTCTGCGATTAGAGGAGCCTACTCTGCCTCTCCGGTTCTCCCAGGGCGGCGGAGACGCCACACCACAGCTCGCTCTACGATTTCCTCCAGAAGTTAGGAATGTAATGTTTGACTGTTCAGAGACGATGATGACATCATCATCATCATCATCATCATTGTTCCTGCTGCACATGAAGTTTCCTGAGTCTCAGGAGATAAATAAATAATTTCACAGATAACCTCATTAGATATTTTTCTATCCACCTGAATGTTTCACTCTGATACTCTGGACTTTAAGCTTCCTCTCTCCCTCACAGCACCACGTCTGAGGCTGATGCTCTCGGCTTCCTTCCACACTGTTCTCCTCCTAATCAGATGATGTCATCTCCAAACTTTAGAGAGGTGAAGGTGACTGCTGGAGAGGAGGAGGAGATGTGTTTAGGATGCTTCCATCTAGTGGCCACTTAATGACACTGGAGGGAGACGCCACAGTGCAAAAATAATAATGAAGCTTTTAGACACATTTCTTCAGAGCAGTGGTTAAACAGTGTGACTCAGAACAAAAACATTTGTCATATCATAAAGGCCTGGAGTGGCAGCTCTGACAGGGGGTTATTAACGATGTTCAAACATAATGGCTCCATTAAGTCCATACAAGTCATATCATCACAAAATGTATTTCTGGCATAAAACCCAGTGCAGGAAACGGAGGACTGTTTAAAACTGAAAACAGTGTGTGAGACTTTATGGCACTGTTTTCACTGACGTGATAAACCAGGTGTTGTGTCCTCGCAGTTAACTGCCTCTGTGTGTCTCCATTTTATTTACATCACATGTTAAATTATTACACTTTTCCATAAAAAGCTGAGAGATGGATGATTTTTAAAATGTCAGGTGTTTGTGTGTGTGAGAGTGGAAAGAACTGGACCAGTTCAAAGGGTCCAGTTCTTGTACAGTGGACTGTAGGCATGACGTTCAGACCTCCGGACTGTGACTGGCAGACCGACAGAACTGCTGCCTTCACTGTGTGAACACATTCACTCAAAAACTCAGTATGTACACATTAGAAACAAAGAGTGTGGTTTGTGGTTTCCAGTTAGAGCAGAGAAACTCTGAGATTAAAACATCGCTGCACAAAGCCGGCTGCCTGTTAGTCTGCAGTCTCACCTCCAGACATAATGTGATCCCTGTTTTTGATCTGTGTTCTCTGCCGTCTGACGGTATTTTGGTGTGTTAACACTGCCAGTGTCTTGCAGCATGTTTTCCTGTAAATTTATTTAGTGCCTCAAATGTGGGAAAATCCTCTTTCGCTGTGGATTAAGGAGACAGTGTGCATAATGTATGTGGGGGGTGAGGGTGGAGCACAGAGGAGGAGGGGGGGTGAGAGGGAGGACAGCTTGCTGGAAGATGTAAGAGGAGGAAACAGTTCTTTGGGACTGAAGTGTTAATACTTTTAAAATGGGATGTTTTTCTTGCCAAAGCAAATCTTCAACATTGCAAGTAATCAGTGTTTCTGCCTAAATCACATTCCTGAGAGGAAAATCTCTGAAACAGCAGCTAAAGCAGACGACACCAAGTCTGCAGCAACACCCAGGAAGATGATGTGAAAACATTTTGATGCATAATCTGGGCGTCTGTCCTCTCACTGACAGTGAGGACAATGCTGAGCAGCTCTGCAAGAATCATATCATCATATCTGCAGGAAAAAACTAGTCAGCCACGGTTTGGCTGCTTCATCTGCTTTTTCTGAGCCTCGGTTTTATGTTACTGGAGCAGGTGGCTTGTTCCCCGACACTAATGCCTCCACCAAGATAAACTCTCGGCGAATGGGCTTCTGTCGACAGAGCTGCCACCGATAAGAGCAGAGGATCGCTAACGGCCAAGACAACTGAAAACACGAGAGGCTGGGCTGCAGATAAAGAATGTAGGAGGTGGGAGGAAAATAGGAACAACAGCGATCAATTGCTGGCACTGTGCAGCGATGCTATCCGACGCCGACATCTCCTGTAAGAGTGTGTGTGTGTGTGTGTGTGTGTGAGTGTGTGGTGATCATAATCTGAAGGGGAGGAGTGGTGGGTGGTGTGGATGTGTGAATCTGGGTCATCAAGTCATCAATAACCACCTGCATTAGTGGCAAGGTCAAACCTGACTGAGTGAAGGGGATGAAAGAAAAAAAGACTTTACAGCGAGTGAGTCTTTTCCAGCTCCGATGACTGTTTCCACAGGGGGTGGTGGGCAGGATGGATGGATGGATGGATGAGCACATGAATGGAAGAGTGGCATTTTGAGAATCTACTTCTGAGAGACTGGCGACAGCCGACTTGGCACGCAGAAACAGGTGGGATCTGGGGGCTGTGGCTGGCTGGGGCAGAGAGGGAAGGAAGCAAAGGGTGAATTATGGATGGACGGATGAGGTTGGGAGGGAGGAGGGGGTGTCTGGCGAGGGCTTGTGTCCCGCTGACAGGCAAGCTGCTGGTTGGTGGTCGACCAGAAATGATCAGCGGCTCTGCGCCTGCAGCGTATCGGAGCCCTTTTCTCTCCCAGAGGCCTCTGGGATGGACGGAGGCAGCAGGGCTGTGAGGAGGAGAGTGAGGCCGGGACACGGGAGCAGGCAGCGGGGAAGACACTCACCCCGTGTCTCACCCTGTGTCTCACCCTGTGTCTCACTCTGTCACTCTGCTGCTGCCGGTCTTCTGTCATCTCACTCTAATTCCCATGGTGCACCTTTCACTCCTCACCCTCCTCTACGTACGTGGATGGAAACCAGCCCACCTGAGGGGAGACGGGTAAACCATGAGCGATGCTCCGTCAAACCTCCTACATGTACCAGAATGCCTTTCAGCAGCTGGTCACTGTGAGTGAAACCTTCAGTACATTATCTAATAAAAATGCACATTTTGCACGTGACCATACAAATGCTGCTAAAATAAAATGAAGCTATTTCATTTGCTCAAATGAAAGTGTAACATCTTTAACAGCAGTGAACAGTGTCAGTACCAAAATCCACTTTCAAATGAGACCTCTCATCTACAAAAAGATTCCCACATTAGAATCAAATCTTCTGTCAAAGAAGTAAAACCTGCTTCACCTGCACCATCATTATTCATACAGCATCAGTACGGCTGCACATGATGTGACCTCTGTTCATGAGATCCTGGTGTTTCATTCCACTGAGACGGTGGTTTAACCCTGAACAACTGCTCCTGCAGCCAGTTGTTTTTCCCGTCTCCTCTGAAGAGACACAAACAGCTCTCCACTGTCTCCACACACATCAGGCTTAGCAAGAGAGAAAAGCTTCTTCATTTAACACAGCTGTTCACAAAACAGTCAGCAGAGACGCATCACCGAGGGCTGCAGCACACACACACACACGCACACACACACAGGCTGAGTCTGTCAGTCTCAGTCTGTGCCGAGCTGAATTGCAGAGCGTCTGAGTTTGAGCCAATACAAACGTATATTTCTCTGCATTTAGACTCAGGATCCTCTCAGAGCTGCACGCCTGATTACAGAGCGCCCGTGGTATTGGATGGGGACACAGGAGCAGCAAATCAAATCTTCCAAGTGAGGAATGTATGCAGAAAGTGGTGCTGGAGAAGTGTAGATGACAGACTAAAATAAAAACAGACTAAATCTGAAAAGGTCCCTTGCAGGTACCCGTACACACCAACATCTGCCAAATCTTTCTTCTTAGAAAAGCCTGTTTTTAGTGCCACCTACAACTGGAAACTAATGAAACATCTGAAACTTATAATAAAACATCACAGAATGGAAATATGAATGCAGCTACATACATTTTAACTAAAGGCTTTTTTTAGAGAATAACCTGGATATCAGCCCTCAGAGGTTGGTAGAGGCCGTGCACTCACCCTGCCGTTGACCTCGCCTCTCCACCACCCGTTGGCTCCTGATTTTGTGTAGATCTTGACCACTTCGCCCTCCTGCAGCGAGAGCTCCCGCGTGTCACGTGAGCAGAAGTCATACCGAGCTATCGCCACACCGATCACTTTGGGAGTAAACACTGGAGAAGAAGAGAGCGGAGCACAGGGAGGTGAGATTCAGTTTACCAAGGTTTATGATGAGTTTAAAGACACTTCCTCACACACGTACAGAACATTCACACAGATGTGGACATGAAGTCAGACTGATATATAATGTATGTGGTTAGTTCATAGTGTCTGCTGTTATTTTCATCCTGTTAATTCTCTGATGAGTCAGTTTTCAAATGATTTTAGTCGTTGAAAGCCGAATTAACTGTGGTCGACACATCTGACCTGATCCACCATAAAACGCTGTTTAATAATTATTGGAACTGGGAATATATTTTGCTAACTAACAACAATGACGTCAGCTGGGGAAGCTACTCACTCCACACTGCATGAACTCTACATGTGTGCACATAATAATATGAATTAAATCAAGACTGATGTGCAGAGGATCGGCTGAAATGGTTCTGATGCTGCAGGGGTTTCACCACCAGTCTGAAACGTTTGGTCTGAAATAAGAGAAGCTGTGTCTGATTCTCACATGAAGAAGAGAAGTACGGCACAGGGTACAGTGCAGGGACTCACACCTGTGTAGTCCATAGCTTTATTTGAGATAGTCCAGCTACAGTGTTCTGACAGCCGTGTGTGTGTGTGTGTGTGCGACTGCACATCCTGCCGGGGAGACAGCAGTATAAGAGACAGATGTGGAGGAGGTTAGCTAGTTACCACTGCTCCATTCCACCCTTTCTTCCCTCTGCAGACAGTGACTGGTGGGTCGGCCTGGGCTAAGCGGACAGGTGGAAATGGAACGTCAGACCTCTACAACCTGTCCGCGGGGATAGCATATCTAGCTTAGAGGAGCTCTGTGTATTTGGACACGTCCGCCTTTACTTTGAAGGACAGACACACACAAGCACACACAACAAACTCAGCCACAGATGCCTCGGAAAACATCTCAACAACTAAACCTTTCTAAGGAGTGTCTGCCTCACATACATTAACATGCAAAAAAAGACACACACACAAACACGGTACATACATGCATTACTAAAAGAAACAGTCCCTGTTCTCCACACAGGATGATGTGTGTGTGCACAGAGAGGAGAGATGTGCAATGGGCAGCTTGATGGCGGATGTGAACGCAGATGATGTGAACGCACTGAGCTACAGCCAACATGCCAAGCAGCCTTCAACATGAAGGGAGCGAGAGAACAGGCAGAGAGAGAAGCGATACCTGTACCTGACCAGAAGGGAGCAGAGGAAGGAGGTACAAAGCTGTAGCCGGCAGGAGATACAAAAGAGAGGCCGCAGAGCAATGGGGCTATGGCAGGGAGCGCAGAGATGCGAGAGGAGGGAGGCCGGGGATGGGGGGACGGAAGGAGGAGAGAGAAGCAAAGGAGAAAAAATAAAACAGGTTTTTAAAAATCCCAACTCTGAGCTTTTTTTTTCTCAGAGGCTCAAAGAACACAGTCGCAGTTTGATGAAGAATAAATGACGACAGGCACAGGAGGAGCCTCGTAGCAGCTCTTCCACTGATGTCCGTGGTTAATTAATCTGAGTTTACACTGATCGACCAAACAGGAGCGACCAGACTTCCAGTGTTTGCAGCACTGGCTTGATGATTAAAGGTCAGAATTTCCACACTGAGACTCAAACTTGTAAAATCATCTTTTAAATGTTTCAGTAACTTTCAGTATGAAGCTGCGATTTAAATCAAATTATTCTTAGAAAAACTTTATAAACACGTTTCTTATATCTCACAACATTTGTCTCATTTTCTCAGAACTTAGAAACAATTTGTGTCCTCACAATTACAGCAGAGGGAATAGATGTCTGTTTGCATATATACAGTGTACATATATATAAATATATAAAATGCTTTCAGATGTAGTCAGCAGAGCAGGTTTCTGTACTTTAGAGAGTAACTGTGCCTTTACTTTGCAAACAGCCTGAGAAATAAGCACCTCAGGCTCAGGCCTGTTTCTATTTCTCTCTGTCTCCCAGTATTTCTACTGGCAGAGACAGACACAAGCTGCAGGCATTGATCTGATTCCAGCAAACTCTGAGTTGGCAGAGTTAGTGCCTTGCTCCCGGGAATAGAACCTCTAACCCTGACAGTATTAACACCTTAGTCATTACAAACTAAAAAGATCTGAGTGAACTGGGTTATTTTGGGATGTCAGCATAACAAATATGGCACAAGTGCAGACAGGAGAAGATGCTGATGCTAAAACGGTTTTGCTCAGTAGCAGTGTTACAGAAACAGACTTTACATTATAAATTCAATACAGTTGGATTAATGGATGCAAATGAGTGTGTCCACAGAAGTTTAACTGGAGCGAGCAGATGGAAACCTGATGTAGAAATGAACATGCTACACTATCTATTTAAAAACAGCAGCTTTTTATTATGAAATAACGTTTAAAAAAATCACTGTTGCCAAGGATCAGTTCTTTAAATCTGAGCTTTAACACTTTTTAAACCTGTGCCCATTGAAACGTTCATAAAGCCGCCCCTGCACAGGAGCCGCGGGGAACAGGAAATCTAATCCCCTCAACGGCAGATAAATGGCCAAACTTTGTGAAAAATGTGTCGCTCCCAACAATACTGCTGGCAAGTTAACAGGCCCGGGTTATTGATATGCTGTAAAGAGAGCGGAGCTCCAGTGGTTTTTAAAATGAATACTAATCAGCGCACTGAGAGACAGCTCAGCAACCCCTAATGGTGTCTAGGTACGAGCAATATGAAGAGGGATCGCCCTCCACTTCAACCAGCCACCAAACACCAGCTGCATTTTACATGCTTCATTTTTGCACAATCTGATTTGTGGACCACACAGGAGCAGACGACGTGAGCTGGGTGACTAACAGACGAGGCCGAGGCCGAGCGCACACGCTCACATGTCACTTCACACGAACATTCAAACCCAATTAACCAGCCACGGCCCCACACACGCTGTTAAGTGAGACCGCTCTGCTTTGGGTTAACACTGGTCAATCGAACAGTGCTTTCTGTCCACCAAACACAAAACAGAGCCTGGACATTAATTAGAAGTTCTCCAGCAGCTAGAGGAGGATGGAAACACAACAAGAGTCATTTAAAAGTCAAAGAGAAGAAATGAAGGCTGCACACCACTCAGAGGACCAGAGCAGAACCAGAGAGATCCGGATCAGAGCTGGGTTTGAACAACAGGCCTCCTCTAGAACAACCAAACAGCTCCGTGCAATCTGTTCCCTGTTCTCATGCCTTTTTTTCTCCACTGATTGGAATAAGTGAGACATTTTCCGTTAACCAGCTGAGGGGCGGTGCTGTTTGTCTGCACTGGGTTTCAGAACATGAAAAACCTTTAAACATCTACTGATGTTTCATCCAACTGTGTGACATTTTCATCCAAGCCAAGAAAACAAAGGCTGGAAGTGATTTAATACTGAATGTCTTTTTATTTTCAAACCACCTCTCATCACTGAATAACACCAGAGCTCCTGATTTCAGAGTTTGACAGTTCTCTGCTGTCGTATCTGTTGCTTCACTCCAAACCCAAACATCATCTCATTACAACCTCAGTTCACCTGTTAAACTCCAAGTCAGAGAGGAAAACGATCTGAGTCTCATTCAGCTCTGATCAATCACATCTCTAACTCTCTAACAAATAATCAGACCCGTGCTGCGTTCGAGTCCAGCTGCTTTGTCCCGACGTGTTGAACAGACAGCTCATTCTGACACAGCTACAGTCACACAGCTCTACGACACCTCTGAGTGAAGTGATGCTGAGAACGACTGTGATGGTTCAGTGATTCTGCATTTTTAAACCAGCCTATGTTCAGAGAGTGACGTTCTAACAAATCATTTATTCAATCAATAAGTTCCACATCACATTAACACACATCATTACAAACCTGTCAGTGCCATTTTCATTCATGCTTTAAGGTAAACAGGTCCATATGATGATCACGTCCTCGTAAAATAAATCAGAAAATTAAACATTCAAATTTAAATGTTAATCAAATGTTAGATTTAAATAGCAACTAATAACGGATGATATCATTTGAATTTGCTGGGTCCAGTAGATAAGATTATAAATCAGATTAAATGATCTCGACTTTAGTTAAGTGAAGGTTCCAGCAGATTTTCTCACTCCCCTGAAACTCTCCAGTAAACGTCCAGAGAACGTTTTCAAATCTAATAACATGCTTAGTGAGTTCTGCAACCTCCGTTTGACAGTCACGTCAAAAACAATTAAGATCAGGGGAGACTGAAGCGTTTGAACAACAAAAGCTGTGCGGCTGTTTTAAGGCTGTGAAGATGCTCCCCGGTGAATTAAGGCAGAGACAGCTGGGAGAGATGACGGACAGAAACAGAGAAATCAACAGAGCCGGAAACAGCACGTGTTACAGGTTGAACAGAGACTGAGCAGCAGAGTTAGTGTCAGATCACAGAGGCTGCTCCGCTGACACCAGTGTGATCAGAGTCAGCTGATGCTGATCAGTGACAGCTAAGGCTTCACAACTCTTTTCAGGTTGGAACTTTCTGGCTACAGCTTAAAGAGCTGGGGGGCGGGGGGGTCCGAACAGACTCTTAGCTTAGTACTCTACCTGGCCAAAAAAAAAGTCGCCACCTGGATTTCACTAAGCAAATTGGATAATTACTGCATGGGCCGTTATCGACTCTGGAGCAATGGAAGAAGGTCATGTGGTCTGATGAGTCCAGATTCACCCTGTTCCAGAGTGATGGGGGCATCA
>JBBMJY010000013.1:18364765-18381707 GCA_037833715.1 Toxotes lorentzi
CACACACACAAACACACACACACACACACACACACACACACACACACACACACACACACACACACACACACACACACCTCTATTGGCAGGCCTGTTATTCCTGTAGTGAACTTTGACCTGTTACACAAACACACAGCAAGAGAGCTGATAACAGAGACAAATACAGGTAAACAATGGCTTATCTGACACACACACACACACACTGAGATGCTGTGTGTTTGTGCAGCCCTGCTGCTGAAACTTTCTGAGCGTTAAATGCGACTGAAGTTCAGCTGAAAGTGGTGCAGCAGATACAAATCTGACCTGTTACACTGAACAACAAGCTTCTGCGTAAAGTTTCAGACTTGACTCAGAAATGTAAAATATTTCTACTCAAGTCTGTTCCTTAAGAATTCACCTCTCACCCCTGCACAGTTTTACTGTGCGGAGTAATGAGAGGGGGAATTCAAACCGACATCCCGGCTTCACAGCATCGCGCTCTCCTGCTGCCGGTGTCGCCCAAATCTACTCAGGTACACTCTGTGCCCAGGTGGGCCTGGCAGCGGCGTTATTGCCTCTGCGACCTGATAGCAGCGTGACAGATGCCAGGTCCAACAGGAGCTGGCAGAGTGCCACGGGGAATACAAACACACACAACTGTGACACGCGGCGTTACAGGTACAGCGTGCAGGTGTTGTATGAAACGTACGATCGCTCAGTTTTAAAAACATTCTGCAGAGTTTTAGTGCTATCAGGACACAGTCGTGCACTTCGAAGACCTAAAAGAACTTCGACAAACAAAAAAGTGTGAATTTAGTTTTCTCACCTAACTCTCTCTCACACACACACACACACACACACAGAGGACATGCTAAGCCGGTTTCTGAAGGCCCCCTTTTCATTCCACACATCTGATGTTTTCCCTCCATTTCTTTCAGAGCTGTCAGCTCCTGCACAGGGAGCTGAGTGACAGATACACATCAGGAGCATAATAAAAAAAACTCCTCAGTAAAACTGCTGTTAAGCTTCGGGGATCCGTGCAGCGCTACAGACTGACGCTGCCTTTAAGGTGCTCTGAAGTGTCAGAGCCACCAGGGGAAGCAGGGAAGCTTCTGAATGAATATCTGCGACGCTGATCGAACGCTCGGTGACCTTGGTCTGGAGGAATAAGAACACGTATACGGTTTGTTTCTATTTAGAGCAAAATCCCAGAGTCCTCCTGTTCCACTCCTTCTCTCCACTTCCTCGTCAGAATGTCACCGTGCAACATAATTAGTCACATGAGACTCTCATACATCAGGTTTTATGTGTCATCTGTCATTATGTTCATACTGCTATAAAAGTGCAGTTGTCTCTCTGAAGTGCAGTTGTTGCATGAGGTTGATGAGGTTGTGCAACAGAGTCACTGACTGTCATAAGCAGACAAAGACTAAACAGGGTTACGTTACCTGTTTTTCCACAGCAGCCAAAGCGGCCAAGGCATTCTTTATGGGCCCCCAGACCACACTTGGAGCACAAGTAGCCCTGGTTGAAAATGCCCCTGCAGACAGAGCGACAGGAAAATTCAGCACATCATGAATGTAGAGAACAACAAGCTGTAAGGCTCAGAGAGACGCGTGGCTGTGGACGGACGTCTGAAGGTTTCGTGTTCCCGTCAGTGAGGCTGCTGTGACACTTTGTCTCACTCTGGATGGACTGAACTAACTTCGATGGTCCTTTGACATTTCGGTGAATTCATGGTCTTCGAGGTCTGAGACTGAATTCAGATTCAGGATGTTGGGGGCAGGTGGTGGGCAGGTGAGACCAAAAAAGTGCATCAGCTCATTTTGAATTAATTCTATATAATAAAACCAACCAGTGGAGTTCTTGGTGTAGAAGGAGTGTATACACACACACACACACACACACACACTCACAGTGGGCGAAGCAGTGGTGTGTAGCTCTGTTTCCATTCATTTACATAACCATCTCAGAGGCCCTTATTAAAATGAAAGGAAAGTAAAGGCTGCTTTGCTCTACTCCCCAGCTAATTGTCTGTTTAACCTCTCTGAGAAAATGAGCCTGGAGTTAGCATGCAGGTACACTGATGCTTTTTGAGGAAAGGAGACACAAACAGTGTCTTTGAATCATTTCAACCCACCAGGACACCGCTGCCATTCAAAATCACATGAAAGGAAATATTTGAGAGTGAATCTCACATTTTCCAGAGCTCAACCTGCTAAATGTTACCAACATGTCAAAGGTATATGTGTATATATTCATGCATGCAAGAGACACAGTGGACACAGCAAATCATACCTTTGTTCCAATAAACACATTGAGGAGAATGACATTTTCAAACATAACATCAAATACATAAAAATCACAGAATAAACTTGAGTCACATGATCTGCTATCTGCCCCTGTTACATAAGAGGTTGAATTTGAGTTTCAGCATCTTCTTAAATTAATCAAACGTCCTCCTACAAGTACGGCAAACAAAGAGCAGCAGGAGAAAAGCCGTAATGAAACAGTTCCGATGAACAATGACTGTTCAAAGAGAAACCTGAGAAATAATCAAGAAACTAACAGCAGCCTCGCGACCATGATGAAAAGTTGCCCTTCAAAAGCTTCTTGAGACCGTCTCTGCTTTATTCTTGTTTTTCTGCTGTGACCTCAGAGCCTGGCTCTGTATATTCACTCTGCAATAATCTCGTCCCCTTCCTCCATCCATCGCCTTGAAGAGGAGCTGAAGTGTGACAGACATTTTTCCTCACCGTACTCTGTAGGAGAAACCACTCAGTCGTTCCCGCTGTGAGAAGGACCATGAGGCACGGTCCTCTGGGTGCCGATACCATTCAGGAAATTCAAAAGAAACTTTGTGTAACTAAGGCACATGTGCAGAGGAAGAGTGGAGTGAAGGCAAAGTGACGAATAGATTGTTCGGGTACACTGGAGAGGAATGTGAGGAGAGGAGGGCTTTCAAAGGAGTCCCGGCAGTTTGAAGGGAAAGAGTCCACGTCTGGCCCTCAGTCTTTATGTCTGACGACAGCCTTGTAGAGATACTGTATTCTTCTGGTGTGTGTTTGTGTGTGTGTGTGTGTGTGTGTGTGTGTGTGTGTGTGTGTGTGTGTGTGTGTGAATAATAACCGGCCTCTTACCTCAGCAGCATGTGGCAAGAGTTGCAGGAGGTTATTCTGTCAAACGTGTGCATACGAAACTCATGGAGGTTGTTAGTGGCGTTCTCAGGACGAATGTTGGATCTGAACAAGACACAAAACAACAAACATTAGATCACACAAATCTAAGGTCACAGCACAGACACTCCTCATGTCGCACACTGTGCTTTCTGCACACACACAGACCTGCAACCTTCCGTCTAACCTGGAAGTTCTGCACAGCAACAACATCCCAGTAAGAATCAAACAAAGAATCCATCAACAACCAGGGGCCTGAATCTTCAGGGCCCGTCACACTGAACCACGCTCACGTTTCGTCACAAGCTGATGCAGTTCAAGAGACGGTGCCAAAAAGTTTTGCATTCATGAGCCAAGATGATGAATGATGATGAATAACAAACATTTCAAAAGAATAATCTGTAAATCTGCATCAAAAATGTTCCGTCAGCCAAACTTCAAGTGCTGGAGTGTCCTTGAACGCACCACAGAGTTTTCAGAAGAGTCTCCCCTCATACCTGCTTCACCATGAGACAGCTAAGGTTGGTTGTACTGTCAGTTACAGATGTGTCTGAATGAATGAGTGGAAATCAGCGTGTGTTAAACGACTCTTTGGTAAAAACATTTCAAAGCAAAAAGAAAAGCTCATTTCTTCACTTCACTTCTAACAAACTGTTCCAAAAACAAACTGTTCCACAGCCACGGTAACATTTCACTGATACGCTCCTTTGAAGCAGGAGGGAGAGAAGTGCAAAGAGACAGGAAGGTCTGTTTGGAGTGAGCACGAGAGGTGTTATATATATATACATATATATATATATATATATATATATATATATATATATATAGACACACACACATATATATATATGAGAAAGAATTGGCCATGTTTGCCTGCAGCACCGCGGCCTGTTTGTTTCGAATGGTGGCGTCTGCCTTTGTTTTCAGAGCTGCGACACTGAGACATGATGACACTGTTACTTTGTGCTTCATATGCACAGGTGCTGCTTCTGAGGCCTCAGGTAATTAGTCAAAGTGAAGGGCTACAACATGTGCTCAGGAAAATAGGACAAACAGAGCTGAGGCGGAAGAAAGTGTCAAAGAAGAGGAGAGTCTCAGTGCGTCCTCTCCACTTCAGCACAGAATCAGAGTATTCACAGTGAAACACACTGGAAATGTTGCTGTGGTGTGTTTATCACACTGACTGGCCTCTTCCTTCGGTGTACTGATGGAACTTCGTACGGTCCACAGAGGCGCTCACAGCTCTGACTCTCAGCTCGCTCTCTGCTGGACTTCAAATGTCTCTCTACCAAACCCTCGTGGCTGCTGAATCTCAGTCGAGCAGCAAAGAGCGGGTGGTTTGGAAATAAAGGCAGCATGTGCGAAAACAACTGTTCCCAGATCAGCTACTAAGTAATGTCTGGTAACGCCTCTCTATTCTCACAGGTTGTTAATTCAGCCCAGAGTGTTAATCAACCAAAGCCCCTGTTTTCTCACATCACACCACGAGTCATCTTCCTCATCTTCTTCCTCACTTCCTGTTACAGCCTGCTGCTTGTCTCTGTGTTTCACAGATTTCTTTTCTTTACTCTTTTTTCCTCCTTTTTATTTCTGTATTCTCCCTTTAATTGTAGCAGCCTGAGATCCTGCTGTTCTTATTAATTGTTGCTGCTGTCGCTGCAGTGAGGCCTCCGACAAAAACCTAATCTAATAATCTAATATCAGATATTTCAGCTCAGGCTAAAGGAGAAACTTTACCCCTTTAATACGTCCATTGCTTCGCCTGCACGAATAAATCCTCAGCATGTAAACTCACACGTCTGCAGTGGTTAACGTGTCCACGATGAAGCGTTTCACAGGACTTTCAGACAGTGACTGAGATCTCAGCAGATTTGGGCCTGTGACAGTGTGAAGCTTCACTGAGAGTCTACAACATTTTTTCTTTTTAGGTCTTTGTGTAATTAAACTGTCGTACGACAGAGGAGGGCAGGAAACCATCTCACTGGCTCCTGCTCTGAGAGGGGATTACTGTATTTCACAATAAAAGACCTCACAGGTTTTATTTGCAGAATTAAGGTGAATTAGTTTCCAACAAGTGCAGCTCAGACTGGTACAACAGAGAAATATCCAGACACACAAAGGAGACGGCGTGAGTATGACAAAGGAAGAGTCAGGATTAGAAGCTGCTCTCACACGTTTCATACGTTATTACATCTCAGAAGCCTTTGTACAATCCTCACGCTGTCGTAAAGCAGACTAGTTGGTGTTGCTGCTGTAAATCTCTGAAAATGAGTGTGTGCAGTGACTTACACTCACACCTTCCTGAGCTCAGTGTGTCTGACTTCCTCAGTAACATGAGCAGATGGTGGTGATGGAGCTGCAGCTGATCCACTCTCTGTGGCTGCTTCTCAAACTGAGGACAAGGCTGCTTCATTAATCAGCAGGATAACTCTTACAATATTAGCTCTGCATGTTAGACACCAGTATTAACCCGTGGTGAAATGCAGCAGCAAGCTGCGTTCACAGGAACCGTTGTCTCAGCTAATTTCCACCTGACACTTTGCTTCTTTTCTCGTCTCTGTTTTCCTTTTCTAATGACTTTGCCTCATTGTTCATCTGAAGTTGTCACCACCAGTATCAGTGTAATTCCCAGCTTTCGTCACGATCAGCCCCTCAGGGGCTGTTTTCTCTCTTTGTTTGATCTTTGTGGACATTTTGAACTCCTGGGTTTTGTTCATCTCTTTACAGCCCTTTCTGGACTCTTGTTTAGTTCCTTTGGTTCTGTTAGTGGCCCTCTGTGGAACAGTTTGGACACCTCTGTGGTTCCTGTTGTGCTTCTTTAGTCAAGTTACTCTTGTTTTGGGTGTCTGTGTGTTGGTTGTGTATTTCCTGTTTTATTTTGAAGTCTTGTCCCTAGTGTATCTGGTCTTGTTCTACTTCCTGTCTCTGTCTGGTTTCCCTCCTTTTTTGACTGTGTGCCCCGCCCTGATTGGTTTCACCTGTCGCTCATTGCTCCTGTGTATTTAAGTCTCATTGCTCTGTGGCGACACTCGCTCCTCAGGTCAGAGTTCAAAGTTTCTATTTTTATTTTAAATCAGAAGTGAAGTGAGCATCTTATCCACTTTATCACTTGGTCCAACCTGAAGAACAGGACGGGCAGTGTGTTGCTCAGAAAAAGACACACACTCTTACTGCACGGTTACACATGAACACACACACAGAGAACACACACTCACATGGCCATGCCAAACTGCTCCAGCCACTTCTTTTTCAACTCTTTGGTCTTGAAGAAGAATTCAAAGCCGCTCTGGCCCTGGTTGTGAGTGAGGTAGAATCCGTAGGACCACTGCAACAGGAGAGAAAAACACACACATCTGAGACAGAAAATACAACAACAACAACAACAAATAAATAAAGTGTGTGAAAGACAAACGGAGCAGGATGTGGCAGGAGCTGAGCGAGACAGGATGCAGAGAGACAGATGGAGACAAAGAGATGCAAAATGAAAGAGGGATGCCTCGGGGAGAATAAACACAAAGGCTGAAGGGTTGGAGGGCGGCAGAGCTGATAGACAGAGGAAAAACTGAGAAGAGGAAACGAGTGTGAAGGAGCCGTGCCATATAACTGCTGGGCATCAGACAGCATGCACACACCCACGGAGCGAGTGGGCCTGTAATCAGCTTCCATCACCCACTTCAAAGGCCAAATATTAGTCTATTAGCCTCTGTTTTCTCAACAGCATTACCAAACAGATGCTCGTGAGATGCACTTTTCCTGGCTCCTCGTCGTGGTTTTGAACTTTCAGTACTCAGCTCTGAAGGCTAAAAACATGCCAGGCTCGCAGTGCTGTCAGGAAGCACAGCGGCTCGTCTTCTCTACTGAGGGAGCAGAGAAAAGAGGAGCAGCTCCACAGAGGCATTCCCAGTGGACACGAAGACTTACGCTCAGCAAAGATATCGTCTAGCTACCAATTTGTACAGAGAAGGAGGTGTTTGTCTGTCTCTCTGTCAGTTTAGCTCTTTTTTGCCTGGTTATCTCCAGAATTGAGAAGAAACCCACACCCAGGCTGATAATTTAACGTTTTTCAGTTCAACAGTTTATGTCTGCTCATGTCGTTCACCATGAGTGAACCGTGCCCGAGTGAACCCTGCTTATATCACAAACACGATCAGCATTAACTCTCAGTTCAGTTTCACTTTAAGATGGTCCAACAGACTCTGAACCACGGTACTGTCTCTGCCAGCTCCACATCTCAGTCCAGTCTCAGACTCAGTCCGTGTTCCCTCTGTTTGAGCTCAGTTTTGGTCTCTACCAGCTCCTGAGGGAAATATGTGAGTGTGAGGGTCGTGGCGCAGGTCGTGTTCTGTACTGTACCATTCACGCAGCTTTAAACAGACACTGAAACACGTGTGAAGCTTTCACACGTCACTGACCGACTCAAACAGACGTGTCTGCCTTTACCTCCAGATGACTTGTATGTGAATGTGATCGTTTTGCTTCTTTGAGTGATGAAGACTGTCGTTGCTGCCTCATTCAGACTGCCGCCGACATTTTAGGCATTTCCATCTCAAATATGTCACCAAACAATCAGCATTACATCCGTCACGTCAGGGGAGAGTGACACTGAGGTGTCAGCAGCGTCCATGAAAAATAACTATATGAGCCCGTATGGGTCTGAGCCTGCTAATGTCTGCTATTTACAACATCATTATTACCCAAATCATTGTCTCCTGGCACGCCTTAGATATCATCCCTCATTATGATTGGCAATATTTTTCACCACTTGGCACTTAGTATTCACTGTGTGTGTGTGTGTGTGTGTGTGTGTGTGTGTGTGTGTGTGTGTGTGTGTGTAAAATGAGTTTTAATGATAACACCATCTGGGAGGAGGCAGGCTGTTGTCATCTGCCACAGTTTCAGTGTGATGCTGGTAAATGACCAAGACAATGTAAAACATGTGCTGGAACAAGCATCTACCAAATTATTTAAGATTCTTTTCCGCTGATGACTTTGTTGTTTGTGCTGTGAGCCGGAAAGTTTTTTGCACATAGCTGGTTTCAGCAGCGGAGCCGAGAGGCAGCGGCGTGGTCCACAGGTTGGCCCACGTGTCTCTAAAACACTGTCAACAAGCAGGTTAATTCAGTTTTCACTCAGTTTTACGAACCTGCATTAGTGATAAATGGTTACGGCTGCTCATTATGCTGAAGTGCTGCTGTTAATTGGTTTGTCAGGAGTCCAACGTGGTTTCTGAGCTTTGCTGACTCAGTCATAAAGAGGCAATAATGAACACAACCGAGCTCGACTTCCCTCCATTGCAGCTGATTGGAGGTTATATGAGACGCTTGTTTAGTTCTTTTTATTTCACAGCATGTTCATAAGTAAATTCTATCATCATTACTTTGACACTGTATATGAAAGCTATGGTGAAACAGTGAAAATCAGAGCGTGCTCATCACCTCTAACCCTGTTAGACGGACTCCACAGTGCTCTCAATGTCATGAAAAGCTGCTGTCGCTCTTATAAAGTCACTGCAAATCACAGCCTAAAGTGGGTTATTGCTTTTTGATAATGGTGGTAACACACCATAAAATTAAAAGCTAAATGTTGAAGACATATTTTCTTTTTCAATAAGTGAAGTGAATCGGTGTGGATTCGAAGAGACGCCACCTGAAAAATCGAAGCATCCGCATTGTAGGTAAAAACAATAAAATTAGAGGTGTGAATCCCACCTTCCTCTCCGCTGTGACGGATCTGGACTAAGAGGTGTTAACTGGAGAAATAAACATTTGGCTGTCAGAGTTAGTGGAACACATTTTTCACTGGATTAAAGTTCAAGGCCCACGTTTCCATCGACGAAAGCTTTCGTTTCTCTGTGCGGCACAGAGAAAAATGGCTTTCAATATTTAGTGCGGTCTGAGCGTCTGGCAGGAGGAAGCTACCAGCCTAGTTTGAGCTCGCTTTAACTGAAGCTGATGTTTCTGCATGTCTGAGGTAAAACAGCATCCGAGATGTGCTTGGATGCTGGTTAGGATGATGGATTCACCTGAGAGACCTGAAAATCCAAACCTGGATGAATTTTCAATGACTTTCCAAAATGGAATGTGAACAGCTCCATGACCCAGCGTGGTATTTTACTGATGTTCTTCTGGATACGTGCTGTTCAGTCATGTGACACACCAGCAGGAATATTTTTACACATTCATATGTTCCCTGACTTTTCCCTCCTGGAAAGCACCATGAGAACATACTGACTCTAATCATTTCATCAGCGGACCTTCCTCACACTGGTCTCTTTGACCTGATAATGGCTGAGAGGATCCAGCTCCAGGTCCCTGTTCTGATGTAGCTAAATATACCAGATGGAGCCAAGTCTGTGGAGATTCTTAGTTACCCAGGAAACAGCGCCATCATTAATGTTGTTAGGTACACCCGCGCCTGGTGAAGAGATGAAACACTTTCCTTATGAAAATACTTTGGTAAATTTTTTTAAAGCACTTTGTGAAGTGAGGTCAAAGATCAATGTGACACTAGAGGTGACAAACTGGAAGTCTGTGTGTTTTGGGCTGAGGGACACAACTGAGTGACCGATCAAGAAACTAATCGACAGAATAATCAATCATGAAAATAATGTCTCTCTGTCCGTCCGTCTCTCTGTCCGTCTGTCTCTCTGTCCGTCTCTCTCTCTGTCCGTCTCTCTGTCTGTCCGTCTCTCTGACCGTCTCTGTCTGTCCGTCTCTCTGTCCGTCTGTCTCTCCGTCTGTCTCTCCGTCTCTCTCTCTGTCCATCCGTCTCTCTCTCTCTCTGTCTCTCCGTCTCTCTGCCTGTCTCTCTGTCCATCCGTCTCTCTGTCTCTCCGTCTCTCTCTCTGTCCGTCTGTCTCTCTGTCCGTCTCTCTGACCGTCTCTCTGTGTGCAGACCTTTCGGTTCTCCTTGTCCGATGTGGGGTTGTTGGTGACCTTGAAGAGGTGCAGGTCGATCACTTCCTTCATCTCGTAGTTGTCTCCGCGTCTCTTACAAACGATGACTGCAGCATCAAACAGGAAGATGTGTCTGTGGTTCAAACACAAACGTGAAAGCAAACGTGATGTGACCAGTTTTTCACGTTACTCTTTATTCCAGGTGCATCCTCTTAAACTTAAAGCTGTGATATGAATTATTTCTGACACAGTCAGTGTTTGTCTGGAATAATGTGTGGCCTGGACCTTTAACAAGGGTTTGGATGTGTTTCAGGTGCATTCTGTGTCAGAAAAGTCTGCTCCGGCTCCTGAGCTGACTTTATACATATTTGTCTCAAGCTCCAGGTGAGTGTTGATGTAAGATACAGTAGACAGCTCATCAGGAGGGTGACAGGTGCTGGATGAACAGTCCTAAAGAAGGAGGGTGAGACCAGCACTGCATTTCTCTCTGTGGACAAAGTTCCAGTGCAGCTTTTCAGACTGAGTTTAATCCAGAGGCGAGACGACCAAAATATCTACAAACATACTTCAGGTGGGAAATAAGGCTGCGTGCACCGTGCACTGACTGACTGTTCACTTTGGACTGAAGCAACACGCTCTGGTAGTTTTCCAACCACGGCACCTGATTCAAGTTATTCAGTGGAGCAGCGTGTCAACCTGACAGCTCACCTGTCCTGTTTGGCTCGTTTGTCCACCGAGGCCACCCGTACCTCCCCGTCACCTTTGGGTCTCCCGTAGTTACTCAGAGACTGATTCTACAGCAGAAGAGAGAGCAAAAGATGATGACTGAAATATTCTGAAGCTGAGATCAGCTTATTTCCTGAAAGAACCACGTGGCTTACCAGGTTTTCAATTGATTTCTGATACTGATCAATTTCTCTCATCGTCTCATTGTCTCGCTTGACTTCGTTAACATACTGAGCCAAGTCCTGTAAACAGATCAGACAGCAGAGTGTTTCCCTTTAGTTTCATATCCATAAACACATTTGTCTTCAGAGGCTTTGAGACCTGAGACCTGAGACCTGGGTTGGTGCTTGGTTAATGTAAAATGTACCTTCATGGCGTCCAGTGCCGTCCGCAGATCGCTCTTGTCTGTGGCATCATGAGTGTGTTTCACCAGCTCCTATTGGACAGAAACCAATCACACAGACCGTGAGCACTCAGGTTTCCCATGGTAACACCTCTTTGATACCGAGCAGTAAACCCGACCACGTCACTGTCCTTTGAAAACCACGTATCTCCAGAACCTCAGCTTTTCCTGAGCTGAGAAAATCAGCAAGATTCGTTTTCACATGATCCAAAGTGTTTAGCTGAAGGACTAGGTTCACATCCAGATCCATCCAGATCCACATCCATCCCGTCTGTGGTTCAGGTTCAATGTGAATAAACAGGTCGAGCTTTCTGTGTTAAACCAGACCAGGATCCTGAACCTGAACCAGGTGCTGTGTACAGGTTCATGATGCTGGAGAGATCAGAGATTTAAGTGGAAAATTTCCTCGTTATGTTTTTCATCACATTTTACTGTTGCAGTAAATAAATCTGTCATCAAAAGCCAACAGCAACATGTAAACATCATGTAAACATCATGTAAACATCATGAACAGTGTTACAGCAGATCCACATCCCACACACAGAACGTGAGGCTCTGCCTCCAGATACGAAACGAAAGGAGCTGACTGCAAAAAGAATCCTGTCCTGAAGTAAATCAGATACTGTGTGTGTGTGTGTGTGTGTGTGTGTGTGTGTGTGTGTGTGTGTGTGTGTGCATTCATCTATTGCAGGTGTGTGTGTGTATCTCAAATTGCTTGCCAATGTCTGGCTGCAGCACAAACGAGACATCTAGACCTCAGCAGTGGAGGATAAGGAAGGATGCCGTGCATGTCCTTCATACAGGCTCATACAAACAACGTGCACGCACACACACACACACACACACACACAGACACAGACACACACTGAGCTGCTGAGGGAGATATATATGTCTGCTTGGCACTGCTCAAATCCCCGGTGTCAGTCAAGCTCAACCTGCCCATTATTATCACTGGCAACACGACAGAGTCCTGTTTTTCAAGCCTCGCTCCCACATCCACAGAGATACAGAGGACGGGGGGTCAGGCTGATAGCTGGGACCATGATGGACTCACTGAGGGAAACGTGGTGTTGGGGGTTCAGGGGGGAAGAGAAGTGATGAGCGAAGAAAGAGAGAGAGAGAGACTGATGACAAAAAAGATAGAGAGAAAGAGGCAGAAAGAGAAGGAAGTCAGGGAGCAACAGGAAGTGACAATGTGACAGTGTGAGTGTGTGTGTGTGTGTGTGTGTGTGTGTGTGTGTGCACGACACTGATCAGCCACACACACACACACACACATCATTTACTCTGAGTTTTAGTTAAATGAAGTGTGTTCATCATGTTCATCAGAAATGAAATGAATCTTCTGATATTTGACAAAATAATGTCAATATTTAAAAAATAATGAAATATTAAATAAAGTGAATTAAACTGAATTATTATTAATTATGAATTTTGTCCTGTGGATCACTGAACTGTCCAAACTGGGGACGTTTCTGCCGTGGGGACACGTGAGGAACTTCCCTCTGACTCCGTGGAGTTTTCACAGCCTCACCCTCCGTCTGTCTCTGTCTGCTGCTGCTCTCTCTTTCAGTCCTCACTTCACTTCATCTGTTTTCTCTCTGTGTCTCCTTCATTGTCTCGATCGGATGACAATTACGTGCGGGTCATTTCAGACTGACAGTCATAAAGAAGTGACAGAAATAGACGAGAGGAGTCTCAGAGCCTGGAGGACAAAGGCAGAGGGGGAACGAAGCGTGGACAACAGCACCTCTGGTGGAGGTCTGGGGTAGTGACAGGGAGTCCTGTTGCTCCTCAGTGGAGCTCGGCCACTTCCTGTGTCTTTTAACTTGCAGAGACTTTCATCATTTGACAGTAACCGGCTTCATATAGAGCTGATTCTGGTTCTGAGTTACTGAAGAGTCAAATATTCCAAACTTTACTTTAGTAAAAAGTTTAATCAGTAAAATATACTCGAGCTTCTTTATATCCTGTTTTTAATCTTTAACATGAATCACATTTTATTGATTTAATGTTTTATATGTAAAAGCTTCACCTGCACAGAAACTGGTAACCACAGGTATCAGATAAATGTTTTGGAGTATTAAAACCATGACACCATCTGAGTCCCGTACCTGGAGCAGAAGGTGGTACTTCAAGACTCGTTGCATAGGAACCACCAGCAGATCCCTTAGTGTGAACTTGCCATAGTTGGCTCTCTTTGAACACTCCTGTACAGACACAGAGACACAGCACATAAAACAAATCAGTTCTTTATCCTCTGAATTATAAAATCGATTATCTGAGGAAAAGCAGCCACTGACGGAGCAGTGTTTCTCCTCAGAGGGTCAGAGCTGTGTTACAGTGCTGTACAGCAGGCTCTCAGCTGTGGTACCACCTGCAATACCTCAGGTCACCACCTGGGGGCGTCCTCTGGCCACTCTGAGAGGCTGAGGAGTGAGCAGTGTCTCATTGCTGTAAATCGTGACTCATTTATCATCACAAACACGAGGCTCTGACCTCGAGCTTCATGCGAACGTCCTCTCTGTCTTTGCTGATGTTGTCCAGAGTGGCGATGGCGGTCTCCACATGGCTGCAGTATTTCCCATAGATCAACAACCTGCAACAGATGAAGAGAAGAAACTAAACAACAAAAGATAAAACCAACTCATATGAAGAGAAATGTTTTAAGGAGGGGTTTAAAAGACGCCACAGACTCAGACAGATTTCCTCTGGACCAGATGAAAGACAGGATCCAGCCTGAGGATCATAAACTGCATTGTGGCTCATACGGTCCTAAAACCTGAGTCTGATGAAGGTCGACGGTGCAGAGAAGACGCAGAGTTTACAAAGTGTGTGAGCTACCTCTCTTTGAAAGTGATGAAGATCTGGTAAAGGTTCTGGGCACTTCTGTGGTGGACTGAGTCCTGGATTTCCAGCAGTAAAGACTTGTGAACTTTAACCAGGTCCTGAAACACAACAGCAAACTTTGATGCTGATCTGCTGATCTGATCTGATCAGGTCAGCGCCATCATTACACTCACTGAGAGGAAAATCACTGAGCTCTACTTTCATTTGAATCTGTACATTAACAATAACTTTACATTACAATAACACCATTTCACTCAGGAATAGGTTTTCTGTAACGAGTCCATGTTTAAAGCTGTGATTGGTTTTGTATATTAAACAGTGAACAGCTCTGACCTCCAGCTGAGTCAAACACTGACTTACCGGGATATTCACAAACACCTTCTCCATCTCGACCGTGGATAAAAACATGGTGAGGGGCGACATAAAGTGCTGCAGGAGAGAGAGAGAGAGAATACAAGAGAGTCATTTTGAGAGAAGCTATTATGTTATAGGGGCCAAGCTGAAGCTGGAAAGAGCTGCAGTCAGCAAAAACAAGCCGGACTGTCTGGGTCACGACAATAATCTCATTTTCAGAGTTTGCAATTTAATGATTTCCTCTCAGAACTCTGCCGCCGCACCGTCACCTCTACATCTCAAAGGAGCGGGCGAGCACAAACTAAATTCCACCATCCACTTCATATCGAAAGGCATCTACTGAGACACTCCGCTGGGAAATCAGGCGCGCTCTGTTTCCAGACGTGAACGTACATAAGAGGGGGAAGACAAGTAGCTGTGGCTGGGGGACGAGAGACGGCAGGGGCTGCCACAGTCCTGTGAAGTGCAGGGCCAGGTGGAAAACGTACACGACAAAGGGGGTTCCTCAGAGTTCTGGTCTGCAGTTTGTTCTAAGCTGAGCTGGGATTACTCTTCCTGTGTCCCCCACCCACAGGAAGACCCTTTACTCCCGGGTTTGACCCTCTGACGCTGAACGTGGACTCACGTCAGAAAAAACATTTAGACTAAATAATCAGAACTAATTTAGCTCCACAGTTATTGATGATTGTTATCGGTTTACAGATCACTGAATCTCAGGAGATCTGAAAAACAAATGATGTGATTGTTATAAAAAAATGCAAATCTGAAGAATGAGAATAAATAAAAAAAATAAAACACTGTTCTGTTACGCTCCTCGTCCCACAGCTGCAGCTTGTTTCCATTTCAGACCATTTCCTGTTATTTCAACCCTGTTTACATATTCATACTTTACAAATCAATGAGACTGACGTTCATTGTTTCACACAAATAAAATGAAGTTTTCCATAAAAGCTCATTGTTTGTGTTCCTGCACAGACGAACAACACGACAGGTTCAGTCACTCTCACTGCTCAGACTCAGCCAACACCTGCTTTAGATCTCAGTGTAAATGTAACAGGTGTGATAAACACAGACAGTCATTATAAATCTAAACACTATCATCAGAGGAACCAGCAAACAGAACCATCCACTCAGTCTCTACCTTCTCTATAGACTCCAGGGTCTCAGTGTACTTCTCCTCTGTCTGCTTGATCTCTGTCAAACAGCAGCTCCTGATGTCGGTCTCCACCTGCTTGTGAAACGCCTACACACACACACACACACACACACACACAGGTGTGCGTCAGTACGTCTAGGGAAGGTCAGAGGTTTTCATCAGATTCAACGATACGAAGAGAATCATTTATTTCTGCTCAGTTGAAAACATGAAGTCTGAATCTGTCAAATTATTCTGTGATCTGAATCTGAAGACTGTAACTCTCAGTATTTGAAAGTCACACAGATCCACTGAATGTGGACACATTTTCTGGACGTGTCCAGATTCACAGTGAAATAAATGTATTGAACCTTTATTTCATTTCCGTCTCGACAGTCACACTCACTGATCGACTGATCGATCGATCGATCATCAGAGACACAAACTCACTCTCTAACTTCCCAAAGTGTGGAAATGTTTCTCTAACTCAGGCGCAGGTGTCAGACTGAGGACACCTGCGTCTCTGAACCGGACTGACCGGAGGAGGGACGGCTTCCGTCTTCATCAGGTCCTCATAGATCTCTCCACCATCTTCATCATCATACACGCAGTCGTACAGATCCTCCTCATCCTCCACCCCGTTCTCACTGCAGCACACATGACAGAAAATGGAAGTTTGACAGTGAGTCTCTTCATGATGAACACACACACACACACACACACGCACACACACACGCACACACACGCACACACACAGACACGCACACACACACACGCACGCACACACACACACACACACACACACACACGCGCACACACACACGCGCACACACACACATGAGGAGTGAGGGGAGGGGTGAGGGGTGAGGGGTGAGGGGTGAGGAGTGAGGGGTGAGGAGTGAGGAGTGAGGGGTGAGGGGAGGGGTGAGGAGTGAGGGGTGAGGAGTGAGGGGAGGGGTGAGGAGTGAGGGGTGAGGAGTGAGGGGAGGGGTGAGGGGTGAGGAGTGAGGGGTGAGGCGAGGGGTGCGGAGTGAGGGGAGGGGTGAGGAGGGGTGAGGGGTGAGGGGTGTTAAAACTCTACTCTTCTTCTATGAATTTGAACTATGTCCAGTGCAAATAACACAACATGTCCAAAGACATGGAGAACATGAAGAACATGTGACTGTGGAGCATGTTCTCCATGTTCTTCATGTGAGTGAACACTGTTAGAGGATCCACAGGTTAAATCATAGAACATATATATATAGTTATTATATGAAATGATATATTGGTACTGTGTGTATAAGTTGCCATTGCCATGTGCCAGTTTTACAGAGGGCAATGGCCTAAACTTTACTCCAGCAGACATAGATTATCTAGTTGATAGTACTGCTGCTTCATTACGTACAACCCTTGACTCTGTTGCTCCTCTGAAAAAGAAGGT
>JBBMJY010000013.1:18386201-18398801 GCA_037833715.1 Toxotes lorentzi
TCACACACTCTGTGTCCACGCACTGTGTCCACGCTCTGTGTCCACACACTCACACACACTGTGTCCACACACTCACACACTCTGTGTCCACGCACTGTGTCCACGCTCTGTGTCCACGCACTCACACACACTGTGTCCACACACTCACACACACTGTGTCCACGCACTCACACACTCTGTGTCCACACACTCACACACACTGTGTCCACGCACTGTGTCCACACTCTGTGTCCACGCACTCACACACACTGTGTCCACGCACTGTGTCCACACACTGTGTCCACGCACTGTGTCCACACACTGTGTCCACACACTCACACACACTGTGTCCACGCACTGTGTCCGTGTCCACACACTCACACTCTGTGTCCACACACTGGACACAGAGCCGAGGTCAAAGGCTCAGCTCTGTGTCCCCACACTGTGTCCACACTCTGTGTCCGCACTCTGTGTCCGCACTCTGTGTCCACACACTGGACAGGAATGTAGAGGAAACGTGGAGATGCAGAGGGACGAGAGAGGAGAGAGACCCGACTGACCACGACTGCAGGTCTGGATCTAACCATCCACAGAAGAGCAATTAAAGCAGGACAAGGGACGTGTCCATCCAGAGGAGACAAGTACACACTGTGTGTGTGTGTGTGTGTGTGTGTGTGTGTGTGTGTGTGTGTGTGTGTGTGTGTGTGTATGCATTACAGGCTCTGATGCCACTGATGGGGTTTTAATGGTGAGGAGCAGTTAGACAGGGAGGACACAGTCTGCTCAACACAAACCCACTGATCAGCTCCTCAGAGCTTCTTCGATGGAGGAGGCGCCTCCAGAAAATGGCTGACGCTCCTCACATGTGGAACGTGCCAGCACTTTTATTGGTTTCACACACAGCCCAGTGAGCTGTCCCAGTTTCCTGCACTCTGCCTCCCTCCTCCTTCCTCTGCCTCATATGCTTTTCTCTCTCTCTTTTTCTTTAAATGACTGATTGTCAGCTAAAAATAGAGATCAGCTAGGTAATCCAGTGGAACACATACTAGATTTTTCTTGTTTAAAGACTTAAATTCCAACCAAAGAAAAAACCCTGTATTCCTGTGTACAGATTGTAATTGAGGTCATGATTCTGAAATCAGAGCTAGAAACGACAAAGGCCCACTTTACTTTCTAACCCTGTTAGAGAGGGAAGTAAATCCATTAACTGCTAATGCTCGTTTGTAGCTACAGTGATGGATAATTCAAAAACTGTAAAAACGGTTACTGAGACGCAGGTTTGTGGGAAAAACATCCAGTTACCTGAGTTCGGTTACCTTCATCATGATGCACAGACTCATCACTCATACACAACAAACCACCACAAGTTTCACATGAAGAGAGGAGACTGACCAGGGATCAGCTGTGTGGCGAACACCCCCCTCCCCCATCAGGGCTCTCTCACCACATATGAGACAAACCAGGAGGGAAACACTGGAGGGCTGATCCGACCACACCAAACACGCAGGTGTGAAGGCACCTTCGCTCAGTGTTTCCATCACCTGCAGCCATCGCTGTGATCTCAGAGGACTCTGGTCTCTCTCTCTCTGTTTCCTGCACAAAAGCCAAAGACCTGAAACTGTCTCTGACACTTTGGGTTTGAGGACGTCAAATTCCTCTTGTTATTTAACTTTGTAGGAGCAAAAAAGTAAAAGCTCTGATTTGACTTTTGTTAAGAAGCTGTTTCTGCTGAAGTTTGAAAAGATCAACACGACACTACGGTTTGTTATGGATGAAAATCTGTGCCTGCATCCGTCACCATGTTAGTTTTCCACTGACCTTTTGATGCCTCTGCCTCTCATTTTTTCAGGCCGAGCTCCATGAAACATTTATGAAAAGCAGGAAAGCGAGTGAGTGAAATCCTGTTTGTGTTTCAGTGTTTCAAGCCAAAGCCTCTTCTCTCACACACTTTTCCCATCAAAAAAAGGACATGAATGTTTCACAGGCTCCTCTGAAAACACAAAAACCCAGAGAGTGTGTAATTTATTGATTTTAGTTTGCTTCCTGTGTTTCATGTGTCAGTTGTGTGTGTGTGTGTGTGTGTGTGTGTGTGTGTGTGTCCTGAGGGGCTGTGCAGGTTGATGTGATTTACCTGGACAACCAGGATGACCTTGTTTTTGACCTGTTGCTGTTGAGATGTGATGAGTTATCTGAAGGCAGAGCCACTGAAGCTCTGAAGGTGATTACATGTGATGTGTCTCTGAATAATGACGCCCGATCCACGGGGCCTCACGCCCTCAGATGTGGTCTGGCTGATCAGTTCTGGTTCTGCCTGCACTGTGTTCTTTGTGCAGCGTGAACAGGTTCCTCCTTATCCAGGCTGGAAATCCAGATTACAGGTTAATGCCCTGTGTGAAGGGAGTGTTCACCAGGCAAACAGTCATTACTGTGATTACTGTGCTGCTGCACTGAGATGTCCAATCAAATCCCTGTTTTATGATCATGAAGTTGTCTGAGAAAAGAAACAGAAATACAGAAAATGGCTCCGTTCACTTAAATCACTTTTCCAGCTTTTCTGGCCGAGTATTTTCAGACGCGTCTGTCAGAGCGTGGACACGTTCCCAGTCAGTCAGTGTTTCCCAGGAAGTTGCCTCTGCTGTCTCTACTGTGTGCATGGCCATAGAATTAACTCCTGTAAATCTGTGTTTGATGAGGAATGTGTTGGACTAAATGATACAGGAAATGAAGAATCAGCTGCAGGTCTGTATATTCAACACACACTAATTATGAGGCGCTGATTGGCAAACATTAGCTAGTCACTCTCTCTGAGCCAATCAGGCTTTTATTGGCTCCTCTTGATGTGGATTGGATTTAATGCTCCGGCTGCATCTGTCAGACAGACGTGCTCACACACACACACACACACACACACACACAGCTCGAGGCCTTGATGCACATCACCTCACGGTGCTGACAGGTAACTGCAGCTGAATCTCACAGCTGACCAGCAGCACAGCGTCAGTCGTGTCGTTAATCACTGTGGCTCACACCAGCTGTCACCGAGTATTCCATCAGTATCAATCAGTTCAAAATGCATTGACACACACTACTGTAGATGATATGAATGTTTGTGCATGGACACGAGTAACAAACCAAATTCCAGTGAGACTGAACTGAATTTCTGTGGAGTTGAGAACAGGTCACATGATGATCAGGAACTGTGAGTGATTTTATCGACCACACAGTGAATTGATCAAGAAAATAATCAGTAGATTAAACGAAAATGAAAACAAATGTCAAAAGTTCGTAAACATGTTTTCAGTTCAAAAACGTGAAGTATGAACGTCCCATCAACCGAAATCTGAGGACTGACCCTTTAACAGATCAGATTAAAATCACCTTCAGAGCTACACCAAACACCAAAGTGCAGTGTGAATTTTTATAATCCAGTTTTCTGACTGTTGTGAAGAACATTGTTCTCATACTGAAAACGGAGCACATCTGTGGTTCATACGAACCTCAGCGTTTTTGTTCCTAAGGAGGATCAGTCTGCTGATAGCTGAGAATCCTCCCAGAGCTATCATGTTCTCTGCTGTTATTACCATCGAATCCACTGTGGCAGCCATGGTAAAGACATAACGTCCCCTCTCCGCCCACTCCTCAAACAACCTACAACACAATCTCCATTGTTTCATCACGTCGACGTGACGATCTCATTCCCTCTCAGATGAAACACTATCCTGCACTTAACTGAGGATGAAATGAAGCAAATGGGGAAACTAGTCTCCCCCAGGGGTCCTTGAGTCCAAAATATAAACTCTGCTTTTAAGAGTCAACCTCTGCAGTGAAGTTACCAGGATACTGTTTAAATGCTGCAGACTTCAGCTCCTTGTAGACTCATGAGGGGAGTCGGGACTTGAAAGACTCTCCAAAACCATAACCAAGTGTAAGTCTGAGTTTGAGTGGGCGGTCTGCGTTGTAAACGGTGTCCTGAGGCTGGTAGTGAAAATCCATATGGACATTCCTCTGGATTTTTTTCCGTCCCTGAGCCTTTGATCCCGCTGCGTCAGTCCTGCTGTGGACCCCCACACTTCAGTTTCAGTCGACCCTGTCCCACCTCGTGGGACCTGAAGATCCACAGGAGGGGACAGTTAATGCTACAACTGTCCAGCTGCATGATGAGAGTGAGATTTCTTCAATTCTCCACAACTTTAACATGAATTCTCTCAAACATCATTAAGAAGAAGACACCTGCATCACCTGCAAAAACACTGTGTAACAAATATTCAAATATTTTATGGATCTTTTCTTCTTTTCTTCTTTTGAGTTTAGGACTCAGAGTTGTGCTGGTTCATCTAATCAGGTCTGATTTACACCTGGGACACCAGGTGGATGTAATTAACTCTCTGGAAGGACAGAAAAGCCGGCAGGTTCTGCAGCACTCGAGAGCCGAGCCTGAGAAGCTTTCAGGGGAACGTGCACCTAGTTCAGAGAATCCATGCTGCTCTGCTTTTATCACACAAAGTTCTCTAAGACTTTTAGATAAAACCTTCATAGGTAACAAAAGCCTCAATGTTTATGGGATCCAGCTGCTCAGTGCAGTAGTTCTGTGGCTCACACAGGACACAGAGCATCTCTGGATATGCTGTGCTTGATTTACAACCGTCCGGCTGTAGGCAAACACAGGCTGAAGCAGGGTTATCCATCTTGTTGCACCTCGCACCGCTATTCATCATGTTAGTTTACATGTCAGCCATTTTATCGCCTTCTGGATTAAAGTGAAGACCAGAGTCATTACAGGCAAATACTCAGTGAGACGGTGCCGTAAATCCAGATCTCTGTGGACAAGTCTAAACACTGACTGGAGACATCCCAGTCCTCACAGTCCTGGCTGTGGGTCCAGTACGCTGCTTTACATCTGAGGTCATCGACTTTTATTGATCCGTTTTTTTATTATGTGGCTTCAGTGGTTAAAGATGCAAATCTCAAGATTAACATGTAAAAAGCCTCTTAGATCATCAGATGATGGGAAAGCAGAGCGGCAGCAGGAGAGAGGGCTCGCTCACTGATGTTCATGGGTTCTGATGTAAGTTATGGTAAGTGTGGGAAATCTTCAGTCGGTCTCACCACTGTTCTGGCCACAGATAGCCGACTCGACACATGTACATGACCTCAGTGGGTTAGCTTCACTTAGCTTACCCTATCATGAACAATTAAATACGCACTGTTTCAGTCTCACTGTGCAGATCTTGCACATTAGTCATGCGGCTGTGTGCAAACTCCTTCCGTTACTTCTCCCTGAATAATTTGATGTCAGAGTCATGTTCCTGTTACAGCAGCTCAGAGTAACATCGGAACCAGCCTGTATCCACAGCTGCTGCTGGTTCAGTGAAGGGGAACAAATATCTCCAGCATTTTGAACTTTGAAGCGACGGCTTCAGTCTTTGTGACTCCACGGGGTTTTAACCAAACAAAAACCAACTGTCTGAGGGAGCAGAGATTCCAGTGTTTCACTCCAGAACCTCTGCTCTGTGTCCTTCAGCCAGATGTTCATGCTCACTTTGACCCAGATAATCCTGCAGCCAAGTGCAGGCATCACATCCACACTGGAACCACGCAGTGTCTGCGAGCGATGCTCCAGTTTGTAGTCTGGTGGTGGTGCGATCCCCTCCCAGAACCAAACTGGAATAAAACCTCCTCCTTTTCCAAACACAGTGCAGCCGTGTTTCTATTGGCTGATGGAGGATACAGCTGAACTCTGACCTTTGGCGACTGCACTGAAACAGGAGCCTCATCCGGATCTGTCCGTCGTCTGAGCTTCAGATGAAGTGAAGGGACTTTTAATATGAACCTGCAGACGCACACACAGCAGACACACACAGCAGACACACACAGCACACACACACACAGGACACACACAGCACACACACACACACAGGACACACACAGCAGAGCCCTCAGCTCTTCTTTACTTCAAATCGTCTAAATGTGTCCCTGAACGTGTTTTGGGGTTTTTCATCAGTCTACTTTAACATCAGTGTTTCAATCATGACGACACCTGAGAACTAACTAAGCAGTCCTTCATCAAACCACTGTGAGGATGTGACAGTGTTAACCCTCTGTGTCCTGTGGCAGCAGTGATGGGGATGAGAGCAGAACGTAGACTGCTCCGGTTTTCATCAGGTCTAAGACTAATTCTGCACATGGAGGCTCTGGATGTTAGAATGATTTAATCATATAAGATGATTTTTAGATGGTAGCATAAGCACCAACATACCACAGAACAGTTAGGGTGAATCTGACATCAGACTGGATGAAGAGATCAGTATTGATTAACACTTCTGTGAGGACACAAGCTGTAATGGATAACACACATTATCTTCCATTATGGATCGTTTGTCTGAGGAGAGACATTCAAAGTGGTTTGATGAGATGAATGTTTTACCACTGAAGCTGTTGTGTTCTTTAATAATTCTGCCTGTGTGTAGATATTTATATGTTGTATACCTGGCTGATTATTGTTGCTCCAGGTGTAATTATCACCAGGGATGCAGCAGAACACGCTGGTTTATTTCCGTCAGCTCTTCAGTAAAACATACAGAGATCATTTGTGTGTTACTTCTCATTAACTAAAGCAGACAGTGATGAATCCTGCAGAGCTGTAAACCCCATCAGCCACAGGTCTCTGTGTAAGATGAATCACAAGCTTCCTTATTTCCTCTAATGCATGAATTCAAACTTGTTCCCTGCTCATTCGCACTGTGATTTCAACAGAACTGCTTCTTTCTGGATGTTATATAACACACAGCAGCGGGTACATTGTGAGGTGGGATCAGACTCTCTGAGCAGTGTGGAGGATGGAGATTAGCTTTTAGAATCGCCCCCACTTTGACTGACAGCGCATCCGCCCACTCCACCTCCACCTCTGGGAAGCAATACAGAGAAGAAAAGACCCTGCACCCCCCCATGATGGTGGAGCCCTGAGTATCTGGAAAAAGCATCGCTGACATACATAGAGTCGTCTGCATGGATTCTGCAGGATCTTTGTGTTTCAGAGAAACATCAGAGCGAGATCAGAGGAACATAAATGTCCCTGTGAAATCCCATTCGCTGCCGTTAGCTCAGATGCGTTGGTGAGATGACAGATGCTGCCTCCGGCACCTCATGGAAGATTTAGAGCAAAGTTTTTAAAGATGTGTCAGAGACAGGCATTGCACTTGTTGAAAATCAAATCTGCCTCACTCCTCCTCTTTAAGACGAAGGCAGCAGGTGCCCAAAGGGAAGTGGCCTGGAGCAGGGAGAGGGACTGAGGAGAGGAAATAAATATGCAGAATCTAAACATTACTTCATCTCCGTGCATGGCTGCCCATCTGGAAGAGAACACTGACCGTGGGCGATTCATGTTGTGAATCAAAGTGCACCTCGTACAGTCATCTGTGAGCAGGATCAGAGTTTTACAGCTCGACTCCGTCTGACCCGTGAGCTTCTGTCACTTCAGTGGAACAGAACATTTTCAGCCATGTTGGCATCATGGCTCCATCCACACGTCTGTCAGTTGGTCCACTGCTTTGGTCCAGAACCTACTGATGGATCACCCTGATATTTTATCCAAATATTCATGTTCCCCAGAGGATGTGACCCTGACTGTTCCCCTAACACCACCGTTAAAAACAGCATTTAGGCCATAACTGAAGATGCTATTCCAACAGATACCAACACTGAAAACAAACCTTTATTTATTCATATGTCTGTTATTTTAGAGAAACACTGCCGTGTTACTTTTTTTCTCCTCACTGACTAAAGTCTGATTTGAGTCTCAAAAACTAATCCATCAGTTGAACCTTATTCTGTTTCCCTAGCTCACAGTGAGATGAAGAAATCTGACAGAAAGTAGGACAGCAAGGGGAGGGGGGCCGGTTTGTAGACCTGCACTTCAGTCTTGGTAGTCTTTGATCCTGACCACGGTGGCTTAGCTTCACATGCTCTGTGGCCCAGACTCAGCGGTGGTCTAAAAATACCTGGTGTGTCTGCATGGCCAGGTAACCTCAATTACCAGAAGAGATGCAAAGCTTCACCCTCACACTGTCAATACTATTTACTGTTTAAAAACAATTACAGAAAAACATAAAAACACAGAAACATATTTCTGCTGTCTGTTCTTGTCTCTGATTTATTTTTCTCTTACGTGCAAATGAAAAGTCCCAGATGGATGTTAAGAGTTTAGAATGAGTCATGTTCTCAGTGGGGCTGCCTGCTGTGGTTATGTGCTACACACTCACTGGGAGGTTCCCTTTGAACTGGTATGAGGCAGCAATGTACAACACACACTCTCCCACAAACATCACAGCAACAACACAGCAACAAGCATGTAACACCCCCCACCCCACCCCCACTCATCCAGTTTTCCAGTTGGAGCCACTTCCAGGGGCCAGGACCCAGTCACAGGAAAAGTGAGTCTCTGACAGGACAACTCAGAAGCAAGCTCAGGAAATTTAGGGGAAGCCCAATTGTCTTGGTCTATGACACACACACACAATCTCAAAATACAGAACTTGACAGGCTTGCTGGCCCCATGAGGCCTCAGTGAGAAGGCAACACATCAGGGGGCAGCGGTTTTGATTTTAACTTCAGAAGTGGGAGTGAAACACATCGGCCTGTATCTACAGACTCTGACACCTGAAACTACATTTGAATAAATCCACACACACTGAGACAAACTGCTCCAGTCCTGACCATTTCCTGTTCCTGTTTCCTGTTTCCGGGACTGACTCAAGATGAGTCAGTCCTCAGGGGAGTCTCTGCTTGCACGCACACACACACACACACACACACTCATATACTAACATCTCATTCCCTCATTCACAGTTTTAAATGTCAGAGCAGCTGTTCTGTTCTACCTTTTGTTAGACGACTGGAAACATGGTGCAGGTGCCTGGTGGCCTCTCTCTCAATGAGGCCATGCTGGTACCAGTTATTTCTAATTTTCAATTTTCCAGTTCTTGTCTTAATCTGTTTTTCCAGTCTCTCAGTCCTCTGACTCCACACAGACTCTGGGGCTTTAGTCTAAATGTTTGTTGATATATTTCAAACCTGGATGAGACAGAGAAAACATGCACGTGGTCTGAGATCAGCTTTCTTAGCAGGAAGAGATGAGATAAGACACTGATGTATGTATGTCGTTACATGTTTGTGGCCCGTGTACACGCAGTCCATCAGACACGCTAATGCATCCCTCACCCTGCTGCTGTGTTCACCCATTATTCCCACTGTGAAGTGAACGCAGCGTTGCACTGCTCTTCTTTCCCCTGTGTACGTTAAAACAGGTGCTGTAACATTAATTGTGATGACTGACCGGAACAAAAGAGAAACTCTTGGCTGATCCCTGTTTGACTTTCTCTCTGCATGTTTGTGTCTGTGCTAAAATGCTTTGCCGAAGATGTTTTGTGTATTTTTGCTGCTTTCCACATGAGCACAGTGCTTGCCTCAGGTCAGGTAGGTAGCATGAAGCTTGGTACTTCAGTTGTGAAATGACTTCTAATTTCTAACTATCATTTCAAGATTCTCACCCCTGAAGCTCTGAGGAGAGACCTCCAGCACCGGGGACTATGAAGCAGCTCGTGCTGCCAGTGTGTGATGTGAACGTCATCTTAGGGACCGTCAGTAACCTACAGTATTTGATAACCCGAACCCCACAGAGAGCTCTGTGGCTGATCCATCCTCTGGTCTGAGTGTGTTTGAACCTCTGTGCGTGCGTTCACGCTCGAAGAAAGCCAGCTGATATGAGAAGTCTGGTTCCAGTGGAAGCAGCTGTCATGCAGTCAGTCACTGGGAGTCCATGAATTATCCACAGAGCTTTCAGCACAGCAGCTTTAGAGCAGGGCCCATCCAGTTGTTCTGGAGACAATCGCAGCTCCATGCATTGTAAGTGAAAGTAGGTGAAGCATGGAAGCTTTTCCAGACACAGCACAGACACTAGAGGTAAATGAGCACGACTGCACATTTCTGCAGTCACCAGACAATGGAGATTTCTCTGCAGCACCACTGAGCTCAGGTGATATAATAACTCATGTTGTATTACAGCAAGAAAGATGCAGATTTGATTTCAAGCTTTGGCTCCTTTCTTCCCCCTTTTCACATCAGTTTCTGTCTCTGGCCCAAACACTGCAAATCAGGGAAGACTCCCTAACACCAACAGGTCTGAATGTATGAGTCAGTTGGCCCTAAAATAGCTGAGTTTCAAACATACATTTTGACTTCCTGTATCAAGGTACACAAGTTTGCAGATGACACCTATGTGTGACTGACCACAGATAATGACTTCAGCTACCAGGAATAATCCAGACTGCCAACTGCACAGGCCCTGAGGACCAGACAACATTAATGATGGTAATTTGTTTATGTGACATTAATTTGTTGTTAATCGTTAATACTTAACAAACAGCCAGAAAGAGGTCTGTCCTACAGCTGTCAATAAAAACTCACCTGCACCAGTTTTAACCCGTGAAGGTTTCTGACGGTCACAGAGAGATTTCTGTGTTTCCTGTATATTTGTGCTGATTTGTGTTCTGTATCAGGATAGAAGCCTATGAAAGACCGCGGTGAGCATGATGGGAAGGTGAGGATGGGCATTAAAAGGTATTAATCTGTTCCAAGTGGGTTCACAGCTCCTGAAGGTTGAAGGTTTCACTGCAGACAGACACTTACAGAACTATTAAGTTAAACCTCCTGCATCACACTAGACAGGAAGCTCAATCATATTCAGAGGTGGAGGTCAATATCAGCCCAACGTACTGACGAGCCGCCACACTGATCCAGCCCTAATGGTTGCACTTAAAAGCACTGTTACTGCAGTTTAGCCGTGCAGAACAGAGATACACCCCAAGTGTCCATTAGCACGCAGCAGATATTTGATATCTTACCACACAGATCTGCTGGAGAGGGCACAGCTGAAGGACAAAGGGAAGAGGCAGAGGGTGGGGTTGGTCGGGAGATGCATCAGCCCTTAGTGGGTTTCCACAGTTAAATTTATCATAGTCAACTGAGGAGGAAGACACCAATCAATAAACCCTCTCTGTCTGTCTCCTGCTTCCTTTCATTTCCCCTCCCCCACTCTGCTGTTTTCTACCCCCACCAGAAAAAAACAGAATCAGCATCTTCATCCACCTAAAAATGCAGGAGAACCAGTGTTAGGAGATGGAAACAGAGCAGATCTGCACTGTGTTGACACTGCCTTTGTGTGCAGAGGGACGTGTCAAACAGAGGCAGACCACTTCAAAATAAGTGTAGATTCAAGTGGTGGTCGGACCTCAGAAACCCAGAAACCATGAAACTGTCACACAGTATCTGCACAGAACATATGGTGAGTTCACTGCAGATGGATGAACAGAAAAGGATGCAGCTGCTGCATCAGTGTCTTAGTGCCAGAATATTTACATGCACTTCAACACATGCAGGTGTGGCATCTCTAGGCCCATTTAAAGGAAGTTGCAGTGCAGCACAATTTGCATAGTCTACAAAATAAAATCTGAGGTCACCTCATCACGTAGGAATATGTTTATCGCTCATCTCTCGCTGAGATTTCACTCACGTTTCATGTTTAATTTAAATTACATTTAAAACTGAAATTCCACAAAACAATAATAAATTCTTTAAATCAATAGTTTGTCGATACGTATTTTGATAAATCGTTCCCATTCTAACTTTGCAAATGTGATAATTTGCTTCTTTTCTCTGTTTCAGTGTAAAATGAAAAGTCTGGGGTTTCACACTGCTGATGCACAGATGTATGTGGTTCTAATTATACATAATACAAATACTGCATATGGGAGTTGTTTGAGATCCATATTATTAATTAGATTTGGAAATGAATTAATAAACAGCAGGGTTAGTGCTGATCATAAATATGATGTTAATGAGGGTTTTTTTTAACTGAAATAAAAATAAAAAGCATAATTCTGTGAATTGGCTTCACTGTATTAGCTGCACTGTGCATTTTTAATTCACAGTGAGTGGGAGTGGGTGTAATACAGTGGTGACACCCCATGCATTTGTGATATATTGCATTCACAATCACTCTTAAGTGCAGTTTGTTTTGTACAGTCACAGCCACAATACTAAACCAATCCTAGAATCAGCCATTAAAAACTTCAAACTGATTAGCGCCATAAAAATACTTCAGAAATGTTGAGTATTGTGGTTCCGCTGACCCACTAATGAAGATCATCCTTTTTATTGAAGACAGTTTTTGTTATGGTGCTTTGTTGGTATATAAATCCAGCACATCTGAAAGTTCTTCACATCAAAAATGGCTAAAACAAGGAACTTAACACAAGAAACACGTCTAAAGATAAAGATTCTCAGGAAGGTACAGTTGCTGCCAGCGAGCTGCTGCCCCTGACCGGATCCTGATCCACATGTGCAGGAAAAACCACCAAATGAAAATCACGTGAACTTTAGCAGCAGTGGTCAAACCAAACTGGTGTCCAGTGTTCCACCCGCACTGTGCGTGGCCGACTCCTACATCATGGAGAAGCCCCTGATCAACGAGAGGCAGAGGTTAGCTCGGGCCGCTGGGCCCAAGCACACAAGGACTGGACAGCCAGGAACTGGAAGAAGATTCTGTGGTCGGATGAGTCCAGTTTC
>JBBMJY010000013.1:18400944-18453021 GCA_037833715.1 Toxotes lorentzi
CCCCCCCCCCCCCCCCCCCCCCCCCCCCCCCCCCCCCCCCCCCCCCCCCCCCCCCCCCCCCCCCCCCCACAAAAACCCAGCCTCACCCACTTAGCAAGTACTGACATTGAGCCATTTAGTGACAGGTCCTGATGTGAGCTGTGTGTCTGTTTTAAACACCTGGAGAAATGTCTAAGTAACAGTATGACTTATTCTTAGATTAGATCTCTCTGCTAAATATGAAGCTGCAACCAGCAGCCGTTAGCTTAGCTTAGCACACCAGAGATGGGGACACATGTAGCCTGGTTCTGTCTTCATAAAGTAAAATGCTCTGCAAACCTAACAGGGTCATGTTTAGTTTTTCACACAGTAAGAACAAAGATGTGTGTTCGTATCCTAATTCATCAAACCTCCGATGGTTCCTCTGCACGTTCTCTGTCAAAATATTTCTCTTCGAGGGCGAAGGAAGAAACTTGCCTGCGGTCCAAAAGTGTTTTAATTATAGAAGACTTAATAATTAACAGGTGACTTAATTCTCTCTGCTTCCTCATTCAGCTCAGCACGCCGGCAGAAATGAACATTCACATGTAGATAAAACGAGCTGTTGACCACATCTGAAGCCCGTTTCATTCTGCCATCTCTATTCTTAGATCATATATGTTTTCATAATTCATGTCTTCATCTGAGAGACAGTATTAAGATAAGATAAGATAAGATAAATCTTTATTGTCATTGCACAATCATACTTTGTACAAAAGTACAACGAAATTGAAGTACTGTCCCACATCAGTGCAAAAGAAGACATATGAATCCCAAATGTACAGGAAAATAAAATAAAAATAAAATAAATATTAACACATCCACTGTGAGTCGAAGCCTTGACTAAGTGAATGTTTTTAAGAGGGTATTGGCCAATAAGTCAGCGTACATTTTCAGTAACGAGATCGTGAGCACCACCTTTAACCAGGGTTAGCTCATGACTGCCAGGGTGCTAATGCCAACTGCACCACACAGGCTCTGCCATGAAAAGGGAAGTTCACAGACTCGTGTTTCGAGCTGTTCTGTCCCTGCATCGTGAAAAGCTTTTAAACCGGGCTCAGTTATTTTTCTGATGATGGCTTTGTTCCCTCCTGATGATCACACACACACACACACACACACACACACACACACACAGCTGTGTGCAGGACTGTAGCTTCCCATGATGCTCCTGATGCCATTTAGGTGCAGGGTGATGACAACAAATCAATAGTTATGTCTATTAATCAATAGTTATGCCTCTGTGTCTTCCTGTGCTTCTGTCTCTGACACACATTGCACAGTTTAAGCTGCAGTACATGACCCCGTCATCTCATAAACGCTTCACATCATGTGCACCAGGGTCCAGCAGCACCCTCTCGCTGCTCTCGGCTGAGGTTTCTAATTACACCTCCTGGGGACCCGAGCAGAGCAGCAGCAGGGCTGTCAAAGAGCCGCAGACACTTTCACAGCACTACAAGCAAAGACTGAGAGTCCCATCAAAGTAATGAACCCGAGGCCAGAGTTTTAACCCCTCGTAAAGTCTGCACGCTGAGGCATTTCCACTCTAATGAGAGGAAGCGATTAAACTGCTGGGTCATGCTGCTGACTTCAGCTTCAGCTGCTGCATGGACTCTGACTGTGTTTATTAGCACCTGCAATGCCAGGAAGAGCATCCACTAATGAATCCATATCAAAGGCCAGGCAGATCCAGGAGTCTGGATCTCATGCAGCAAGGCCTTCACTATCATTTAAAATCCACGTCAAAGAAAAAGGAGCTCTTTCTCTCATAAACCATTTTGACTAAGCTCCATAACTTAGACACAAAGACGAGTGGAGTGTGTGTGTGGAGGGACAGCTTGTACACACAGTGAGGGTGGACGCAGCCTCCATCCCGCCTCCATCCCGCCTCCATCTCACCTTACCTTTCCAAAGTCCCTGACGTCAAAAAGGTCAAAGGCCTCAAACAGCTCGTTCTTCTTCATGCCGAATTTCTCGCTGCACGCCACCAGGAACGTCCTGATGTTCTTCAGGCACAGGAACTGTTAGAGAGGACAGAGGGGGTTCATCTGTGAGTGACTCACACAGAAATGTACAGACAGAACTACACTCATAAATGATCTGCTGTGTTCAGACTGCTGGCTCTCGCTCCGGCTGTCTAATCAGGACGTACAGCTGAGGACGCTGGAGGACCGCAGCTCTGAAAGATAGATGAGTCAGTGTTTATCGGCACCACGAGAGCAGCGGGCTTCATTAATATGATGTATCTCCTGTAGAAATAGGCCAGTGGAGTGGTGCCAAATTAAGAAAAGACAATTCAACAGAGCAGGAAGAGAAAGGCAGGATCTTATTTCCTCCTACTGATACAGATCTACGGCTTCCAGCGTGAGTGACGGAGGACGAAACCCAGAATCCTCACAAACCTGTGTCCTGACGTGAATCTGAAGCAAACAGGAGGCTTCAGCTGCCCTGATGAAAGAAGTGGGCGTAGGTCAGTGTTCGTGGAGGGACAGTGACAAAAAACCTGTTTTTTCTGACCCAAACTGCTGAAGCCTGATGTTAACTTTTAAAATAAAAACCTTTTTTAAATTTAGATTATAAAAACACGTGAAAATATAGGACTTAAAACTAAGTTCAAGCCATTTTCACAGGATCAGCAAAAAGGAGAAACTTCCCTCTAATTTCTGCCCTGTCCTGATATTTGCAGCTTGATGGTGCAGCATGACTGTAATTTACTTCCACTGTGCTCTGTTGTGATTCCTCACCTCCCTGTAGGTCACGAGTTCTGCTAACACTGAACTCAGCAGGATGAAAGCATCCGGAGCTAAGAGCTCACTGCTACTGAACTACAAATCCCAGAGGCCACCTGTCACTGTCAGCTGTCAGTCAGCCATAGGTGCTGTCTTTTTCATTGGATTTTAAATTACACTGCTTCTTTTGCATTTGTTTCTCTAGGAAAAACCAAAGCTGTAAATTTAATCTGAGTTTAATCTGAGTTAACGTCCGCGGGGGTTAACAATAAAGTAACATCATGCAGGTTTGCTGAGGAAGAGGAAAACAAAAGGCCATTTTTACACACTGTGAGCTTAATTACAGCTGAGGTTCACCCTGACCAAGAAACTCCGAATCAAACAATCAATACCATAACTCCTCTAATAAACAAGGTCATTCACTGAGAACGCTGAGCCCCGAGCTAATGATCTTAGCTCGGGGTTTAATGTGCTGAACGCTGCACCATCACATGAGAAATCTGAGGGAACGGAGAAACAAAGCCGCAGTCTCAGGTCGGGTTTTCAGAGGTGATCAGCGGGACGGCTGGCAGGGAGGGAAGAAGACAGTGTCAACATACCGCAGTTAGCCAACATGCAGTATCAGTTAGCCTTCCTGTAGCTGATACAGGATGGAACAAAAGAGGGCGCTGATTAAAGAGAAGTTTCAGGAAGTGATAGTTTTTGCCACATCACTGCATTAACAGATGACCTCAGCTCTCAGTGCGTGAGCTGATCATGTTTCATTGCTTTCCTTTACCCCAACGTGCAAACGTTTGCAGTAGTTAATGCTAACCTGTGAAGCTGCAGGTCATTGCACAATGTGGCGTCATGCTTAGAGATACTTGCACGATGAACTGGTACAGAGTTACATCAGCTGACAGGCAGAGGACAGAGAAATATCACAGCCAATGAAATATCAGAGCCAACACAGAGGCGACAACCAGCACAGTGGAAGTTCTTTATGTTTTCATTGCATTGGAATGATTGATTGAAGGAGGAATGCAGCTGCTCCAAAGACAAAGTCTCTTCTCTGTTAAATCAGGCTGTGTCCACTCTCTAGTACAGTTACTGCATCTACAGCACTCACAGTCTGACTCCAGAGTCTGCACAGATACAGTAAGTTTCCATGTAACAATACCTCATCACCCTCTCCTTCTTCTTTTTTCTCTTATTGGGTAACAGGTTTACAGGAAGTGGATTTCATTAGTCGTTTCCTGTTCCTTAAAAAGAGCACAGCTCTGTGCCATAGTATGAACATGTGGAGTCTGGACTCTGAGGCCTGACTGTCCCATGTTTGACAACCTGTGAAAAGAATTCAGTCTGAGCTGAGGAGAAGCAGCAAAGCAGCTGAATTTATTCTGTTATTCATGACACACCTTCACCCTTGTGGTCCGAAGAATCTCATTTGTCTGCACGGCTCGTGTCCATGCATCAAACATGAAATGCCTCTCCACTCCAACTGAATGAGACGGTTCACGAGAGAGGGAAGCCCTCAGCCAGCGAGCTCAGATAAGAGGCAGCATAAAGCAGCCAGTGAATAATACTGAATGTTTACACTTGTACACATCACTTTCTTTTATCACACAAGCACATCTTGTCTGCCTGGAGTCTCTGCAGAGTCCCAAAGGACCTCAGTATATTATCTGAGGGAAGCAGCTTCACGGAGCTCAGATGAAACCCAGCGTCTGTTTCTGCTGCACTGAGCTGAAGACCGTGGAGGGGGAGCAGCAGCATGAGGCCAGTGCTAACTGCTCCACTGTCAGCTGGTCTCCTGTGTTAGTGTGTGTGTGTGTGTGCCCCTGTATTTGTATATGTATAGAAGTTATAGCCTGTTTCTTTAAAGCTCACATCTGAACACGTTCTGTTTTCTTTGTTTTCATCTGTACAAACACTGAAGGGTAAAAATGAGAGTCTGTGGTTTTTAAGCAGCTTTTTTTTAAACCTTCGTTTAAACATTTACTGTTTTTCTCTGTCGTCTTTATTTCTGGGCCAGAGGATTAAACCAACAACACATAAGTGTTAATCAGTCATATCTCATTTGCAGAGCTTCTGGATGAGCCACACCAGCGGTTTTATCCTGTCTCCAGCTGTTATGCTAAGCTAAGTTGGGCAGTAGCTGCGTGTTTAGTATGCAGACACCAGAGCGACCCCAAGATGTCCCTGACTGCCCAAACCAGTCCTTCAAGGATAAATCTAACTTCCCTTCACTTTCTGAGGAAGACCATGAGATGCAGAGAAAGCTCCAGAAAAGCTGGCAGTGGCAGGTGAAGTTCAAAAAGTTTTTGTCTAAGAAGAAAAAAACCTGCATATTTATGTCATGTGAAAAAAATGAAACAATCAATGAAGTGATCAGCTGAACAACTGAAATCAGAAGATCGATTTATTGTTCCAGCTTCTCAGATGTGAAGATCTGATGCTTCTCTTTGTACGTGACGTTAAACTGAACAAGTTCAGAACAATCAACAATCAGCATCTGAACATGTGGACTGAGACAGAGGGAAATGATTACAGGCAGTTTTCACTTTTCTCTCACAGCTGATGAACAAAACCAGTGATCAGTTAATCAGGAAAATTATCAGCCCATTAATCAATAATGAAAATAATCATTAGTTGCAGCCCGGATATAAATGTCCCAAAGCCAAGGCAAATATAACCAACGACGTCGGTGTAGCTGTTTCTGCATCTGAGCGAAACCTGCAAATAACCTCATTGTGTAGAATAAGGAATTAAAGGGAGATGAAGCTGCAGCATCCAAACACACACTGACTCCGTTTGGATGAAACTGCAGAGCTGATACGAGAACAGTGTGCGGAGGATTTAAAATCCCACCAGTGCACTTCATCTCTGAGACCAGCCATCTGGAATACAAGGCAAAGAAATATATTCCTTTAAGACAAGCCATCTCTCTGCTGTGCTTTTGATAGGAGTCAGGTCGTGCTCTGTATCCACAATAAGTATCAAGTATCCAAGTCAAAGCTCCATAGCAACAGGCTGGAGCCTTTTACGGCCCCCGTGCGTATTGTTGAGCTTAATGAAATGCTGTTCTTGTTCTCTCATAGATCTACGCAGTGAAACGCAGCCAGAGTTTGGCCATCACGCTGCTTAAACCTCACTCAGCATCAATTAATGGCAATCAAATGGATGAGTCTCTTGCAGAGGGAACAGAGGCTTGTGCAAAGAATCTAATTTGGTGTTTAAAAGCCCTCTCTCCGTCCGACTCTCGTCTGCTTACTCACAGCAAAGAGGAAAATGATCGAGAGGAAACTCGTCTGTCAGCTGGTTTACAGCACTGAGACACTCTGTCCAAGGAGAACGGCCGAGTCATAACCAGGGGACCACATATCACAGTCCAAGAGCTCAGGTCACTTCCATGTCATGTTAGAGCGTTTGTCAGCTGTGGAACCTGGAAATGGAGGTGAAACGTGGGCGGAGGTCTGCTGACGCTGAGGAGGCTGATGCTCAGCCTCAGTCTGAGGTCGGGTTCATCGCAGCCGACAACCCACAGCCAGACAGCCAGACAGCCAGACAGCCAGACAGCAGACTAATATTAATGAACGACTCTCATCGTAACGCTGTGGTCAGCAGCTTCTCACGCTGCAGTCACAGATTTCATCATCCCTTCTCTCTGGTTTCAGGTGTGATCATTTACACACTTCATTTACAGCTGCACAGCTGAAAAACACTGAAGCATGTTTCCAGGAATCACTGTTTTATATTGACCAGTGAAATAAAACCACATGTAATGTGAGCTGGTAGGTGGATTTTATTTCCCCTGGACAGAGCCCGGCTGGTTCCCCATGTCCAGTCTTTGTGCTAAGCTAAGCTAAGCTAAGCTAACTGGCTGCTGCCTAACAGACAGACATTAGAGCCGACGACTGTGAGAGAACCACGAACACTCTTCCTCTTTACTGTGGTGAGCTACAGATCTGCACCACAGTCATGTTGTCATGTCACAGTCTGTTAACGTTAACACGAATAAAGGTTGATGACAGGATGATGATCGGCTGCAGAAGCAGAGAGGACATGTAACTGGCCTCCTGACACCCGACCCCCGTCCGAGCAGGGCAGGTCTCCACGCTCCTCACTTTCTCTCAGTAATGACAATAAGGCCAAAAGGGAAAACTGCCCCCGCCCGTCCACCCCTGTACCTCCCCCACAACACCACTAAGTGTCTCTGCAGCCATTTTCCATTAAATCCTGGTTTTAACCCCAGTGACCTGCAGATATACACAGAGCTTACACCCCCCCACCCCACCCCCACTCCCCTCCCCCCGGACCCGGGAACTGAATTCTCGATACTGTGAGAGATATGAAGGTCAAGAAGCTTCAGCTCGACAGAAGCTTTATTAAGGGCATCAGGGGTAAGGAAGGGGGGGCGAAGGGTTAACTGAGAGAGGCACTAAATAAAATGTACACACGTAAGAACCCCCCCCAATCAGAGTTTCACACATTAAAGCTGATAAACAGTAAGTTCCAATAAAAATTCAGTGTTTTCACAGATTTTTGTTCCAGACCAGTTGGAGCCTCCAGGACGATAAAACATCATAATACACACAACATCCTGTGTAAACCTAGAGATGGTCCTATTCTCTGTTTCCCAACATGCTTTGCAGGGTCTCTTACTCTTTCCCTCTCTGTCTCCATTACACAAATAAGGATATTCCCATTTCCAACAGACCACAGTCATCCATCACCTCCACGGTGAGTCGCTCAGCACAGAGCAGCTCATTCATACCTGTCCCTGCTGGATCAGAGCTGGGCTCAGTGATCTGCTGCAGGTCTTATCATGTCCACAGTGAGTCGTCACACTCGCACAAACACAAAAACACATGTATGTTCTGTCCATGTGTGTCTGTCAGTGTTTACTGAGGCAGTACACAGAGGTTTCAGGAAGGCTTCCCATCACGTTTCTGCAGAGCTGATCCACCTCATTTGGCTCCGGGTTTCCACCACAGTGAACCTGACAGTCAAAGGTTACGCACACACACACACACACACACACACACACACACACACACACACACACACACACTGCCGCCGGCTACGACCATGGTTGTATGCTGGCATCATCTGGATAAACGTGCATCTCCTCACTGGCTCCATGATCTGTGTCACAGCTTCAGTGTGTGATGGGTCAGGTCTGTCACATGATGGTTTGCCAGTGAACAACAGACAGTATTGACTTTCTCAGAGCTTTCCGAGCACTCAGCAGTGATTAACTGAAGCCTCCGTCACAACAGAGTAACATAATAAACATTGATTGCAGGTACATTCTCCACCACTGAATATCACCTAATAAAATCAGCATGTACATTATCTATACTTTGATGTGCACTGGAGCAGAGCGTTTACCGGTTGGCTGTGGTTCAGGCATGTTACCAAGAATGAAAGGTCAGTGTGTGCACAAGTGAGGTGCAACATAATCTTGTCTTTGCAAATATCTGCGTTGCCAGTGCACGTTAACGCAGCACGTGAACATGCATGTCATCGCGATGGCAACAAAGCAGAGCGACTCCATTACGCTGCGCTGCATCGTAAACAGAGGTTTACTCACTGACAGGTGCAGCCTGAGGTAGGACTCACATTCTGTGTCCAAACACACATCGAAGACTATTCACATGCAGGATTTAGCAAGTTAAGTATGAGAATGCAGATAATACAGATGAGAACGTCATCTATGATTGTGGTAACCGATCCACTCTTACCCACAATTCTTTGTTGGTCAGAGTTCCCATAGAAACCGCCCAGGACAGAATATTTTCTAAGATGATGGACATTAAAAAAATCTGGAATATCCAGTATTATGTTAGAATAAATGATTCCTGAGACGCAGCAGAGCTTCATCCTCACAGGAACATTTCAGATTTCACTTCACCATTAAACAAACCACTGACGTGTGAAACAATGGTTTAGTCTCCTCAAAAGAAATCACATCAAATATTCAGTGCACATTAACGCAGCGATCCTGGTCGGTGGTCCCAGCTGTCTGGACTGAGGGTTGTTCTCATTCTAACACCTAATCTGAGACGAAGGCAAACTGAGGGTTAAACCAGCTCCTCACAGGTTGGAGGCTGCAGCATCTGTTAGTGAAAAACATTTGATATATATTTTACATTCCACCATATTACTTGACACCTCACTTATCTTTGACCTGACTCTGGTTTATTATTTCTAATGACACTTTAAGACTTTAATCCTGATCTGGAGTCAAACTCCACCTGTAAAATCTGCCCTGAGAGTGACACGTCACACGACAACGGAGTCGCCTTCCTTTGTTTTCACACAGAATCACACAGTGAATCCTGTCGCCTGAGTCCATATGACAGAGAGAGAACGCCTTGATTTGCGTTTGCTTCTGCAGAGTAACGACTCTCAGTCTTTCTCTTTCTCCCACGCTGCTTCTCTCTAACGATTGTCTGAGTGAGGAGCGGAGTCTTTGAAGCGTTCACTGAGTGAAACCAGCTTTTCTCTTCACTGTTTGACATCACAGGACTTTGGTCTCCGCTGGATAAAACACACATTCATCCCATGTATAATGTATGATAGTATCCCCTCAGTGTGCTGTATGTAGAAATGTGATACTCGAGGTCTCTGAGAGTCAGGTTCAGGTCGGTTCACCTGCTGCACACCTGTCAGACTGCGTCATTAACAAACATCCACTGTCCATCAGTTCTGATATTTACTGACTGTTCATCAGCCACATGTGTCAGCTGTGGCTCTGTGTGAACCTGCAGCCTTTTCATTACTGTTCTCTGCATCACAGTAAAATAAACAGTTTGTTAATTAAGTTTTCATGGTTTCTCACGTTGATGCAGAATCGTTGTCTGGACGCACTCTGTTGCTCTGTGAACCACTTTCTGCCAATTGACACTTGTTAATATTAGACCTGAGTCTTACTCATGCTCTGTCTTTGTCTCACTTTCACCTTCCCAAAATGAAGAGTGGGGCCTGAAGTCTTTGAAGCCGGCTCTGTGAAGAGCAAAGTGGGTTTTTTCTGTGTGAAGACAGAGGCGGCTTTTCTCTTCATTGTCTGTGACATGTCAGTGCTTTGGTCTGAGCTTGATCAAGCGCATGTTTAGTTTCACTTCCTTCCTCTATTCCATTTCCTGATTTCCTGTGCATGTCAAGGCTCACGGCTGCTCTCAGTCTGAATCTGCTCATAGTCCTGGGTCATGGAAACGAGGCGACTGAAGGCTTCACGAGCTTTTAGTTTTCAGGATCTGTCTTTCATTAAATTTACAGTAAAACCGACCGTCAGCTCGAGCTCGCTTTGTATGTGTGTTTTAAATGGATGCATCAGTGCTGCACTTTGCTTCAGTGGGCTGTCGTTCTCTCACTCTGCTTGACTGTTAGCTGCTTTGTCCTTAGCAGCATCAGACAGAAACAAACACCCATTCAAGGGGTAAATGCTGCTACAAGCAGCACCAAGGAGCACACGCTTCATGTTAGCAGTCTCATCTGGTTCATTACAGGCCTGTAGAACAATGATGAAAGAGGGAGAAAATGCTGCTTTACACTGATCTGAAGACCTGAACTGGAACCTTCAGCTCTTCTTCTTAAACCTTGTAAACTTGACAATTTCACGCCTGCATGCACAGAGAAAACACGGCTGTCAATCATCCAATATTTACTCATTGCACTTGCATCATTCTTCATCTTTCAGCAGAAACAAGGCTCAGGTCATTTCATCAGTAAATAGACTGATCCCAGCGGTCCATTTCTAAACAGAACTGACTCACTGACTCATGAGATTATTATTGTTACAGGATGAGAAACAGCTCGTCCTGAAGCCGCCATCACACGTGTGAACCCTCCAGAGCTTCTGATGCATTGTGCTTTAATTACGCAGCTAACCACAGCACAGTGCACCGACCCTTCAGGGTCCTTTATGTCCTCAGAGATGCGTCTGTGGAGCCCAGACAGGCTCTTTGTAGCCCTGTCCCCTCACTGCCTTTGTCTTTCCATCTCACGAGTCCCATGGGTGAAGCCACAGTGGCGTCCCATGTGTTAATGCTGGCCAATGATAAAGTAGCTGCCACGGCCGCCATGAATTATGGAGGAGGGGAAAGCAGCTCCGCCCTCAGTTATGCAAATTTAACTTTGGGGGACACAGAGGGAGGACAGTTGCTGGGAGGGGGGTTCTGGCTTCCAGCTGCGATGTGCTCGTAGAGGGAGGTGGTCTCTGGCATCGAGCTGCGTGAATGAAGGTCTACTGCCACACATGGAAAGTAGTAAAAAAGTAAAAGTTTTCATTCACAAAAAGACCACGTGTATTTCACGCCAGTGGCTGAGGCGACGAGCAGATCATGAGTGATCAGTAAAAATCCTCTGAACACGAACTGCTTCACATGTCACGTGGGAGCTGGTGTTCATGAGCAGTTTAACCACCACGGTCCAACAGGCACAGAAACGAGAACCACCTAAAAACTTCAGACTTTACCATGAAAATATCTCCCACACTATTTAATGGGCAGAGGGCCCATGGGAAATGCAGTTCAAAAGCACTGTAGTTACAAACTAATAGCACTAAACGTGCTACTTGTATACACCATCATATGCTCCCATGCACTGTAAAAATAGGTTACTGTGCCTAAGACTACAGCTAATGCTAATTTGCTCCTGAATCCAGTTTTATGAGCGGCTCAGTGTGAGTAAGTCGTCCAGCCATGCATAAAGCAAAGTGCCTATAAATAACCCGGGCCAGGCTCACCAGCCTTCTGCACATGGCAGCTCCGTCCCATGTCATTATGTCATGGCCGACATAAACACTGAGCTATCGCTAATTGTATTGGTTCTAACATAACTCGTAACAGTAAATGGACTGATCAGCTCCTCTTACAGCCCCAATCTAGTTTTCTCTGAAATCTCCAAGTAAACAGATCCTGAGACACTCGACGTCCACTTCCACTGATCCCATTAAAATCCTTGATGCTCCTCTAAACTGTCCACCTGTGTGCTCAAGTGGAGCAGCAGATACCCGGTTCGACTGTCAGAGAGCAGTGACAGCGTATCATATTCACCGTGCTGATGTGACACTGAGTCTGTTTTCAGGAGTTGTGCAGTGAAAAATAGGACTGATATTTAAGCCTGATTTGGATCAGATGAGAACATTAGAGCATCTATTACAGAGTAATGTACTGTGGACTGTGTGTGTGTGTGTGTGTTCCTGGTACAGTCTTATTATTCAGGTCTGCAGGCTCAGTAGGTGAGTGTCTACCTCACTGTGCACTGTCACTGAGCCAGACGCCCAGATTCACGCTTATGAAGGAGAATATTAATCTGGTCCTGGCTCCCTGGTCCTGTTACTGAAGCAGATGGTCTCTGACAAACAGGAGCCACGTGGCCACAGCCCTCTGTCCCTCTGTCTGTCCCTCTGTCTGTCTGTCTAACCAGACCTTCACCTTCCTCCACAGTGTGTCTACATCACCTGCAGAGGGCGGGCTGCGGAGCCCCGAGCACATAACGGTCCAGGGTCGACAAGCACTATCAATGAGTGACTGATCCTTCAGAGTCAAGTAAAAGAATCAGAGGGAGTCACATCTGAGTCGTTTTCGCTCAGTGTAACTTTTATACAGCACGAAGTTGGTCCAGTTCGGTGGACACCAAATCCCGTTTAATTCTGTGGCAGTTTAACGTTTCCTGGCTCACTCTCAGACATACGTTAGCTATAAAACAATAATAAAGCGCTCGCCTTAGTATTAAAGAGCACCTTTTTTCTTCGGCATGTCCCCTCAAACACAAACATGGACTTTAGTGGACAAAATTTCAACTACTATGGTTCGTTGACTTCTTTTTTCCTACGGTTTTCCGCTGACAGAAAACACGGTGGGGCTGTGATACCGAGCGGTGTCACAGAGATTTTTTAAAGTTGATTTTCTTTTAAACCAAGCGCTAATTTGAGAAACGTGACGTGCCGAATTTGATATAGAGCCATTCGCATTCATAATGGGATTCAGTAATGTTCTAGCATCTATGTCCTCCGGCCCAGAAACAAGAAAACTTGAAACTGGAATGATTCTGACGAGGTCTGGTTGTGCTCCCTCCGTCGGGGCTAAGTTGTAGTTTGGCGACGCAGCGAGGAACAGACATTAGCGATGTGGATATCCGTCTCTTACCTGAGACATTTGCGGTCTGAGGTTGATTTCCTTCAGGTTGATGGACTGGGGTCTCAGGTTGTTGAGCAGATGGCACAGCAGGACTCCATCCCGGAGGGTCTGGGCCAAGTCAAATACCTGTGCAGACTCCCATGTAACCCGGTGGTTGGCTGGGAGCACCTTGCAGTTGATTAACCACAGCGCGCATTGCCTCCAATACTCCATCATTACTCCGACTTCAGGACGAGCTCTGAGGGAATCTGTGTTTGAGTGTTGTCTGCTGTGAGTCCGGTTCGGGTTGTGTCGGCTGAGCGTCTTAAATCGGCTCCATGTTGTATCCGCTGACTGAGAAACGGCAGAGAGCTGGAGATGCAGGCGGCCGCTCCGAGGATGACAGTCCGGTGTTCTGAGGCTGTGGATGGAGCGCACCCTGCACTCTTCCTCCCTCCCTCTCCCTCCCCCTGTCTCTCTCACACACACACACTCCCTCTCTCTCCATCGCTCTCTCTTCCCTCCCCCTCGCCCCGTTCTTCACCTCTTCCGCTTGCCACCCACAGGCTCGCTGTGTGTTGTATGAAATTACAGTGAAAGAGACTCAAAGGTCAGACCTACAGGCTGAGAGGCTGAGCACCGAGCGGTGCAGAACACAGCAGAGACAACATTCACTTGTTTAAATGGCATTAATGAAATGCTGAATCATAATTTCACAGCTGGGTCATGTCTGATGAGCAGGTTCTCCTCTGAATCCAGATGTTCCAGTGGACATGTGGTGGGTCCTCAGAGAGCCGTGGTTCTGACCCATAAACCCGCTCACAGGGTGACTGTGCTCTGACATGAGGCAGGAGTTACTCTACAGGTTATTAAACATCCTTGAATATTTCACACCTGCTGGTACCTGTTATCATTTTGCTCTTGGTCAGTGAGTCTTTGAGACTGAATGTCTTTGTGTTTGCCTCTGTATTTAACTGTCCCCTGGGTTCATTGTCTTAGTCACGTTGAATTCAGCAGCACTGAACTTCCTCATTTAGAGAAAAAAGGATGTTTGAAGGTCCATGGCATCTGTTCAGAAGGAAATCACTTTTTATTACATTATTATTTTAAGTCAACACAGAGACGTAGCCATGAGGTCTCATGTATGAGTCAGTGTAAGAACGTTTGGGTATTTTCACACTCACCTGTCCATAACTGTGCGTGTTCACTGAGTGTAGAGACATGTCAGACCACACAGCTGGTCCTGTGGCTGCTGCTCACTCCATCCATCCATGCATGCATCACATCGTCTGAATAACATCATCACTTTCTACACTTTGTCACTTCTTTCTTTCCTCTGTCTAATAAAGAAACCACAGCTATCTCAGTTTTAGAGGACAGAGACGCAGCTGCTTCTGTTCCTGCAGCTTCAAAGCATCAGCATCAGATTTTTGTTAAAGTTCGAACGAAGAAGCAGAACACGAGTTTGTTCCTATAAATTAATTAAAAACAGTTGGATTTGTTTTTATGATTTTCATATCAATGACTGGTTTTTAGTTAAATGTTCTGAAGGACCGCCCCAGGAGAGAGATACAAATATTCCTATGGTAAATGTATAAACCTGCTTATCATCTCAGTGAGAGCACAGCTGAGCTGATACGTGGTCTGACTGAGCTTTTATTGCTTCGTGTGAGTGAAACCAGGAAACTGTCCTCTGATTCTGATGCACACTGACGTCTCTGCTTAGAATTAGCAGGTATTGATTTACATGTTTCACACAGCTCAGTGAAGGGGACAGGAAACGTGGGGTATCACAGTGTGGGGCCACTCTCTTTTGCAGCTTTTTAGTTTGAACCCAAACTCACTGACTTTGGCCATGACCTCAAATAGCTGAACTATTTCCTGTCACTGTCAAGTCTCTGAGACAATTAAGTTCCAACTGGTTCAGAGGAGCTGCAGTAAGTACTCTCCAGACATGAACCAGAGGCAGCAGAGTGCACCTGCAGTACAGTTTGGCTATTAGCACAACAGAAAGCAGCAGGCTTCATAAAGAGACATGTACGAGCATCTAAATCAGGATGTGGGAAGAAGCAGCTGTGAATCAAAAGGAAGAAACGTGTAAAGTCACGAACAGAAACGGAGAAAGCAGATTATTCTAAATGTGTGACTGCATGAATGTGTCATGAGACGAGTCTGTACCCGTATGCACATAACTGTATGTAAAAATCCATACACCTGTGCTGAAGACCACATTAACAGTGTTTACGCTGCTGAACGAACAAAGAAATGATGGAAAGAAGAACTTCACACTTTCCAGACTCATTTTTAGATGGAAATAAGGAACCTTACAGAAATAAATGTCCCATACAAAGAATGAGTCACACTGAGTGCATGTCCACACAGACTGAACACACAGGAGATCAGTCTCCAGAACTGCAGTTGTTGATACTTGTGTGATCCTGAATTCTTCACTCTCTCTGACTGATGACGAACGGAGGGCGTCTGTGTGCTTCCCTTGTGAGCATCCAGCTTTGTCTTCCACTGGCTGCACGCTGGATGCCATGGCAGACATAGCTCAGGAGACGGGAGAGGTGGCGATGCTGGCAAACCTCTCTGCACCCTCCTCCTGTTTCAGCTTCCTCTCCCACAGCCATGCAGCCAGGCAATTATCAGCATCCCTCTGATTAATACTGCACACACACACACACACAGCTTCACATGCTGACGATGCTTTATCACAGCTTTTCGGTGCAGGAGCCATTTATGGCACGAAGTCATTCTGTCAGGAACCAGCAGTAAACTCAGCTCTGTTAAAAACAGCTTTTACACAGAATTGCTGTAACGTAGAGAATGTGCAGCATGTGTGGTGTTTTTGTGTCACTGTTGTTGTTATATCCGTTTTCCATCAGCGCAGATGAATGATTTGCCTGTTTCTGGGTTATTTCACCTGGAATATGATCAGCATGGGACGGCACAGACCAACCACGGGAGCTTCCAGGAAACAGCAGGAGTATGTCTGGGCACATATGGCAGATGTGATCTTAGTGCCAGGATTATCTTTCAGTGCCACGGCACATTATTAAAGTACTTCAACGATCAGATAAGACTGGGTCACAGAAGATGAGCACAAACAAGAACGACCGAAAAAGTTTGAAATGTCAAATTATATCACGACTTTATTTAATAAATCATAAAAAAAAAAATCATGCATCCTGAATAGAGGAAGAAGATTTTTATAAAACTACAAACAGCCCTGCCCGGTTATTTAAAAACTGAAATTGTTTTTATAATTAAAGTTAATGAGGAAAATTTGGGGGTCACAGCTGAGTTTGAAAGCTATTGATACGTTGAATGACAGGGAGGTGATCCAATCAGCTCACGCACACACATCAGTGAAAGGATGGAAGGGCGAATGAAGCGCACTGACTGCTGACAGCACTCATTCTCCCACAATGCAATGCACAAAGGAACCATGCCCTCCTGGCTGCACATAGTTACTTTGCAAGTTTTGGCATCAAGTAACACAGATGCACGCCCACTCCCACACCCACCCTCCACTGTCCTGCTCTATGGTCCTGCCACATGATCAAAGCCCCCAAAGCTCAACAGCCCCCGAACGCACGGCCTCTGCCACATTGTCTGCACTCCATCCATATCGTGCTGCAGCTCTGCCGGCTGTAATTTTCAGAGCTCCACTCTGCTCATTGTGTCACTTGATCTGGTGGCAGCAGCTGATCTATTTGTGCCGCTCTTTCATCCTCTCTGTGAAGGGCACGTTATCTCCGGCCAGAGAAAGCAAAGGCTCTCTGTTTCCTGCAGATTTGCCTTATGAAGAATTATCTCTCAGCTCTACCTGTGACTTCATGTTTTTAGTTATTTCAGTAAATGTGTTTGCTTGAGCAGGACTTTGGTACAGCTGCAGTGAAGACCTTCAGTCCTCTCCCAGAATCAAATCCACAACCACAACCCAGATGTAGCACTGAGGACAACCTTAGCAGCTTTGGCTCATTGTTTTCTAACTGCTATTGATTGTCTGACCCAACCCTTAGCACTCTTTTTTGCTGGTTTAGGAGGCCAGAGAAGAAATCAATGGCCTGGGATACCCATGAGAGGCCTGGGATAAGTGGAGCCTGGCCAGCCCTGAAACAGCAGGGCGATCAGCTGGGGATCCGTCCGGATGGAGGCAGTGAAGTGGAAGGTATACAGAGAGAGCGTGACAAATCAAAATGACCACAAGGGTTTTTCACTGTGCGCTAATTTGCCCTCTGGTGTTGTGGTAAAGTCCATTAAGTGCAAATTCACCGATAAATGAAGACTGAGGTTCACTTTGGTTTAGATAACCAAAGCAGCGTGTGTCGCTCTGCTGGTCCCACACTCTGCTCCACACTGACAAATCTCAAATTGTTTGATGAATTGTGAAGTTTTGTGCGGACATTCATGTTCCCCAGAGGATGAATCCTAATTGTTTCGGGGATCTCCTGACTGGGGTGGTATGGTGGTGCAGTGGATAGCACTGTCGCCTCCAGTCGAGGATGTACCCCGCCTCTCGCCCGCAGTCAGCTGGGATAGGCTCCAGCTCCCCCGCAACCCTGCACTCTAGAAAATGGATGGAGGGACGGATGGATCCATTTTCAATGTGACTCTGTGACATTCAAAGTTCTGTCTCCAGTATTATTAGTTCAAACATTCGAGATGAACTGTAATATCTGTGGGGATCCTCTAACTTTTCCTCTAGCACCATCATCAGGTCAAAATGTAAAAGTATCCGGTATTTACGTTATGATCAGAAACCTGCAGATGACAGTGAACATAGTAAACATGAAACCTGCTAAACATCAGCATGTTAGCAGGTTTACATTAGCATTTAGCTCAAAGCACCACTGTGTATAAACGCAGTCTCACAGAGCAGCTAGCATAGCTAGAAGACAACAAGTTCCCCCCACATCACCACTGTGGTCCTGTGTTCTAACCTCGGCCTTACCACCCACTGGTGCAGGCTTATCACTGGGCTGATGGACCCTCCCCCGTCAGGAAACTGACACCGAGACGACTTTACACGACACTTCCAGTGGATGCCACAGACCGAAGACGAGGTTCTGAGCTGAGGACAAATAAGTCAGGAATTTGTTGAATAGCACTCAAGGACTTTAAAGACTTCCAAGGTATTTTAATGACAGAATATGAAAACATGAATACATGTAATACTGGTTCCTCACTGGGGGATTTAAAGTCTTGAAATGCTTAAGAATAATTTTCTGATCTTTCTACCAGATGTCATGTAATGGAGTAGACATTTTGTTGTATAACTTTTCCAGAAAGTTTCAGTTGGGTGGTTTACTCTGCTGTCTTTGTGTAATGAAAGCAGATGGCCCTGAGTGTGGCAGACAGAGCCATTGGGGCCATTATCGGGGCAGCAGTGGCAGATGCAGCAGGTAAGATAAACTTTGTGATACTGAGTTAATCCGCCTCATTCAGTTCCCATAGCCCAGTAACTCACAGGTCCACAAGGTAGTTTTTTTATATGAGTTCATTTCTCATATTACAAATCTGATACATGATTTATACACCTGTTTGATTTTACCTGTTCCACTATTTGTGAGTTATAGTGACTGTTACATAATGTGGAATTTTAAACAGCGTGTTGTTTTCTGCATTTTTCCACAGAAACCTTATCAGTAGCTTTATCCATAAGCAACATCTGTCCATACTGATAAAGTACAGGGCGGTGCCTTCATTTGTACAAGTCATGCTGACCTACACACAATGTTATGAAAGCTGAGTTTCTGCAACAGCTGTTCTGATAAACATAAACATAACCAGATACGGAAATGAACTTTTATGACCGCGTCACTCTCAAGACACCACACAGTGATGCATGTACTAGCAATCCTAAATATTAGGTCTCATTCTTGTTTGGATCCAGGATTCTCTCACTCCAGTATAACACACATCCGCCCCTGTTCCATGCAATCTGTCATCAACAGACTGTATGTACAGCAGGTCGAACACATTGGAAACACCCAGGAAAACAAAAACTATTGAATGTTCCACCATTTTTCTCCCTCTTCTGTGTGTGTGTGTTCCTCACCCATACAGCCCAGCCCATGCACTGGATCTACAATCCAGACAGGCTCAGAGAGGTTCTCTCCGACCTAGAGCCCTGTCCAGAGTTTAGGCCTCAGTCAGCGAATCCTTTCTACCGCAGGACAACAGGCGAGCAGACCTGCTATGGAGACCAGGCGTACGTCCTGCTGGAGTCACTGAGTCAGTGTGGAGGTACTGAGGTTCACCCAGACAGGCAGACACTACCTTTCACCTGTTAGCATGACATCCTCTGAGCCTGTTACAGTCACTGAGTACCGCAGCAACATTTTTCATTATGTGGCATTATTACTGACTTCTAGTTTCCTATCACAACAAAGGTGATTCCTCAGAGAGTTCCCAGATTCATCAAATTACCATCAAACATTTTGAAAGAGACTTTTCCATCTACCTTTCTTATGTTACATTATCATTTGTCACCTGGACGAACCCTAAGAAGACCACAAAGCTCCTCCTGTCCTCAGTCAGCTTACAAACTGTCGGCCTCCTTCATGGGAGCTGTTAAGAGTTAGCTGAGACTCTCGTGTGTGTGGTGAATATGAAGTTAGAGCTTTAAGTTTAGCATAAGAGGAAACAGCTAGCTGAAGTGTAAAAAGTTGTGGTCTCAGGGGTTGTGTGCTGATGTTATTTCTCTCAACTGTACTGATAAAAATATGTTCCCAGTGCCCCCACAAGACTTTTCACTGAATGTAGGGACAGTTAAGAAAGAGCATGACATGCTGTGAACTGTGTGGAGGGGGGATCAAACTGACGGGGGTCCATGTTAGAATGATAAAACCTACAGCACACGCTGTAAAGGCAGCTGTACCGTGGTTGTTGTCTAAAACACAGTGTGTCGTGTGCTGGCAGATGTCGATGTGGACGACCTGACCAGGCGGATCTACAAGTTCTTTGGCCCTGGAACAGTGTACGACCTGCCCCTCAACGATCCTTACAGGAAGAAAGGAGGTACTGTACCTGTGCATGTCGATGTTCCTGCTGTCCATACGTGTTAATGATCAGCTTAAACAAGCCTAAAATGATGTGAGTGCCTCTGTTACTGTCCGAAGCATAACGACTTTCCTGTCTGCTGACGGGGAATTCCCTCTCCAGTTAGTGACCAGTGCTTTGAATATTTTTCACTGTCAGGGTGTCATATCAGTGCAGAGCTGCTGTATTTCACCATAACAGCTCAGGGCACCTTTGGGGACAGTGAACTGCAGACGGTTTTATGTCTTTGACTAAATATAGGCAGAGCTGCGTCATCATAATGGGCAGTGAAAGGCTTCATGACTGAGGAGACAAAGAAAAGAGCTCCACCTACAGAAACTTGAACTGCATCAGCACAAAGTCCTTTCCTGTCTTCTCAGGCTTGTTTTTTATCAGCTGCCAGATCTGCCCATAAAGGTGAAGCTGTCAGATCAGTGAATATACATATTTCAATGTTAATGGCTGTTTGTTGAATTTGTCAGGTCCCAAAGCCATCCTCCCCATAGACGGCCCATGGAGGAACGGCAGCCTGAAAGCTTTCATCAGAAATGTGGACGCAGGCAAAGAAGAAACCGGTAAAGATCACAGATCATGGGGGGAGGGGTCTCAAGACCAAGTTCTGGTCATGAGGTTTTACTTTTACTTGAGATGATTACTGAAATGAAAATACTTCAGTTCCTGAACAGTTCATTTTGTTCTGGTGGTAACTCAGAAACTTCAACACATAAACTCTGGGCATGTTAGAATGTGTAACCCTAGCCCTGGCTGAAGTTTGTGTGTGTGTGTGTGTGTGTGTGTGTGTGTGTGTGTGTGTGTGTGTGTGTGTGTGTGTGTGTGCATGTGTGCATGTGTGCATGTGCGTGTGTGCGTGTGTGTTTTGAGGCTGTGAAGTGGACTGTCAGATGGACGGGGTCACTAAGCTGGCTCCAGTGGTAGCCATGTTCGCTGGGCAGCCTGAGATGCTGGACAAAGTGGAAAAAGCCATGCGGGTCACCCAGAACAATGACATGTGTGTGGCTGTGACACTGACTGCAGCGAGGTTAGTGGGATCAGACTTCACCTGAAGGCTGCACAGGTTTACACTTTATATATGATCAACCTGAAAAGAGAATGAACAGTCAATGACCTGAGAAAGCTTCTGAGTGTTTGTATCAAAGTATGAACTCCTCAGATTCTCACACTTAGAAATAAACAGCGACTGAGCTTAACCTTCTCTGTCTGTCTAACTCTGTAAGGTTCCTGGAGCATTTCATTATGAACGGTCCAGATCCCAATGCTCTGGATGCAGTTCTGGCTCAGCTGAATGACCCAAAGAGACAGAACCCTCAGGAGCTGGACCGGGCCGTTACTGGTAACACTGCATGTCTCTGTAAAGCTCTGTATGTTAGAGCTCATCGTTTAATAATCATCGTTGGATGAACTCACAAATGAGGTGTTCTTAGATCTGCTGTATTCAGAGGAGGACTCACAGTATAAATCAGGAACTGTTCTCATTTAGTCAAAACTGGACTAAACACAAAGTCCTACATGCAGGAACACGTTCATTTTTTGAAAATCCAAGTGTAATGTGTGTTGGCTTCAGTAGGCTTCAACAGCCACATGAGCTCCAGTGTCTAAACAGCACACGTGTCTCCCTGTATCTCTGCTGAAGCACATATCCACCAGGCGAAGGACAACCTGGACAAGACGTCCCAGCAGCTCATCCCTGCTGTGTTCACAAACACATGAGGTAAGCTGGTCGGTAACATCAGGATCCAGGTCCGTTGACTTGGTGTGGCCCACGTAGCCCTCCCGTCTGTAGATCCGTTAGCTGGTCCTCGGGCCTTTGATCTCCTGACTAATGGTCTCCCTCCTCTTTCCACCTCATCCCTCCGCCCCCTGCTGAGATGCAGAGATCTGCTCTAAATGGAAAAATGAAAGCACAGCCTGGTGTTTTTGAGGGACTGTAATGACATAATATTTTCTCACATTAGAAAAACACTTTACCAGACTGGATCCTCTGATCTGTCTCTGTACCATGTGCCATGTCTCACTCTGCTGATATATCTGGGCCTGTGTCCAGCTTTGCCTGGTGCCTTCCAGGGAGCGCTTCATGGAGTCCTGACGCTGAACCAGATGGATGAAGCAGTCAGGGACACCATGCGGTGCGGGGGATGCACCGCCAGCCGAGCCTCCTTCATTGGGGCCTGTTTTGGGGCACAGGTACTGTCGACGTGTGGCCGTCAGGCAAATAAACCAGTCGTTAGTCACTGATGGAAATCAATAAGGAATCAATAAGAAAGAAGTTAATATTCCATTCTGGTCATAAGTGATTTTAAAGATAAGTCATTGGAAAACATTCAAATGTGATGAAGATCTTTTGATTGAGTTTGTTATGTGTAACAACAGTTACATGGATACTGTGGTTACCCTCGTTTGCTGTTTGCAGTCTGTATGCTAAGCTAAGCTAAGCTAAGCTGTTTAATGGACTGGCCTGAGATCAGTATCGATCGTCTCATCTAACTATTGACAAGAAAACAAAGAAGGATATTTCTCAAAAGCTGGAACTGTACCTTTAAGATAGTGACGTGACCAGAACGTCACTACGTTAGAAATGGTATGGTAGAATATTTTTCTTCGTATTGTATCAATAAAATAAGAATAAGAGGAAAAGCTTAGTTTTTATTGTAGTAAAAGTTTCATTAATTAATTAAATTAAATTTGAATTCAGGCTGTGATCTTTGTCAGGTGCTAGTGTAATACACTGGTCGTACTTGTACACCTTCCCCATCAGGGCGGCCACAGCAGCACAGTGACAACATGTGGACAGATGTTTACTTCTATTTTAGGTCGAGCCCATCAGTGACAGCAGCACATGAAAACCTATCATCTTGGTTCTATGTTTGATGAGTTTGACAGCGAGCTGATCTTGTGAACCTTCCTGATGTGTTTTCAGACCGGTCTCCAGGGAATCCCGGAGTCCTGGAGGAAGAGGACGTTCAGATATCCTCTGCTGCTGGAGTTAGCTGAAAACGTGGTCAAAAAACGTCAACAGATGTAGTTTAGCTTTGATTTGAATTTGATCAGGTATTTATGGAGTGTTGATAATTGCCTTTAAAGCTATTTTAAAAGACCTTCTCATGTTGCAGGTGTGCAGTACTTTGACATGACAATCCATGACAGTCTCATTTTAAAGTCTTGCACAGAATGAAACTCGAATCTGTTTGTTCTATCAAAGCTGCATCACGCAAGAAAGTGAAAGTCTGTGCAAAGTGCTCATGTTGTGTGGAGGAAAGGGAACACATTTATCCTCAGCAGCTGCACTGTGCACTGTGAGCTGCAAAAAAATAAAGAGTTTTATGTCTCCAATATATCTGTACTGTTCATTGCTGCAAAGTGGATGTTAGCTGGTTCTTTATCTTAAGAAAACAAGCTTTGTCTTGGTGAGAAAGTCATTTTTCTGAAGTCAGGTTTCAGCAGGTTTCGGTCTCGTCTTTCCCTTGAGTACTTGCTGTTATTGTGAAGTGAAAGAGCAGATACAGATTTACTTCTGGAACAACCAGAAAGTGCAACATATTCCTTCCTCAAAATTCCTCAAAGGAACTGTTCTGCCTTCTGAAAAGTGCTGACTTCAATACTCACAACCCTCAAAGTCAGCCCAGCGTAAAGCAGCCAAGGCCTTAATATCTTTGACATAGTGTGGTTATAAACTGCAGTGTGTAGGCTACTGTTGAGCTCCCTTGGTTGCTTTAACAGCTTCTACTGACTTGTTGAAAAATAATAAATGAGCAGTAGCTCAAGTTTGTTCAAACACTGTAAATCAACATCTTCACTGGCGTTACATGTCATCTGGTGTTACAGCTGAGCACTAAGAATCTATCAGTGCTCAGACTGCACAGTTTCAGCTGTGCAGTCTGAGCATGACTTTAGCTGAGCAGAGAGGTCGTGGCTCAGGGTGCGTTGGTGGCTTACAGAGGAGAAGTCTCTTGATTTCTCTCGCTGCCTGACTTCCTCCCACGCAGCAGGTAGCAGGCGCTGTCTGGCATAATTACATCCAGGCCTGAAGAGAGTTTTTGTTTTTCCAAACTCTGCCAAAGTCCACTTCCTCTGGATGTTCTCCGAGGAGGACCAGAGGGTTGTGAAAGATATTATGTTGTGGAAATATTATGCTCATCAGCATACATAATAAGTCAGATAATAGGTCGTAGGTCAGGTAGTCTGTATTATAGTTTTGTGAGGATTTGTCACTAGGCTATAGGAAAAAGTCTAACTCTGCAACTCTCACACAATGTTTATGTACAATGGAGATTTTACACCTGCACAAACCAAACCTGCATCATGGGAGTATAAAACAGAAATATTCCACACGCGAAGCCACAAACGATCTGTGACTGCTGCTAAAAAAAGGGTAGAAACTGTGGAGACAGATGAGCCTCCTCTCTCCTCTTCCACACAGAAGTGATTCATGATAAAAATGAAATGATTTTCAGTCTAAAACATCAGATGGAGTGCTGGAGCCATGTTTGGACTGTGTCTGCTTCCTGAATACAAACACATCACAATGAAAGGTCAGACTCGACAGGGGTCAACAATACATGAAGAAATCACTGATAAGGGCTCGACCGTGTTTCTTCAGTGTAAGATCAAGTGTTTATGTTTCCATACTAGGGACTGTGTACTTCACGTGTCTGTTCCTGACAAACAGCCTGTGAAGTGGACAGTAAATAAATAAAGACAGGCCCACAGCACTAACTGACAGGATGAACACCGGCACCGTTCAAGTGTCAGCAAGAGGCAGAGCCACCACGAGAATGCGCACGAACACGTGCGCGCGCACGCACGGTATCTTCACAGTCACTCTGATTTCCTTTCGGCTTCTAACTTGTAAATGTAAACTTAGATAATATTTGTTTATTTTATTCCAACTTCAGAAGTGCTGCCACAGCATACACGACCATTTTAATTTTAACTGTCTCTCCGTCCAATAAGATCACATCTCGATTGTCCTGTCAGGGAGAACATTTAGATTTCCCCACTTATTTTCTCGGCCCGCTTTACTTGTGATCTGATTCCGGTATTACCGACTGACTTGAATGCAACGAAAGATTAATGGAGGCGAAGTGGAGCAAGAGCGAAATCCCTCACTTCTAACTTCCGTCTTCCGCCTGTGAGGACACCGGCCTCTTGAGGATCAGTCCACCGTAACGAGCAGAAACACTTTGACTAAAACCTGCGCTGTGTACTTTGACTTCGCTGCTCTGCGGTGCCGCTTGAAAACAAAACCCTGACCTTCCGTTTTCCCCGCCGTGTGATTGTGTCGCAGGGCGGAGACGTGAACTCTCTTGCCGGTGTATGATCTTTGAGCGAACAGCTGGGTGGACCTCCGACTAAACGCTGCTTCAATGGCATTTTCTGTGGGGATGGCCGTTGGACTGTGAGACAGGCTACCTGCTGTACGAAGTGTTTATTTTTCTCGCCGTGCCATGGACTTTAACGTTAAGCGGTTTGCCGCAGACGCCGGTACTTTCCTGACCCGCGCGGTTCAGGTACGTTTAACCGTTTGGTCCGTGGACGCCAACGTTAGCTGCTAGCTTAGGTAGCGTTAGCCCCCATGCTAGGTGAACAGCTAACGTTTCATTGCTTGTTGTTGAGTCGCTGATTATCAGCTGAGAAAAACATTTCCCGCCGATTTAAACGCAGTTACGGTATGGAGGGTTTTTAAACGGCACCCGGGACATGTCAGTCTGTGTTACCGCTGTTCAGCTCATCCCTCAGACCAGGCCGCAGGAAGCCTCGGCAGAGCCAGCAGCAGCAGCAGCCACGCAGATCACTTTAGTTTTCCTTCGTATGCTAACCCGTCCAGACTGCCGACACCTCGGCCCCGTGGATCACTCTGCTGCAAGCAGGCAGGCAGTCATGTGCACACAATAACCGAACACTTTCTGTGTCAGTTCACAGAGGAGAAGCTCGGCCAGGCTGAGAAGACGGAGTTGGACGCCCACTTGGAGAATCTTTTGGTCAGAGCCGAGAACACCAAGCAATGGACGGAGCGGATAATGAAGCAGACAGAAGTCTTACTGCAGCCCAACCCGAGTAAGACCACACTTCACTTCACATACTGGACTCCTGGGGGCAGGTACCGACTCTGTGTTTGCCCCCTCTGTCCTCAGAGGGCAGGTACCGACTCTGTGTTTGCCCCCTCTGTCCTCAGAGGGCAGGTACCGACTCTGTGTTTGCCCCCCCCTGTCCTCAGAGGGCAGGTACCGACTCTGTGTTTGCCCCCCCTGTCCTCAAAAGTCACCAAACCCCATCTACTCATCTGTCAACACCACTCACTCTGCTGTTCAGTGCAGTTTCAACTCTGCTGGTAGATTCATCAATAGACGGATCCACCCACACAGCCTGCACCATTATTATTCGGAGTGTTTGGTAATCAGCTATTCTGTGTATCAGTCAGATCAGTTCTTACAGTCCGTATTTGGTTTTTACACACAGCAGGTGCTGCACTGAAGAGTATGAAGATTTGCTTTTTAAAATACATAACATCTCTGAGACGGTGTTTGACATACGTCAGTAGGCAGGGTGTCTGTGAAGTCTGTAGGCTCAGCTGTGCGTCCTCCTCGGTTCACACCATGATGCCATATCACTGCAGCACAACATGCACTGACAGCCCAGCTGCTGGTTACAGTCTTGGATCTGGTAGACTGGGTTTTCTGTGTTCACACTCTACATGCCACAGATATACTGGCCGCGATTGTCCGTGTTCATTCACGTAATTTGATAACATGAAACAAATCCAGTCAGGTGTGACAGAGAACTTTTTCTTGTAAGTGTTATCATTATGAAAGCTTCGATTTTCATTTTCAAATGTAAGTCAGATTGTTTGGACTCACTGTCCTAAAGTCAGCGCCCCTCCCTCACAAGTCTTATGACTTTGTAATTGAGTTTTCTTGTTACACACTACAGATGTCCGACTCGAAGAATTTGTGTATGAGAAACTGGAGAAAAAAGCCCCTACACGAATGAACAACCACGAGCTGCTGGGCCAGTCCATGATCGACTCAGGAAATGAATTTGGTCCTGGAACCGCCTATGGTGAGTGAGACAGCGAGCCGCCTGACACGAGGACGGACGTTAAACTGGCTGAAGTCTGTGGCTGTGGCTCATACCAGCTTTCTTTGTGGGGGTTATTTTGCTGAGTCCTGTGTCAAATTTCTCTTTTGAAATGTACAAAGGCAGCTGGAGTATAGCTGGTGTCACTCTGATTCTACAACACAGACCTGCCTCAATTTATAGAACCAATTAAATGACTGAAAACTGAAGAATTATTTCATTGTTGGTCTGAATTCTGTCTAGTACAGGCTTGTTAAAATACAGTTAAGGCTGTTTGACAGTTTGTGGAGAACATTTGAACAGCACTCCTCTGGATGTCATTCCACACTTGTGGCCTTGGCCTCTTTCTAATCTGAACAGCATCGCTTTGTACTGACCACTGGTCTCTGTGTCTTCTCAAGACGTAACTGTTGAGGCCTCAGATGAGAAACTGCTCCTCACTCTCCTGTCCTGTGTTGTACTGGGGTTGAAGTTTTGTGCTGCTGATCATTTCAGGAAATGCTCTGATAAAATGTGGTGAGACAGAGAAACAGATTGGTGGAGCAGAGCGGGAGTTCATCCAAAGTGCTGCCATCAACTTCCTGACACCTTTCAGAAACTTTCTAGAGGGCGACTTCAAAACCATCCTGGTGAGTTGGACTCCTGACCAATCGTTCTGATCACTTTCACTGGACTTTGATCTTTTATTTGGAACTAATCACACTGAACTCTGTACACAATCCTCCGTTATAGTGTTACGTTTTAACACTATACTTCTTGCCACTTTTTCACCTATCATCCAGTTTTTCAGCCACCAACCATTGTACGGTTTTTAAAGTGAAGAAGGTGCACCTCTAGTAGCCTGTTTTCCACATCAAGTTAGCAACCGCTAACTCACGCAGGAGTACGAATGGGTCTACATCAAGAAATGGACATAAGTATATTTGTCAGCAGTTCATTTAAATATTGGAGAGAAAAGTGATAAAGAAAGAAACATAGTAAGATGGTTAGATGCAGAGATGCACATAACTGGCCCAGACCTAAATTTAATTAAACCCCCAGGACATCACCACTGTTCTTGTCGTGTGGAAAACCGTTCATGCTTTGCCCACATCGCAGTGATCACAGGTACAGGTGTCCTGAACCTCAACACGCCTCAGGTACTTAGACTTATCCCCTATTATCTGAGTGCGTGCAGTTAGTGTGAGGATGATGTCACTTTGAACATGTTAATCGCATATTTCAGTGAACTATAAAAGGCATGATGAAAGCACTGATCTCATGAGGAGTGTGGCAGTGTTCTGAATTCTGTCTGATTGTGTTGTGATTTGTGTCCAGAAAGAAAGAAAGCTGCTGCAGGTCAAACGCCTGGATCTGGATGCAGCCAAAACCAGGCTAAAGAAAGCCAGGATGGCTGATGCAAGAGCTGCGGTAAGGACACCGCGCACACATGCATGCAGAGTCATCACTGTCAGTGCAGCACACACACTTTGTGCACCTGGATGTTTTTCGAAGGCTGATTAATGACCAGTGTTGGTGAATTCAGGATTCTCTAAAATCATTTGCCAACTTCTTTTCAGAGGACGAAAAGCTGTCCAGGCGTGTCCTCTGTCCGTCTGCCTGAAGTCGCACATTCATGACTGACACACCAAGTTACACAACATAAAACTGACAATTTTATCTCTTGTGACTTCAGCACAGTCACATGAGCAACTATGGGAAGTTCAGACTTCTCTTTTTCTGGAAGGTTGTTTTCTTGCGTCTCCTTTTTCTTGATTTTTATTTGTGTCTTTGTCTTTTCTAACAGATAAATTGAAGATTAACTTTTCATTGTGCCATTGTGTGTATCCCAGTACAACCTGATAGAGCATGATGATTAGGATCAGTATGAAGAACCATCACAGTTTTGGTGAAACATCAGCACCAAGTAGAGGCTCAGGACCTTTAAACATCTTTAAAATATACATGAAGAATTTTATTTATTCAGTGTCTGAGGTCTTAAAAGTGTTTAGAAGTTTTTCTGAATCAGAGCTGTGCTGACCTGCCAGTGTTTAATGACACGTCCATATACAGAACTGATCCCACATTAGATTCAGAGTGGCACCGAAGTGGTCTTAAAGTCTGACTTTGTTCAAAGCTGCAGAGAGTCTGCCATGTTTGTCCCTCTCTGGACTGTATTCTAGTTTACTGTGTCTGGAGACGATACCTCAGTATTTCTCATCTGAGCCAAGACTTTGCTCATTTCTGACAAAATCCTCTCAGAAGTCAGTTAGACAAGTACTTAGCTAAACTACTGATATTCTGCAGCTACTACAAACAACATGACTAAACAGTCCAATGTAAAATTAGAGCCAGGGACGGATATTAAGACACCGGGCAATGTCCCAGCAAAGCTATTTGGCTGCAGCCTTCAGAGCATCCACAGTAAGTGTGTGGCTTTTCAGCACAATTCTCCTTAAACCAAGAATTTTAGTTCAAGGCACAACAGTAATGTAGCAAGGAAAATGTCATCAGCAGTAGGACACAAATCATAGAAAGTGATATGAAAGTATGAGCAACAATGTACAACAGAGAAATATAAAACCTGCAAGATCCATTTATAAAATAAAACAGTCAACAGACTGAATTACTGAGACCACTGAGAGCAACCAGAGGCCCCGAAAACCTGTAGGTCGCCCCGTCCCTCTCTAAAGAAATATTCTAATCCACCATGTTCAGAGCCAAGTTATCCTGCAGCCTGCCTCACTGGGTTGATTTAGCAGGGAGGTCTGCTGGTTATTGACAGTCTAATGCTGTTTGTTCATTCAACACGGTCTGAGTCAACAGATTCACTTTGTTCACTGTGAGAGAGAAAGCTGTCACCTAAATACGGGAGCTGTAAATAGTAGTTAGTGCTTTAATCTTTGTTTGAAGCATGGAGAGCTGAGGATGAGAAGCATTTCATGTCTTCTACAAAGTGTGGTTTTGTCAGAGCATGTTGTCTCGTCATCACACAAACACACAGTGTAAGGATGTGTTGTGTTGGCTGTGGCTGTGCAGCAGCTGTGGCTCTAACTACTGTGTCACTGTTTTCAAAACGCAAAGCAGCAGATGTGAGCAGAGGAAGTGACAGAGGTGAGTGGAATGTTGGAGCCATCTTTGAACTGAACACACACACACACACACACACACACACACACACACACACACACACCAAACCCCCTGATACTAGTGTCAGCAGCTGCTGTCGATGCCTTTCTCCATCTCTTCCATGACACACAGTGTCGGACCTCATGGAAAAGTCCTCCATGAACCACGCTCTGTGAACGCTGTCCATCCGTCCACACCTCTCTCTGTGGATCGAATGGAAGCTTTAAGGAGCTCAGGACAGTGAGGCCATTGTCCCCGTCAGTCTCAGCTTCAGACTTTATGTTTATTAGACTTTTAACAAGTCACTACAAACCATTGTTCCAGCTGGTCTGAATCTTCTGGCTCAGTATGAGGAAAGGAAAGCTTTCCCTCGGGTCGAGACTTCAGTTGTTCTGTTCCCTGTTTTTCCTTCATGTCCTGTCGTACTGATCCTCTCTGTGAGTCTTGTGTCATTGTTTTTGTTGCCCCTTCCATATCCTGTCCTTCTCTATGCACAGATGTTCATTTTCATTTTTTCACTCCATTTTTCTGAATGAGCTGATGTAAATGTTGGTTTTCAGTTTGAATTTTGTTATTGTACAGATTTGTTTAGACCATGGGACATGTTCAGATACTCTTCAGCTAATATTTCACATCAGAGGTAGAATCACTTCACATGGCCTCATTTGCACAAAGAGGATGATATGAGTGAACCAGGGTGTTTTCCACCGTATCTGTGTCCTTTGGTCTGTAAAACTCTGATTACAGGCTCATATTAGAAGGAAGAAACATTTTGTTTGTTAAGATCAACCCAGACACACATCTATGTCATTCCATTAAAATCAAGTTGTTGTTTTTTGCTCAGGCAGAGCAGGAGCTGAGGATGACCCAGAGCGAGTTCGACCGGCAGGCAGAGATCACCCGGCTGCTGCTAGAAGGCGTCAGCAGCACCCACGTATGTAATCCAGCTCAGCACAGTTTCCAGGTTCACAGATGGTGCTCCTCTGTCAGGCTTCCACCACGAGCATCATTCATTAAACAAATAGCACCATTGGATGTTGTTTAGTGCTGCGGGGTTTTGACAGCAAAAACCCACGTGGATTCAGGCAGCACCAAATGTTTCTGTGACATTTGTATTTAAAGATTACTGCAGCTCTTCAGTATTGCACCGTCTTCATGTTCAGGGACTTGCAAGAGACAGAAAAGAGAACGAGATGTCCCAACTTTTAGCGACCTCTGTCAACGAAAGGCTGCTCAGCTGAGATAAGCCGCTGACGTCGCAAGCTTTAGTTTCTCAGACCTAAAGGAGTAGTTCCATGTTTTGGGAGATGGGCTTGTTCACCAAGAGTTAACTGAGCCTGATATTCCTGGCTGCACTGCCTTCAGACAGAGCCAGGCTAGCTGTTTCCCCCTGTTTTCAATCTGTATGCTAAGCTAAGCTAAGCTCATTGGTTATTCAGACGATAAAACTGCTAACGCTGACGTGTCTGTTTCTGCTTCGGTTCTGTTCTTGTGTTAAACATGAAAACTGATAAAAAGCGGTGTGTTGTTCTCTCACATCTGTGCCTGTGTGTTTCCAGGCACATCACCTGCGCTGCCTGAACGACTTTGTGGAGGCTCAGACTACGTACTACGCTCAGTGTTACCAGTACATGGTGGATCTCCAGAAGCAGCTGGGCAGGTGAGATACCACATGAGAATACTTTCAGAGAGAGAGAACACAGAAGAGCTGGAGTCAGATACCTGACTGTGCTGAGCATTTTACCACCCAGCTCTGCGTCAGGGTGTGCCTTTTTTGCCTCTTCCTCTCTCTCCCTCCAGCTTCCCCTCGTCATTCTCCAACAACAGCCAGTCATCAGTGTCGGGCGGGGCCAGCATCTCGGTGCCCACCATCCCGGTGACGGCCTCTCTGCCCAGTGTGTCTGCGGGCCACGGCAGCTCTGTGGCTTCGGGCGGATTCAGTGAGTTGCATAGCTCCAACGGCAGCCGCAAAGCTCGAGTCCTTTACGACTACGACGCTGCCAGCAGCAGCGAGCTTTCCCTGCTGGCTGATGAGGTGAGCCTCAACCCAGACGTCCCGTCGTAGCTTGTTAGTGTGCTGGGAAATGCAACGCAGCCTTTTACACACGTTTCCATATTGCTTTCTCTTTTTTGCCTTGTGTTCTAGTTTCCTTTGATACAAGAATCAACATATCAGCTAACAGCATTAGGAGTCCTGATTGAATCCCAAACTGAAGTTGATATTTTTCTCAGTTTTCTGAGTGCATCGTGTCCTGGAGCAGCTCCCACACAGCAGCCTCTGTGCACTTCCTTTTCCTGGAAAAGCTCTCAACTGTCCATGACGAGCCTGTGGTTGACTAACAATGACCCAGCATTACCTCATTTAGGCAGCCAGCTGTGTGGCCTCAGCTTTCATAATAACAGGACTTGTATCTGAGCACTTCAGAAATGTGGTTATCACATTGAGGAACGCTGCTTAAACAGCTTGTTGTCAGTTATTTGTTTTAAATAGAAAATGAGACCTGAGAGGTTCGTGCAGTAAACACCGTGTGTCTCCACACTCCCTGTGTTTCCAGGTGATCACAGTGAGCAGCGTCCCAGGCATGGATTCAGACTGGCTGATGGGCGAGCGAGGCAACCAGAAGGGCAAAGTGCCGATCACCTACCTGGAGCTGCTTAACTGAGCCCTGTGTAACCAGCCGTGATCCCATATTTATACGTGTTTCAGGGACAGGCCTCACCTTCTCTTCCATTTCAGTCATTTTAGAACGCGGTTTATTTTTATGAAAGAAGATGGAGTCTCCCTTCCAGAGGACTCGAGCTGGAATGAATGAGTCTGAGTGAAGGGAAAGGACACAGACCCATTCCCTGGCGTTCGTATTCAGCTGCAGTACATTTTAAAACCTGCTTCCTTTGTGTTTGATGCCATACAATCTGCAATATGTGCCAGACCATCTCCCTAACTGTAACTCCTTTACCGTATGTATCTCAGATCATGACTGAAATGCTTATGATGTGGGTTTTTTTGCCTCCTCCCTCACGGCTAATTCAAGTTTTTTCAAGTAGTGATACAGTAGATATATTTTTAATGGCAAAATGCTCTTCAGTTTGAAGTGGAGAGTGATGCTGATTATTTTTAAGTCTTATTTTATAACTGCTAATCTTATGGTGCAGTAGCTCTTATGGTTTTTCTAAACATGAATGGTTGTTTTCACAGTGTCCTTTGTGTTGAGCTTCACTGCACAGTGAGTTAAACACTGTTCCAGTGCACGTGAGTGAAGTTGGAAGAGTAATGAAAGTCACATGTCAGACCCGCAGCACTGAGACGTTCGCTCGTCTCCTCCCGTTGGACTGAACCCTGATATTTCTGTTTAACTTATTTACATTTGGAAACCAGCATTTCCACATATGTTATTAAATTATTAATGAATGAATAGTTCCTAGATACAGTTTGAGACATGTTCAGTGCCTCTCTTTGAAAGTAAAGACACCATCATACAAGTTTCATCAGTTTCCCCTAAACCTGCATCTCAAGTCCACGCTGAAAGAAGTCCCGTTACATTCTGGGAGATTAAATATATTACTACACAGCAGCTTTTTGTTTTGTGTGTAACTGATAAAATAGCCTACAATTGTAAGATAAACATGCAATGTGGTGCATTAAAATAAAAATATCAGCCACAGCGGTGTGGAGTCTGAACATCTCATTCTCTTTATTCTCATCAATGCTCGTGGACTTTCAGGACTTTGAGTCTAACAGCCTTCACGTTGGGCTTTTCCTGTTCCAACCACTGGAGGGCAGAACAGACAGCAAGATCACTGGGTCTGTTCTGTGACACACACCCAGTTTCTATGTTGGTTTATATAAATACAGACACTTTGACAAAGAATCACACGAAAGGCACCGAAAAGTTATGATATTATGATATATGATATATCTACTGCACGAGCAGCTTATTACAGAAAAAAACTAATGACAAGATCAAGAATTAACATACAAAACATGAAAGTGTTTCAACAAATTAATCCAATATTCAAACCTTTTTTTATCATTCACACTGAAGAAGCACAGGTCAGATCCTCAAAATGTACCAAAGACAATGAAGCATCATCTGAACGCTGATGAGAGGTCAGGTAACACAGTTAACATGATTAACATAAGGCCCAAACAATCACAGCTCTTCAATGAGTAGATGAGACTGGACTGTGTGAACGTACTCGGATCAGCCACAGCCTTAAAGCCAGTTTCCAGTGTTAATGTATCTGATCTGTGTATATGCAGTAATATTGGCCTTATGAGTCACATCTGGGCTTATGGGCTCCTCTCTGACCACAGCTTTGAAGCCAGAAGCGAGCAGAGATGTGGCGTGCTCCCTGACTAATCAGTAAACGGAGTGTGTCCTTGGCTGTCATGAGAGCAGGAAGGCTCAAGAGGAAGTGGAGTTTTGCAAAGTGACTACTGACTTACTGAGAAGCTGCTTGTACATCAGCTTACACAGGACAAGGAAACTTAACTGCCAACCTTTGACCTCAGCCGCTGTGATACAACTGACCAAAACAGGTTTCTGTGAGCATAAATATGTAAAGTCTAAAAGCCCAACAGAGAAAGACAATGTCTCCATGTGTTAGAGACAAACAGACAGTAAACTAAAGCATCACCACAGAGCTGGTCCTCACAAAAACACAGCAGAGAGCATGACAGTTCAGCAACACTCTGCCTTATCTCTCTAAAAATAACTCACCTGCTAAGATAAAGAAAGCCTGAACCGATTCGCTCATCAGATGAGTGGTAGCATGCCTGAGAAAAAAAACACTTCCTCTTTCATCAGTCCATTTTTTCTTTCATATGTTGCACAGAAAACAGAAAATACTTGACATCTGCCATTTGAGGCCTCTCACAGGGATCCTATATAATAAAAGCACTGTCGTGCCTCTGCTGCAGAGTGGTGGACAGAATAAAATGTGACAGCCATGTGTAAACAGCTTCTCGTCAGGAGGCTCCACGTTCGCTTTGACACTGATGAGTCAGTTTCTGAGGAATATGAGTTCGTCAGGGAAAATAAGCTTAAATCAACAACTGCTGCTTATCTGATTTCTGACGGGTTCAGGGTGAGCTCCTTCACCCTGTCACAGGCAGCCACCACATCAGCTGTTTGTCAGACATTTTAACTCTGCCGGGCAGGCTGGTGTTTCTGCAGCCACGCTCACACGCCACACATAGATGTGGTCCGTCAGTCGGCCTGTCATTCATGGTCCCCAGAGGGCTAACCCTAACCCTAACCCACTGGCTTTTCCACTCGTGCCACCATACGAGACATCAGTAGCTTGTGCACGGTGCTGTTAAACATTAGCATGCTAACACCTCATTCAACCCGCTAAATATCAGCATGTTAGCGTCTTCAGAGAGTATTCACACTCAGACGTTAGCTCACTGTGCTGTGGGTTTCATCTGAAATGGATAAAACAGCCATGATGACAGAGTGAAAACCTTTTGGGGATTTCAAAAACTGAAATCTGTCCTTTACCAAAGTGTTCAGACTCTTTGCTGTGACTCTCCAAACTCAGCTCAGCTGCTTCCTGTTTGCTTTAATTATCCCTGACTTCTGTCAGAACCTGATTGGACCGTTTAGAGAGGGTCACACCTGTGTATATAAGGTCCCACAGTTCTCACTGCAGCTCAGGACAGAAACCTGGAGGTCCACAGAGCTCTCTGCTGTCCCTCATTTTGTTGTGACATTATCTTGAAACATTCAGTTGTGCACAGGGATCAACTTTGACTAATGTACTTTCATATATAGTCCACACGTGACCCAGACAGCCTCTGGTATAAAGTATCCATACACACACACACAGATTAATCTTGTTTGACCACTTGAGGCCAAATTTCACTTCTCCATTCACATTCGCACTCATCTGTGAGAAACTGTGACCACTGCTTTAAAGAAAAAAATGCCGCCCTTCACTCAGCCTTACAGCCTGAGCATACTGTGGTGTATATTTGGTAACTCACCTCAAGCACAGACCCCATAACCACAGCTGAGCTGTTTTCCAAAGACAAATCTGCTGCATCATTGCGTGTTTGGCAGGTCTGCTGTGCCCTCAGCACACTGCCAACCTGTCAGTGTGCTCCTATAATTCATTGCATGTATGTGTTCAGCTGTGCCGCTCTCTGAGTGTGACATCCAGTGTGTAACACACCATGTGAAGTTAGTTGCAGTGATCCAGGGTTGGCTGCCATGTTGTGTGAAAGCCCCTCTAACATGCTTTTAGGTCAGGAGTCAGAGGAGAGCAGCTCTCCTCTGACTCCTGACCTAAAATAGTTGAGTAATCAAACCAAATTCTTCTTGGTCATCAATCTGTGACCAATGGCGAAGAGTTTCCTGCAAATGATCATTTCTTGTCTTTCCCAATTCTTTCCCTCTGCGGTCAGCACTTTATCATTCCACATCCACCTCTTGCTTCCAATAAGTTTACGTCTTCATATCACTCGCTGCTCGTTTCCTGACAGAAACTGAAAACCTCAATTTTCACCCTTAAACTTAATATATGCCATTAGTTTTGTTTCAAAGTAGACTTACACTGGTTTCAAGATTCATAAAGAAGCCAGCGGTGCACGATGAGTCATAGTGCACATAGCTTATTAATAACTGAATGGTGGTTAGTGCTCGGTAGAAAATGAAAATCCTTCAGCCTTCATGTCTCGTCAGTTGCTGCCCTGAGTTGACTGTGTGTCTTTTTTCACCTTGCTTATAAAAATCCTCTCTGTCCTGCAGGAGAACAACAGAAAGTCACTCTGGTGTTTTCACCCTTTAACTTACTGCCTGGCCACTTTGAGTTGTAAAACATATGTAAAAGTGATGGTGTTTTGAGGCTTTAAGGAGGCTTCGCTCCGGTTTCTCTTTTTATGTTCCAACCACCATGACCCTGAGCATCACCACAGCGGTATTTTGGTTACTTTCTGGTTAGGCCTCCAACGCAGCACACACCGATCTGCACACAGAGCTATACACTGATCTGCCAGCCTTCTCTCTCCTGAGCACACGAAGGGTTAGAAATGCAGTGTCATTCCCCTCAGTGCTGTGCACTGCTGATGCTGTCCCCTGTCTGAAGATGTAGTGTTCATGATGGTCTCTGCAGGCATTTGTTCGAACTCTGTGGCTTGTAGCTGTTTTGTGCACAGCAGAGTAGAATAAAAGTTCTAGTATATGGGTCCAAACCGTCTCCTCATGAGCACTGGCCCACTGGAATTTCATGTCGATGTTTCGTCTGAGTGTCACTGATGGGAAGGAAACCTCAAACCCCTCCTCTTCGAGATACAGAACTGGGCAGTTGCTGCACATCTTAGCAAAACAGGAAATTTCATGTTTCCTCTGCTGCTTATAGCAACAGCTTGCATCACATTACTTCTGCATACGTTGACACACACACACACACACACACACACACATACACCCACACACACACCCACAAGAACACAGCCACATTTTAACATCAAGGTATCAGGGCCTGGTTTCAAACCGCCCTTCTATGAACAACATACAACAACGTGAAAAACTGAATGCCCTGTTGTTTACATACCGTGAAATGAATTTATTGCATACATTCAGTTACATCTCTCAAAACTGTACTGTACAGAATACAGGTCTGTTTATAAAGTATTAGTAGGATGTAGGCCTTAAACACTTCTTTTTGATTGATTTTTGTAGCATTTTGGGTTTGAAGCTGAGGAGAACAATAATTGAAATGCCCACAAAGAAAAGACATATGGGTACAAAAAGCAGAATGAACCAGAATATAGATTCCCCACCATCTTCCCAACACACAGACGAGTCTAAGTGCTGCACTCTTTGGAGGATGGGATATTTACATTCAATGTCCGAGAGTCTGACCACATTGATTGTCTTTGTTGTTTCAAATGTCCTGAACCATTCTGTTTGGCAGCAGTTGAATGGATTTCCTGTGAGGAAAACAGTGTGAAGTTTTGTAGCTAATGTGTTTGCCTGACCTGAGGGGATAGTGGACAAGTCGTTGTTCCTCAAGTCGAGCACTTTCAGGTCAAGACTCAGGAGTGAAGGGGGAACGTGGGTGAGCGAGTTCCATGAAATGTTTAAAAACTTCAGACGTGTGAAACTGGAAAAGTCAAAGTCTTGTATGTGAGTGTTTCCTAAACCTAGATGTTGTAAAGTTCTGCTGAGACTTTGTATTGACTGTTGGACAATGAGTCCTGGGTTATCTGACAGTTCGAGGTGTGTTAGCAACAACCCTGCAAACGCAGGCAATGGAATTGTTTTCAGGTTGCAGCCTTTAAGGTAGAGCTGCCCAAGGGAAACGACATTTCTCCAATCCACACAAGCTGAGATAGTGTCTGTGCTGGTCTCAGCTTCATCAGAATGACAGATGTCAATGTTGTTATAGCTGAGATCCACTGACCTGAGGCTTGGCAGTGAGGAAAACAATCTCGAGGGTAAGAACTCAAGATCATTCAGGCTCAGGTTAAAGTACGTCAGATTTCCCAGAGTCACCAGCGCACCTTCATCTGCTACGATCTGGTTCAGCCTGTTGTCACTGACGTCCAACTCGTACAAGCTGCCAGAGAACTGTTCAGATGTTAGATTTAAGGTCTCCAGACAGTTTGTGTGCATTCGAAGTCTGGACAGGGTCGGCATATTCTGGATGAATCCTTGAGGAAAATAATCTACCACATTTACCGTTAGATCCAAAATCTCCAGAGAGGAGACGTCACCATGAAAACCGTCATCCCACAACTGAGTCGTCACGTTGCCCTTGTACTTCTTCAGGTTGTAGAACTCAACGGTTGTAGTTGAGTTCGGGTACGTGTTATTGTCTGTCAAGTGTTGGTAAAACCGTAGGTGGTTGTGGGACAGGTAGAGGTTCCGTAGGTTACTATGGCTGGGCAAGAAGGGAAAGAAGAGCAGTATGTTATCCGATAGATCAAGTGTCTCCAGCTGGAAAGTGTCATTGAGGTCTTGTCTGGAGATGAACCACTCAATCAAGTTGTGGCTGATGTTGAGCACCACCAGCTGGGTCATGTGGAAGTCAGTTAGGCACGGCAGGCAGTTGAAGGCCAAGTTGAGCCGCTGGAGCTTGGGATTGCTGTCGAAGGCGCCATCAATCTCAAACATGATGTTTCTCTGCAGGTCGAGTTCTCTGAGCTGGTGAAGGTCCCTGAACGAGGTCTCATCGAGTCTCCGCAAGAGGTTTCCGGAAAGATTGAGGTACTCCAAGGATGTCAGATTTTGTAGAAGAGTGGCGACCATTTCATCCTCAAGGTTATTCTCAGACAGATCTAGAGCTCTAAGACCCGGTAGCTTCTTTAATGCGTGGCTGGTTTGTAGGTAGCCAATATAAAGATTGTTATTTGCTAAATTGAGGCTTTCTAACAACTTTGAGTCTTGAAAAGTGTTTGAATCTAAGTTCTCCAAACTGTTACAAGCTAAGCTCAGGCTGTGCAGTGAAGGGTAACGGAGGAGAGAGTCGTCCTGTAGTGTTTGAATGTGATTGTAGTTGAGCTGAAGCTCCTCCATGTTGTGTGGTAGTCCTGAGGGCACAGACGACAGCTTGGCATTGTTGCACAGAGCTGTTCTTTGTATCTGCAGAGGAAAGGACAGAACAGAACTTCAGGTTTGTGGGTCAGTGCTGAACTGGATTTCTGATTTTATTAAGAATTCTTTTACAAATCTGCACTGGCCTCAACACCTTCACTCCATGTGCATTTACTACACTTTATTTATACGTTTTATACATTTTACAGCATTTTATTCCTCAAGAAGCCTGTTCGTCTAGTTAGCTGATTGTTTTACCAGGTGCAGGAAGAGAAGGCAGCACTGTGCCTGGGTACGGTCTCACAGCAGCCGCACACATTAACACTCACTAAGAGACTTTATCAGCTTGTTCACTTTTAATGAAGCAGCTGATTTCTTTTTCTCTACGTACGCAGGCCATGTTACAGAGTGGGCTGTATTAGTAATAATTAGTCTAATATTTAATACTTCTCACTGCCAGCTCTGATGATTATTTAGTAAATGAATGAGGCAAAGTGGGAAAAGTTTTTTTAATTTCACATGTTTTCAGAACATCTGATCTGATGATGACAAAACAAAAAAGAAGCCTTTTATCTATCGACTGTGTCAGGACACGGTTCTCATCAGACGAATTCCGTCCTTTATACAGACCAACATTCACAAAACCCACACAGAGACACTGCTCTGTCTGCTGGTCCTCAGACCTTAGCCAGAGCAGAGTCCAGTAACGGACAGACGTCTTACCAGCTGACAGGGGCTGAGCGGTGGGTGACTGGAGATCGGTGTGAGGATTATCCACACGGGCAACAAGCAAAGCAGGATGGGAGTGAGGCCGTGGACTGGCATCTTAACATCTTCACTGCTGACCACACAAGGAGAGAGAAATGAGGCTTTGAAGGAATTTTAACGTGTTACCTTTAAAACATGAAGACGTGTCCGTTCTGATTTGCGTGTGATAAAATGAGCGCCATGTCTTCAAACATGTCCTCTGTGTATAAGAAGCTGAGAGCAGAAGTGTGGGGGTCAAAGGGGACGGACACATTTACATTCATAACACAACAGCATAACAGCTCAGAGCCAAACTCACGCTCGTGCTGTGAGCTTTAATTGATGGTTTTAACACATTTCTGTCGCTTTAATGACGACTTGACAAATGTGTGTGAGTTGTGTGTCCACTTCAAACTGCTGAGTGACACACACTGAACATGGAGCCCTCGTGCTCCTTTACGACACGCACACGCTTTTCATCTTTCTGTCTTAGTGCACGGAGAGAAAGTGAACTCAAATGAGTATCACATGATCTTCAAATTTAAAATGAGATTTACAAATGTGCACAATTATTTGTGGTTTGTGTTCCAGTCCACACACAAATACCAAGTGACCTCAACACATAAAAGAGTTTTACAAATACAAACATCACATCCTGAAGAAATCTTCGTATTTTACAAACAGATTTTTAATTTCAGCTTCACAGATCTGATCGTTCCTTCTTTCCCAAAGCTTCCTGTGTGAAAACATGGAAAACTCTTTAAGACACTCTTAAATGTGTGATCACCTGATTCACTCAGATCAGGTTTTTCATTTGCATGTGGACTTTTGAGACTTTTTCTGGTCTCCAGCTTCACACAGATCCACAAACACATGCTGCGTTTAAGTGCTGGTGGAAAACTGGGGTGAATTTCAAAGTGGGAAAAGTTTTTCTAAACAAACTGATCAGCTCTCGATCACAACCCAGACATTTAGCATTTCAGTTGTAAATGTGTTCTGATAATGTTGGTTATTGAGGGTTTTTTTTGGGGGGGGATTTTTCAGCATTTTGTCTCTGTGCTTTACTGCAGTTTAAATATTTAATAAATATTTCATCTCATCTGACAGTGATAAACTACGTCGCTGTGCACAACTCACAACACTATTCAAGCATTATGATCTTCCATGTTGTATTTGTTCTGGCGGAGAGACTTTATAAAGCTCATTTCATGGATAAGAACAATAGAAAGATGATATGTTCACATGACAATGAGCTACGAACTAAAAGTAAAAATCAGCATTATTACATTAAAATGACATTGTGACATTTGTTTTTTTTTTAACTAGATGTTAAATAGATTTAAATCCATAATTCAAGCAACATTATTCTAATGCAACATGAGCAGTTGGATCAGACTGATGAAGAAGAAGCAGCTTTTGTGATGCTGATTTAAGATTATTAACTTAATCAATGTGTCAGAAAATGCTGTTCAGAAGCTGAATGACATACAGATGCCGTGAAAACGATTCTTCTACGCTGACATTCATTGTAAGAAGAGTCTTTGTGACAGCCCACACAGAGCTTGCAGCGTTCGCCGCTGGTCAGCGAGTCTCAAGCAGACGAAAGACAAAACCCGTTTAAATTCAGGATTCTTAATTTAGTCACAGCATGCAGTTTGCTTCTTGTAGCAGTCACAGCATCAGTGAGTGCTGCAGTGCTAGATTGGTGCACGGTGTTTTTACTTACACTGGTGGTTAGGTGTAGATTTCCCAAGCCACTGATGGTTGCTCCCCTGACCATATCGCTGGTTGACTCGCTGTTACAGAGCGCGTTCTTGTGTGTGAAGTTCAGCTGCCTTCCTCTGCGCACACTGAAACACTGATGCCTCTTTTACTATTCACGGAAGCAGGCAGGCAACGGAAACCAAGTCACATGGACAAGCTGCAGTCAGAAAGAGGTTCTCAAGCCCGGGGGCCACAGGAAGGCGAGTGCAGGCTCAACAGCTTTCTACCAGCACTGCACTTTTTTTTCTTCTCAATGCCACCAGAGTTATGTTGTTGTGAGTGTAACTAAGGTTGGTAGCACAACTGCTACCACAAAAACCCAGTGAGAACACACCCTTCACACCCTCAGCTCACTCTGATCAGTCAACCAACTCGAGAGGAAACCACTCAACACACACACCCTTCCTGCCTGATTTTGGCCTGTCACTGCAACAGCCATTACAAAAGACACATATACACACAAAGAGACACTCAGCTGTGTGTCTACTCAGGACAGTAATGGACTGAAGGGTCACGGTGCTCCTGGACCAAATCACACGAGACTGTGTCCTCCTCCCTCTCTTTTCCATGTGGTCCAGCTACTGAATGCACCTTAACTTCTATCTTGTTTTTAGCTTGAGTCCATTTCTGAATTTGTCTCTACCTAGTTGCCCTGTGTGCAAGAATAGGGAATTAGGAAACAGGAAGTGATGGTCCCGTCCTTGGAAAGTTGAGTTGTTAGTGATTCCTTCCTGTTTTCACACTGGACATCTCTAGCTCTCACTTCTGACTCTGTAAGTTTGAGTGGAGTCCATGTTGAGACTTATTCACTTGACTGAAGGAAAACCTCAGAGAGAGAGAGAGCGTGCATCAGCTGTTTGTACAAACAGCGATAAACCGGCCTGTGTTGACTGTCGTCCTCCACCAACTCTGAGTTTTACACAGAAACTTTGTCCCCACAAACCCTCGCAGTTTATCCTGTGACCAGGAGGGGCAGCAGAACACTGGCAACTTTAAAAAGGACACCACAGAAGAAGAGTGTGGCCGGGGGTTTAAGGCTCCAGTTGTGACCTTTGTTACATGTCTCTCTGCTCTTATTTCACGTCGTCTCTCTTCTGTCATCAGCAAATAAAATATTTCACCTGAAAAATCTAAAATCTCCTTAAAGGTTCTCCCTGGTGTTACGGAGCAGTGTGTCTATGAGTGGGTCCCTGTTTTGTTTGTTCTTGTGCACACAAAGAAAGACACACATGCACACAGGTACCATGATACATGTTCCTGCCCATGAATCAACAAACACAACAATGCAGCAGTAAACACGAAGTAGAAGAAGAAGGAGAAGAAGAAGAAGAAGGAGAAGAAGAAGAAGAAGAAGAAGGAGAAGAAGAAGAAGAAGAAGAAGTAGAAGAAGAAGAAGAAGGAGAAGAAGAAGAAGAAGAAGAAGACTGCTGCTCTAATGAGGAAGGTTCAGGACAGAAGGATCCTTCTGCAGTCTGTTAGGCCTCAGAGATCCACACACAGTGAGAATATCAGCGTGTCCTCGACTGAGCAGCAGCGTGAACACGTGGACAAGTGAGAAATTTGGTGACTATTCTTTCCTCATTAACACATGGTACAATATGAATATTTGCATTCTATTTTTGAGAACTGAGGGGTTGGTGTGGCAGTGTGGGTGTAAAGTCCCCCGGGACGGGGGGGCTCGTACCGTGCAGTATAAAAACATCACATCAGTGAGCTGCTACCAACATGAAGATGAATTCTCAGTGTCTCAGCTTTAGGGTTTTTAATGTCATAATCTTTCAGCTAATTTCTAAACGTGTTACTTCAGTATTTTAAACTCAGCTGCAGATCAGTGAAAACATAAAGTGGAAAACCTCCATGTTCTCGACTTCACACTGCACATGACCAGGCTGCTCTGTGGTTTATTTTTGGGCTTGTTATTTGCCTAACATACACAAGATGATCACTGCCCTCTGGTGGAAACAAAGTGTATGTTATTTCACATTTCACATAACAGAAGAAACAGAAGAAGAGAAGAAGAAGCATTCATGTGTAAACAACACTGAAGTATTGGACACAATAACCTGACGAGCTCAAACCAGATGTTTTTTTACCATTAAATGAAGTTTATGTTTGTCAGGTTAGTGAATCGCCTTTTTTCAGTTTAACCCTGATGGGACTGATATTACGTTTAACTCTTTTGAGGCTCTCGTATTAAAACCTGTTCCATCAGCTCTAAATTGCTGACAGCAGATTCTGACCAGTCCGTCTTGTGGTACTCTGCAGACCACCTGGCCCTTCTTCGCAGGTTTTAGAAGAACTTGGAGAATTTATCTCAGACCTTGTTACTCATTCTGATGAGATTCCAGGTAAAGGTGACTTCACCTGGGTAAGACCTCTGACACTCTGACTGATACTTTTGGTTTCACACAGTTTATTTATTTATATTTGAGGTGAAGAGAGAGACAGGAAATGTGGGGAGGGACCAGGGACCTGCTGCTCAGGTCATGTGGTATGAGCTCTAACAACCCGGCTATCGAGTCGCCCGGGGTTCACCTAGTTTGTGTGTGAACCTACTCACTGCAGTGGTAACACGAGTGAACTGATTCTGTGTTGTGGGGCAGTGGTTTCTGATCAGACACAGACCTGACCCGTTCTGAGTACTGTTAATTTATCACTTCATCACACGTCAGCTTTGAAACTGCAGCTGCTGCAGCTGCTGCAATGATCGACACACAGTAAGAACAGTAAGCTGTCTGAACCTGCACTTCATCAGGTGACAGGTGATCCTCTGCTCATTGTGGATTCAGAGTCCAAACTTCACAGTGATCCATCCTTTAGCTGCTGAGATACCTGAGTCTGGACCAAAGTGGTGGATCGGCTGAGCCTGACAGTCACACAGAAAGACACATAAAATTCACTTGGACTGATAAATGGGAACGAAGTCCATCTGAGAGAGGGGGTTAGAGACAGTGTGGTTGAAACAATCAAAGCTGCAGAGGCTGACACTGATTGACAGACTGGGTCAGAGCAGGACAGAGTGACAGGAAAGTGAAGAGACTGCTCTGAATTCAGAGACACTCAGACGGACAAAGAGGTCGAGATAAGGCGGCCGAGCTCTTAACTCTGACAACACATATTCAGTAAATCAGAATCCTGTCCCATGACCCCGAGGTCTCCCTGCAGCAGGACAGTGAGTCCAGCACCGTGGAGTCTCCTGTTACCTGCTGCCCATGGTGGTGGTTTATCCTGAGCTATGAAAATACATCTCTACCTGTGCACACACAGCAGACCTGCTGCGGGTGGAATGTCCCATCCTTTTCAGTCATGTTGTAAAAGATCACTGAAGCTTAAATAGACTGAATGTATGAGTAACGTGGTGCCACCAGCTCTTTGTTTCCAGAGGTGGAGATTCAGGTTATTTTTAGGTTTTCTCAGTGAGATATCCTCATGACTGCTGCTCTGCATCGGCCTCTGCTCTGCCTGAAACCAAATACCCTCAGAACATGATGTAAAGAAATATAAAGACATTACCTGGTCAGAACAATGAGGGGTTAGGGGTTAGGGGTTACAGAGAACTGAACAAAGTTAATGACTTGGATCAAATGCAGTATGACTGAAGCTCAGGCTTTTAAAAAGCCTTGAAGGTTCCTGTTCCCTCTGTATAGCAGTGATTCATGTGCAGTGATGAAGATCGAGACATTGAAAGTTGCATCCCTTCAGGGTGATGTGTGAACTGAATGTGAAGTCGTGCTGCATTGTGTAATGTATTCTTCATCTCACACAGATCAATAGTGTTCAGGAGCCACTGCAGTTACTGTATATGCAGGTCATCACTGTCCTATAGAAGCTGCTTGTCTCCAAAACGTCAGCGTTTGTTGGACTCGGATTTTGCATGTTTTGGAGAGTTTCTCCACCCACAAAGGATCAGTTTATCTGGAAAAGTCAGGATCAGTGAATGTGGAGATCCGTGGTTTCATGGCGCTCACAGACCTGAGCTCTCTGGCTCTGAGTCAGTGAAGTGGCTGCAGGACCTGTCAACGTCTGCACGACCTTCATTTAGACCAACAAGTTGTTCTGTATCTTCAAGCTTCTAAAGCTCAGGGGACAGATTCACGTAGCACAGCTGGAAACATGTGGCGTCACTGGACAGCTGTGAATACGCAGACAAACAGGCTGGGTATAAGACACAAACATCAAGACATCTTTATTCTAAGAGTGGCAACATGGAGACTTTATTTTCAGGCCTTATAACCATACAGTAGCAACAGTACCATAGATAAAACCAATAAATAGTGTGTAATACTACAGTAGCACATTAAAAAGGACACACGTTAACATGATGCAGGTCTAGTTTCCACCATTACTGGATGAGTATTTTAAAAGGGCAAATGTTTCTGTCCATACACCGTGTCCATGCACATGTGTGACAGCTGGTCCCCATGTCCTCGGTCTGCCTCCATCAGCTTACAACATTAGGTCACATTGATTTGGCATAAAACCATTAGAATCCAGTCTGATTATGGTTCACCTGTTTCAGCTGCTTCCATTCAGTCATACAACTATTCACAACGACCACTGTGTCACTTTTAAAATGATGCCTTAAAGTATTTGCCACGGTTCAGAACAGATTGGGCCTCATTCAAACAGACATAGAATCTCAAGTAGATGTTCAGCACAGTTCGACTGAATCACATGACATTAAATTATGTTCCCCTGTCCTGTAAATAAAAAAATGTCCAGCAGCTAAACTGTAAAAGTGGACACTGATACGGAAACGTGTTTATGACTGAGCCACACCCTCCCTCTGGGTTCATGTCCAGCTGTAGCAGAAATGCCATCAGTTCTCTTTGTGTATGTGAAAAGTTATTTTGCTTGGAAGAAACACAACCACTTCACCTCCTTTCAACACGGTGCAACAAACGTGGTTGGCACTCTTGACAGAAAAAGTCCTGCACTCTCCAGTGGCCTGTTAGTTTAAATGGTGGCACATGTTACTCTGCTTCTAGCCGTCCAGAGGTTTTCCCAGGTACACCATGGTGACCTCGGTGTTGCCGTAGACTGCGGACACAGCTGGGAACAGGCAGGCTTTGGGCAGTCCACGAAACGCTACTCCCAGAAACTCGAAACCTCTCTCGAAGGCTAACGTCTTGTCGTCCATGTCTAGAATGACCCGGATTCTCTCCCCGATCTGTGGACAAACATCATCAGGTTTGTGTTGATTAAGACCAAAGAGTAACTACGTTCAGAGCAAACCTTTCCACATTATTTCCAATCTGACGAGGACACATGTAACATGCAGACATGGCTCCAGCTCCCACCTGATATTTGGGTGCGTTGTTACACTGTGGGAAATTCCCATTGACCTCCCCGTTATGAAGCAGGTTGTTGTCGACCAGGTTCCAGCCCCAGCTCTGGTCGTCACTGCCCAGCAGGGCCACGTAGCCCTGGCACTGCATCGCCGCCCGCTTCGTGGCGATGCCTATCACTGCCACGGTGCCGAGGGGGCCTTCCCACCAGATCTCCCAGGCGTGCCGCCCCTCTGAAAAGCCGATCTTGCCACGAGCACCGTCCGTGCTCTGGGCGATAGGGTTGCGGTGCAGGGTGAAGCCGTTCTTCTTCACGTAAACATTGCGGGAGCAATCGTGGGAACTCAGAGCGTGTTGATAGGCCTTGAGCTGTAGAGACAGGAAATGGATCAGTTATTTTACAGCTGTTACAGGAAACAGAATCTTTGGTACAGTAATTGTGTGCATTGTTGAAGGAAAACATCTGGATGGATTCCAGCATTTCCACCATGGAGAAAATGTGTTGCACCTGTCAGGCCTTTGCAGCTCAAAGTGTTTGTAAGGTGTTTCATGATTCATTTCATGATTCGTCTGTTAATCAGACGAATCATGAAGCAAGAGAATTTCAAACTGGATTTAACTGGATCAGGGGGTTTCAAACTGAGGTCTGGGGACCTCCATGATACCTTGAGGCAGCTGCACAGGGTCCCATGGAAGATGAAGAAAATCTTCCCACAGACAGTCTCATTCAGAGGCTGCTCTAAAAATAGATTTCACTTTCTACCATTTCGCTGCATGTGATGAACAGTTATGCAAATGTGACCTGATAAAATGTGGGTCCATGGTCTGTTGTGTGGCACTGATAACAAAAAGCACCTGGTTCAAACATCTGGTTCAAACATCTGGTTAAATCTCACCGCAGTGCTTATGTGACTAAAAACACCAAATCTCCTTTAAGAATCTGCCAATTTAATTCGGATGTTCAGCAAACAAACATTTATTTTGTACATTTCTTCTAGTTTGTTTACAAAAGGCCGGATATGAACCACTACGGTGCTCGGGTATTCAGTACTGTGGCCTGTGGATTCGTCCTGAAGACGGTGAGCAGTTCACCACATTATCAGACGCGTCCTCTGAAGGTGTTTGCAGAGCGAAGGTGGCACTAAAACGGCAGATTTTCGAATGGGGTTCGTCAAACTCCCAGACACAGCAGTGGTATGATGGTAAACCTACCTTCCCCTTGTAGGTGGGCAGGTTGCACAGGATGTCAGACCGCAGAGATTCATCACTCAGAGTCCGGGTGCAGAGGCTGCGCCACACCTCGCTGTTCTCATCCGCCAGGATGTTGTTCCAGTGCCAGCAGACCAGCGCGCACCGCATCAAGTCAGACAGCTCCAGATAGGAGAAAATGTGCTCCAGGACCCGGGCTTGCAGCCTCCCGGCCACCCCTGCGCCTCCTCCGGTCGCAGCGGCGTAAGAAGACCCGGCGGAGCTGCAACTGGCTGCCGCTGCTGCGCCCAGACAGGAGGAGCCCCCTCCGCCACCGACAGCTCCAGACATCGTAGCCCTGCTCCGCACCGACGACGCCAGCCGACAGAATAGTTTAGCTTACACCGAAGACAGGATCCTAATGTGAGGCGCACGGAGACATTTCCCGGTGAAACCGCTCACAGGTCGCACTGAAACCACAACAGTACGGACGCAGCTCCCCCCGCTTCAATGGCTCAATGGAGGCGATGCGTCGAGGTCCTGGAAGAGCGAAGATCGGTCTGTGCTTCAGGCGGAGAAACGCGGACAGCACAGAGTAAACGGGGAGGGCGGCTGCAGACCGGAGCCACAGCGGGATGAACCCGGTGGGGGTGAGCTGCCACATAAAAACACCCCCCCTCCTTTAGGTCAAATACGTTTTATTTCCTGTCAGGACCGCACAGCGTCGCTGCTGGAGCTGCCTCGGTGTTGCACTGACAGGATCCCGGACGGTACAGTGCCGCCGCGTTAGAGTACCGACCCCGGACACACACCGCGTAGAGGATCCGGATCAGACTAAGAGACCGGACTCTGATCCAGAGATCCGGTCTGCTCAGGGTCAGACTAACGCGCTGTGTTCGCTCTGAGAAAGACAACGGTTTCCTGTATAAAGACAGACAACACCGCAGAGGAAGAAAACTGGTCACCTGATCCCCTGATCAAGAAAACCGTGGTACGAAATATTAGCAGACCACGTGACACGACTCGGAAGTGACGCGGGGGGCTCAAAAGAGTTCAGCGAAGCATCTGGGATCAAAGCGGCGGCAGCAGCCTCGTCTCACCTGACAGCAGAAGCCGAGAAGCGGGACACACGGCCGGCGGGGACAGGTACTCTGTCTTACTGGTGCTTTTCAGCTGCGTAGGAAGGTGTGTGTGTGTCACCTGTGCAGCTGGGACCGGCCTCGCTACGGGACCCAGCGGAGTCTGCGCTCTGCGGCCTGTGGACGCGCTGTCCCCGTCTGTCCGCTGTCCGGAGGTGGTTTTCCTCGGTCGGACAGGTTAGCGGCGGGTCAGCCGGGGCGGACGTGCTGAGCTGACCGCGGGCTGAGCGCTGGGCCCCGGTCGGACCTCTCCGGTCGGACCTCTCCGGTCGGACCTCTCCGGTCGGACCTCTCCGGTCGGACCTCTCCGGTCGGACCTCTCCGGTCCCTCTGCTGACAGGTTGCCATCTTAATTTTCACCTGTAAATAAAACACCGCGTGTGGTCGCGTCTGTCCGGAGGCTCGGACTCTGGTCTCTGGTGGTCTCTGGACTCAGGCGGTCTCAGGCGGTCTCAGGCAGACCGGTTCATTTCGTTGTGTTGTTGTGTGTTTTGTGTTGAGGCCGAGGTGACACACGTCATGTTCTGATACAGGTAGAAACCTGCTGAGCTGTGTCCGCTCACTGCTCTGATGTCAACTACAGCTGCGATCAGTCGATTCATTGATTAGTCGATCAACCGAAAAGTTTGAGTTTTTTTTAATGTAATTGATCATTTAATGGAGCGAACATCGAACACGCTGTGTCCAGCTGCTCAGAGGATCTTTGTTCCAGGTCTCACTGTGTGCTGACATTTTATGGACCAAACCAATAATCAATCAATAGAGACAATCGTGTTCAGGTGAATCGATAAAGATTCACCCTGATGTCGGGTCACTCTCCGTCCTGTGGTCTGTGCACAGCAGCGCCTCCTTTAGCTGCTGTGATGGTGCTTGGTTCACAGCTCCAGGACCAGACCAGGTCTGTCCAGGTCCTTCTCAGCTGACGAGCATCGTGTGGACCCTGGGGTCAGGGGGGTCAGGGCTTCCTCTGGTACTGGATCTAAGACTGGATCTGCACATTGTGTTGTAAATGTGTGAAACACTGTTAAGATCAGTGAGTGAAGTGTGATGGTTTTCTGGTTACTGACCGGTTAGTCTTCACTGTGGACCATCAGCAGCATCAGGGGAACATCTGTATTTCAGCAGCTGGATGTTGGAGCCATTTATACCACAGACAAATACCTGCTGCTGTGTTTGCTCTCAGGTTTCATCACAGATTAATTAGGATGAACAATGAGTGAGAAACAAGCGTCAGAGCTTCGGTGTCGTCTGGTGACGTTCACGTGGTCTGTGCCTCTGTCATTGCAGTATCTGTGACTACGTGACCATAATGAATCCGGTGTACAGCCCTGCATCAGCAGGGGTCCCCTTCACCAACACTAAGGGCATCGGCTACCCAGGTAACTTCATGGTTTGATGTGTAATGTTTGAGCAAATGAAGAGTAACGGCTACTGACTTCCTGTTCCATCTGTGGTTCGATCTGTAGCAGCTGGATTCCCTGTTGGCTACGCAGCAGCTGCTCCAGCATACACTCCCAGTGTCTACGCAGGAGCAAGCCCAGCCTTCCCAAGTGGTAAGAAGGTGTTCTACTGAAGTCCACTGGAGGTTTCTGGAAGTTTTAATGTAAAGAAACTGAAAGAACACAACAAAAAACACAGAATTGTATGAACGTATGATTAAAAGAGGCCGAGCTGTTGAGCCTCAGACAAACCCTGAGACAGCTTCGTCTTTTTCGTATGTGTTCAGCGTTCCAGAGAGTAAGAAATGAGACTGGTCTACAACTAGTGGATAAAGTTGACAGACTGACGGGTTCACTGAGCCACAAGCTCCAGGTCTGCAGACCGTCGTCACGATGTAGTTACAAACCACAGGGGTGTCATTTGCCACCGGACTCCAGCAGATAGAACAAATATTCCAACAGTTTTACAGTCACATCAGAGGGAGATGATGCTGGTGGTTACATGGAAACCTAATCAGATCATTCCAGCTGCTCCTCATCCACAGACTGTACGTCTGAAAATATACAGCACTAACGTGAGGCGTGCTTCTCCCACTCCAGGCTACGCTCCGGGTACTCCTTTCAAAATGTCCTGCTCTCCCAACACGGGGACTGTCCCACCATACTCCTCCTCACCCAGCCCCTACCCTGCTGCTGTCTACCCTGTCAGGAGCACCTACCCCCAACAGAGCCCATATGCACAGGTCAGTATGTGTATGCTGCCACAGGCTGACAGGCCTGAGCTCCGGTCCAGGCCTGAGCTCCGGTCCAGGCCTGAGCTCCGGTCCAGGCCTGAGCTCCGGTCCAGGCCTGAGCTCCGGTCCAGGC
>JBBMJY010000013.1:18456534-18468564 GCA_037833715.1 Toxotes lorentzi
TGTGTGTGTGTGTGTGTGTGTGTGTGTGTGTGTGTGTGTGTGTGTGTGCGCGTGTGTGTGTGTGTGTGTGTGTGTGTTAGCGCGTTTGTGTGTGCGTGTGTGTGTGTGTGTGTGTGCTCCTCACATCTGAACACCGGTTCGTTTTATTTCTTTCTCACTCACGTAGACTGGAAACAGTCTCAGTCTGGCTTCTGGACCCTGGTGGTCTGGAGTTTTACCTGGTGTGGGATCCAGACTTGTGTAGAGCCGATCAGTTCTGACACTTCAGCAGAGAACAGACAGAGGAAGGAGGAGGAGGAGGAGCATCACACTGAGTCCTCGGTGATGGACGTGAAAGCAGACTGATGTGCTGGAAACTCTGAAGTTTATAAAGAGAAACCTTCACAGGAAGATTCTGGTGTTTTACAGCCGGTGTGTTCGGACCAATCAGCTGCCACCGTCACTGTAAAGATTCAGGAAACTGGAAAAACAGCGTGTCAGCTGCTGCTGAGAAAGCTGAGGCTGGCTGCAGGTGTGAAGGAGGGAGGAGAAAGTGCTCAGGGTGACGGATCCTGAACTGAAATCAGCCTCACCGCTGCACTGAAGTCCTGACCCCAACTTAAACTGCAGCTGGTTCACAGGTGGAACTGGAGTTGGTCTTCAGTTTCTCTGCGGTGTGCATCAGCACTAAACACCCCCCTCCTGTAAAGTTGTCACTCCCACCGAGGACAGTCGTCTCGTGTCCGATGTTTTCGTCTCCTTTCATCTCTTTTGCTTTTGTGTTCCTCTTCCTTGTCAAGACCTGGTGCCTACATTACCCATAAGGCAAGTGGACATGAGCTGAGGCCCTTCATGAGCCTTGTCTCCCTGTGGAGCTTCAGAGGACTTTATTCAGCTCGGTTCCTCCTTGATATAGTCGTGTTGTTGTTGTTGTTGTCGTGTTGCAGTGTGTAAACTGAGGACTGACCCTGGTGCTGCTGACACCCTGCTGAACCGTCTGAATCCTCTGTCTCCTCCTCCTCAGATTTTCCCTCCTGATGCTGGATTTGGAGGAGTATTATTTCGAGCAGCACACTGCGTACCATGTGACGAGCAGTTCAACAGAGAGGTAATTCAGATTATTAACAGCACTTCTTCATCCACTAGCTGCATCAGTCACTGCTCTGTCAAGTACCTTGTCAGGCTGATTCCAGACTTTGGGGGATCCGGGTCCTCAGCCTCTCAGAGCAGGATTCCTCAGACACTTTAGTTTTACGGTCAGAAATGTCCCCAGAGAGGAGGGAAAGACTGATCAGGTGTTCACCTGGACAGGTGAGAGAACTAAGCCTTCACAGATCAGCACTGACCTGTTTATCTGACTCTGACACACTGAGTGTGGGACGTTTGTTCTCTGTCAGTGATACAGATCAGAGTCAGTAATTGTGTCTCCAGTCAACACACAGTATTTAACACTGTTACGTCAGATCAGGTCTGCAGGTCTGCAGGTCTGGGGCTCTGCTGGGTCACTTCACAGCATGAACTAGGACCATGGCCCTAAAAAACATAAATCCTTTGGAATCTTATGCTGAGACAGAAGCAGCTTGAAAAGCTGGAGATGTTTGTTTGAATTGAATTCACTTGTCTTTGACTCACTTCCTGTGACTTATTCTCCTTCCAGAAAAATCAGAGGCTCATTTAAGGTCTGCTCCCGATCGATCATATTCGATCCAGAGGATCTCACTGAGCCAATTTTAAAGGTGCGTTTCAGTCACACTCCTTATGAGTTTTGTATTCAGCTCTTCCATCTTGCGTGGGGAAGCTGCAGGTATAAGAAGGAGCTGTCAATGTGCAGGTTGAGGAAAATGGAAACAGACCTCGGAGTGAACCATGGAACATGCTTCTGTCTCTGTTTGTGCAGATTCCCCTTCGAGAGTGTAAGAAGATAGAGTTTGTGGAGAAGGAGACCAACCCGTTCAATGAGTGAGCACAGTTTGATGTTTCCCGACTCTGTCAGACCGGTTCAGTCACTCCACAAATGTTAAATATACCTGGAAACTAATTTCTGTAAATGGAGACACCCTTCCTGGTCTGAGCTGGTCTTTGCTTGTTTGAACAGACTTTTGTTCCTTTTGGTTTGGAACAAGTTTGACGTTGGTTTTAAGAAGAATCCAGAAACTTAGTTCAGTGTTTTAATTGTGGATTAAAGTTTAGTTTAACTTAATTTAATGTAATGAGTGCAGGGATGTCGTGGTGCTTAGTGTTTGTGTGATTTCCTCTCAGGCCCAGACCGTCAGCCATCTCTGTGTCCTGTGGACAGGTGAGTTCTCATTACCTGGAGGCGTCAGAGCTCATGGCCTGTGACTGTTTGTGGTTTTAAGAGCTGTGGTCCAAACATTAAAATCCCATTTTCACAGGTGATTTACATCAAAGAGGCCAACGTGATTTCACCGTACAGACATGAGAGGGTGAGTCCACTCTGTCTCTGTCCCTGTCTGTCCCTGTGTCTCTCTTGGTCTCAGTCCCAGCTGCTCGTTAATATCATCATTCAGCGTGTGTGTAACTGTGGAAGACTCTCAGACCTGTTCATGTGTTCACTTCTCTCTCTGCTCTGACAGGGAGCAAAGAGAATGAGCTTTCAGCTGGAAGTCTGGAGTAAAACAGAAGACGTTGTTCAGACCTTACTTCAGGTATGTGCCTGTTCCAGCAGCCGAGAGGGAGAGAGCAGGGTGTGTCTGATAAACCAGGCTGTCAGAGTCAGGACCTCTGTCCGTCATCCTGTTAGAGAGGACACAGGGGTGTGTGCTGTAATTCTGCTCCTTTTGACTCTTTGGTCTTTGCAGCTTCACAGAGCGTCCTGTCTGGAAAAGCTTGGAGACCAGACTGCAATGGTGAGTGGTTCAGTTCTTGAAGTTCACATCCGGTCTCTGAAGCCTGAAAGAAGGCGAAACACAGCAAATCAAACCATTCTCTCCGTCTCAGGCTTTCATTCCACGTCTTCTCGCTTCCTTCAGTCCTTGATTGTTTTATCATTGTCTGTCGTCCGTGATCAAACATGCATTTCCTCCTGTGGATTTCTAGGTTGCAGCTAATTTACAGTCACGGCTGGCGAGGTCATCGTTCGACAAAAACTGGTGAGTGGACGTCAGACAGCAGGTCTGCGTCTCTTTGGCTCAGTAATCAGAGAGGTGGTTCTGTGAGATCATGCGGCTGAACTGGACGTTTCTGTGAAGCTTTCAGAACGTGGCTGAGAAGCCTCACATGGAGTGTGCCGTGGAGATGGTCATGCCTCTGGTGTCCAATCCAGGCCATGTGTGCGTCACTGATGAAAACCTCTACTTCCAGCCGCTGAACGGATACCCGGTGAGACAGTCAGGGCACTGGAGCTGTGATACCTGCAGGTCATTTAACCAGGAAGTGCTGAACGTCGCCTCGTCACACGTGAATTATTCTTCATTAGTTGATGTGACTTTTTTTTCAGGAACACGTGATTCGGATCAAACTGCACAGAATCAGGAGAATCTACAAAAGACGGCTCGGCCTCAGGCCTCTGGTGAGGGACTGGTTCAGGACATATAACTGTCACTGCACTTCAGTGCACGCACATACACACAGTAGGATGATTACATGTGTGTGTTCATGTGTCGCCCAGGGTCTGGAGGTGTTCTGTACGGAGAATGACTCCTGCTCTGACATATACCTGAAGTTTTACAACACAGCAGACAGAGATGAAATCTACTACTACATCGCCACGTTCCTGGGTGAGACCACTCTAAGCCAGAAGTGAATCTGTCACTGAGAGTCCTCTGTCCCCTGAAATCCTGTGTCCTAAACCCCAAAGATCCTCAGAGCTGAAGCTGCTGCCTTTGGAATCATCTGCATCTCTGTAGAAATATGTTCAGATCTTCATCTCAGCTGCGATCGTGAACAAACACAATCTGTTCTAACCAACAACACACAATTCATTGTGTTGTTCTCATCCATATTAAAGGACCAGGACAACACTGGACTCAGTAAACCTGGAGTCCAGTCAGAGGTAAACAGAAGCTCAGAGTATCAGGATCTCTGATAGGCTCAGAGGATCCAGGATCCTGGATCCTGGAGCACAGAGTCATGTCACTGTGCACTGATGCAGAAAAGCAGGTGATTTCAGAGGCTTCACTTTCTCCTGCCACAGTTAAAAACGCAGAGATTTTTCCACCTCGACTTTAAAGTTCAGGAGAAAACTCTCAGTGTGTTTGAACACTGGAAGAGTTTGACTTGATAATGGTCACACAAAACCATGTAATTAAAAACGGCAGAGCATCAGCTGTTAACAGTGATCTGAACATAACCAGTGAGCAGTGACACCCACCAGCTGAACCACGCTGCTTCCTTCCTGTTGCTCAGAGAACCACATGACGGAGCACACAGCAGAGAGCTACATGCTGCAGTGGCAGCGTGGTCATCTGAGTAACTATCAGTATCTCCTCCACCTCAACAACCTGGCTGACCGCAGCTGCAACGACCTCTCACAGTATCCCGTCTTCCCCTGGGTCGTCGCAGACTACACCAGCGCACAGCTAGGTGGGTCAGAGGGCCGCGGCCCGACAGCCTGAGTTTGAAGGTTTGCTTCTTCCTGTGACCGTCCTCGTCTCTGTCTCTCAGATATGACAAACGCTGCCACGTTCAGGGACCTGAGCAAACCTGTGGGAGCGCTGAACAGAGAGCGCCTGGACAGACTGCTGGTGAGCCTCCTGATGTTTACAGATGTTTACAGATGTTACCTGGTCTCCGTGCGTAACTGTGGAGCTGTCCTCTCGTTCACAGGCTCGCTACAGAGGCATGCCTGAACCTCGCTTCCTGTACGGCAGCCACTACTCGTCTCCAGGATACGTCCTGTTTTACCTGGTCAGAGTCGGTACGTCACACGTGTGCATCCATACACAACATGTATGATCCTCCGTGCACTCAGCCCACGCTCAGCGTGTTAAAGCGTGTTGACAGTCTAACACTGACAGGAAGAACCCAACTCCTCTGTAAAGTTGTACTGTCTCGATGTGACAATGAAGGATGATCTCAGCAAATCCATAGATCAGTTCAAATAATGGATCAATGGCCTTGTGTCGGTTTCTTTCACAGCAGCTGGTGTCACATGACTAATTAGTCTAATTACACAAACAGGTTATTTCTCTGCTGTAGTGATGCAGAATCTGATCTAGAATCTGTTGGTGTGTTGCAGTCTGGACTGTTCCCAGTAAATTGTGGAGACCAGTTTAGTCCCTGATCAATGTGAATCCTTAACGCTGTTGTCTCTGCAGCTCCAGAGCACATGCTGTGTCTCCAGAACGGCCGCTATGACCACGCAGATCGCATGTTTAACAGGTACTGATCTCCCATCACTGTGTGCTGTGTCCGGGACCTGTTCATATAGATAGACAGGAGATCACCAATCAGAAATCAATAATCCGATTCACATTGTCATCTGTTTATTGGTGATGAAATGATTGAAATGTTTCTTGATAATAAACCACTTGATGTTTGTTTGGATACAGTTTATAAAAAAAACTCATTATAACACACAAAGTGTGTTTATATTTAATGTGTGACACTGAACTGTGAATCCTGAACAGTATTTAATGAATGCATTTGTTAAATACAGTGGACTGGGCTTTAACATAGAGTATAACTCTGTCTCTGTCTCTCTGTCTCTCTCTCTGTCTCTCTCTGTCTCTCTCTGTCTCTCTCTCTCTCTCACAGTATCAGTGAAACGTGGAAAAACTGCTTAGAGGGAGCGACGGACTTTAAGGAGGTGACGTATCGATCCTCTGCACATTGTGTCAGAAAAGATCTGCTCTGTGAACCGTAATAACATCTGAAGACACGAGTCAGAAATAGAGCTTCAGACAGGTTGGACATGGTCCCTGTTGGACACTGGAGGAACTTTGTCCTCTGAGCTTTGATTAGATTCGTGTCTTGTGATTTGCTGAGTCCTCTGAGCTTTGCTTTCTTCCGTTCAGAGAACTCTGTAAAATCCTTGAGCTGCACCTTTTAGTCGCTCTTTGAAAGACGCAGCTCAGAGAATCCAGACCACATTAAGAGACGTGCTGAAAAGGACTTGAGGCAGGGATGAGACAGAGCTCGTCTCACTGTCTTTTTCTCCCGTCATGCAGCTGATTCCAGAGTTTTATGGGGACGACTGCAGCTTCCTGGAAAACAAGCTGAGACTGGATTTGGGCAGGAGGCAGAACGGAAGCTTAGTCGGTGATGTCGCTCTCCCACCGTGGGCCTCAGGTAACTTCCTGTTGACGATCTGATCTAAAGTCCGTTGGACCCGGGTGTCACATGCTCTGTGTGGGTTGAAGGACACGTCATCCTCTTGCTGCTGTTGCTGAGGACACAGTGGACATGCTGCTGCGTATCCACTGTGTCCTCGTTGTCCTTGTTCCAGATGCCAGCGACTTCCTTCAGAAGCACAGGACAGCTCTGGAGAGTCAGTACGTGTCTGAGCACCTTCATGAGTGGATTGACCTGGTGTTCGGCTTCAAACAGAGAGGCAGTGAAGCTGTGGCTGCTCAGAACGGTAAAATACCCAGCAGCACTGGTCCACATCAAACCCCCAGAACTGGACAAACTCTGAAGTGTGTCTTTGTCTTTCAGTGTTTCACCCTCTGACCTATGAAGGAGGCATCGACTGTGACAGGTATCAACCAAACTCCTGACAGTTATTACTCCACAGCTTTTCTTTGCATCATTTTCCAAACTTTCACGCTCCGCGTCTCTCCCTGAAGCATCGAGGACCCTGACCAGAGAATCGCCATGCTGACGCAGATCCTGGAGTTTGGCCAAACGCCCACTCAGCTGTTCAGCAGCCCTCACCCTCAGAGGATCACTCCACGCTTCCATAACATCACTCGAAGCTCCAGCCTCAACTCACCTGTCAGTGAACTGTCTCCAGGTAGCACTGAAGAAACACACAGTTACACAACACTACACAACATTGTGAGGCTGTTCTTCACACTGTGATTAACACTGAGCAGACCTCAGATCATCAATGAATGAAATAATCAGCGAACGTGTCGATGCACGTGTTCCTGATGCGAAGGGACAGTTATTGATCGTTCTCTGTTCTCTATGACTGATTTCATGTCTGTTGTCTTCCAGCCTCTCAGAGTGAGGACTCGTCCTTCGAGGACCTGACCGAGGAGAGCAGGAAGCTGGCCTGGGCAAACATGGGAACCCTGACGCTGGTCTCCAGCCACAAGATCCATAAAGAGTAAGTCAGGAGGCGTCTGGCTGTCTGCAGTAATAACAAAGTACAGATACATCTGCACTGCTGGTTCACACATGATGGTCTAAACTGAAATGAAAGCTCCGGTTCAGAAATGAGGAAGTGTAGGCTCAGTGAAGTGGCAGCAGCTGCAGCGGCTTCACACACAGTTTGAAAATAGAAACTTATTCAAATGTTTGAGGACACATCAGAGGAGACAGGTGAGGACAGGCAGAACATCAACAGTGTGTCCTCACATTTCAACGTCCCTTTAACTGCACCTTAGTCTCAGTTCAGTCTTTGCTGATTGAAAGTGTGTGACTGTGACATGAACCTAAAAACCTCCTGTGGTGAACGTGCAGGGCTGTGACGGGCATCGCTGTGACTCGAGACGGAGCGGCCATTTTCTCCACATCCCAAGGTCTGAAAACATCGTAAATCTCTACACATACAGACACAGGTGCCTGTAGGAGCAGAGGGCCCGGCAGACAGGCCTCATTAACATGGATGTAAAGTCAAAGTGAAGGCTCAGAGGAGGAAGGTGTTTCCTGGCTGCAGCAGTGTTAGCTGAGACAGATCAGAAAGCAGAGCTGTGACTGTTCGACTCTTTGTTCCAGACTCAACCCTTAAGATGTTCTCCAAAGAGCTGAAGGAGTTCCAGAGGAGCATGTCCTTCTCTAACATGGTACGCAGCTCGTCCTCCGCTCTTTTCACCTGTTCACCGTCTCTCCTCGTGTTCCTCCGTGTGACTCTGGACTCTTTGACTGTTTCAGGCCTTATCGTCATGTCTGATGCTGGCAGACGGTAAAACTGTGGCCTGCTCTTCGTGGGACAACAATGTGTATGTACAGTCTGAGCACATTCACAGCATTGTTTAAACAGATTTTCCCGCTGACAGAAACACTCCTGTCCCCCAGTTACCTCTACTCCGTCCCGTACGGCCGGCGGCAGGACACGCTGATGGGCCACGATGATGCTGTCAGTGAAATGTGTTGGTTTGATGAGCGGCTGTACACGGCGTCCTGGGATTCCACCGTCAAGGTAAAAGCATATATCTTTATATATATTATTATGTATGTACATACACAGACATATACACACATACGTCACTACAGGAGAGAAAAAACAGAGAAAGCAGAAACTCAGTAAACGGAGGAAAGTTACTGTCACACTCTTTATTCAGCTGTAGAGGTCTGAGCTCCCATACACAGATCCCTGCGTGGTGTGTGTACTCGGTGTGTGTGTGATGGTTTATGACTGCAGTGTGTTGTCGTCCCCTCAGGTGTGGCAGTGTGCGTCTGATGGCTCCTCCGGTCACAGGAGATCACAGTTTCAGTTGCTGGCTGAGTTGGAACATGATGCTGGGGTGAGTGAGGATGTTCACTCTGTGTTACATGTGTGAACACGTGTTGACTTGCTTAACACAGAGGAAGTGGATGTTGGTGGGATTTGGTCCAGGTCAGCAGGATCCATGTTTGAATTTGTGTTCAGGTGAACACCATTGCTCTGAATCCAGCTGGGACTCTGCTGGTTTCTGGCTGTAAAGACGGGACCATCACCATCTGGGACACTAGCAGCTACGAAACACTGCAGCAAGACCACTGCCACGATGGAACCATCCACCACACGGCTTTTAGTCCGGGTACGTGTTTTTCTGTTGTGGTACACGTTGGACCGTTTGTCCTGGTACACGTTAGACTGTCCTCATACGTCTTTGTCCGTCCTGGCTCGTGTGTCATGGAAAAAAGTCCTGACTCATGATCTTAGAGCCTGATGTTGTTGGCCAGGGTTAGGATAACTGCTCCTACTGTTACCAGTTCAATCACTGGGCTTCTTGATTGGTTCACTGGTTCACAGAGCCCAGAAGCTGCCTCTCAGGTGGAGGAAGAGAGCATTTGCCCCTCTGCATCGACCTTTAAGCACCTTATTGTTTTGTACCTACAAAGCACTCACCTGGAAACCATGACAGGCTCTGAAGACCTGACCCTGACGTGACCTCCTGTTTTACACCCTCAGACAGCAGACACGTTCTCAGCACCAGTGCAGACTCCTGTATGAAGGTGACCGACGTGCAGACAGGAATGGTGATCTCGACTGTGAAGGCTGAGGAGGAGCAGAGGTAAGCCGAGCACAGAACTGAACACAAGTCTCACATCTAAAAGGCGGCGTCCTCAGTCTGTGTGGGTGTTTCCAGGTGTTTCTGCTGGGACGGGAACACAGTGCTGAGTGGGGGTAAGTCTGGAGACCTCTACCTGTGGGACCTGCTCAGTAACACAGTCACACAGAGGATCCCTGCACACTCAGGTATTTTTCACTTGTTGTATCGTGTGACTGGGAAAACAGAAAGTTGTGCTCTAATAGAAACAAAGTGAAAATGTCCCTCCTTTGTCCAGGTGCTGTCACAGCCATGTGGATGAATGATCTGTGCACCACAGTGATCACAGGTGGGGAGGACAGACAGATGATCTACTGGAAGCTCCAGAGTTAAACAGCTGTTTGTGTTGGGGACACAAAGACGTCCAGTGTGACGCAGTGGACAGCACAGACCAAGTGTCCTGCAGACCAGCTGACTCTGAACAGACTCATCAAACGGTAGTGAAGAGCTGAAACGTATCACAGGTGGAGAGAACACGTCTCTGAGCTGTGTCCTTCGTCCCTGCTCCAGTCGCAGTCTGTGCCTGAGAGCAGGAAGATCAACAGTGTATAAGCCTTATTTCAGTTTGTTTGTGTGGATCATGTTCCTGTTTATTATTTGCTTTATATCATGTTAGTTTTTTAAGCGATTGATCGTGTGTCTGGAGCTTTATGTGCATTTTATTCTGTCCGAGCTGCTGCTCAGGTGTTAGTCTTACTAAATGACGCTTACCTCTGCACATACACACCTGTCCTGTTTGAGTTTCAGAAGCCTCAGAGATTCCTGCAGACAGACTGTTACCTTAAACAAGAGATGTATGAATCATCTGTATCTACAGCCTGGCTCAGTTTCACCCTGGAACCAGGAAAACCAAGTGAATAATTACTGTTATCGTTACAGTTATATTGAATACATTTATCCAGAAACTGTTTTTAAAGTGTTTAACAAGAACTGCAACAGAGGAGAAGAGTCTGCAAACATGAGAAAGAAAGAATACGAGGACACATGCACCAGGTGAGTGAGGACACTCACCTGATGCACACCTGAAGAGCCGGCTGTGCTTCGTCCTGGACAACAGAGGCTGTGGACTCTAACTAAAGCATGAACCATTTGTCTGATGTTATTTCTCATGTTCAGTGTTTGAGACGCTGAATTCTGCCATAAACTGACTCGACACGCTGCGTCTGTGCCCTGATTTTTGTCTTCGTCCTCATTTTCATGAGACAGTGACTCAGGTTTGAACGTTTCACTGTCAGTGCTGTAAAGAGTGAGGCAGTCGTTTCTTTATCACCTGATTATCAGCTGAACAGCGTGAACCAGGACTCTGGTCTTCTCCCTTTAATTCCCTTTATGATGTCAAACAGTAGGTGGCGCTCTGTGGCCGCTCAGCCGTCACTGCTCATCCTGACGTTGCAGTTCTTCCAGTCTGAGGAGTAAATGCTCAGTCTTCAGTAATAAAGCTGGGACACGTTTTGTAGTAAACATCTGAGCTTTATATGAAAATGACAGTTTACAACATTGAACCTGAAACGTGATGAGTTAAACTCCAGGTTTGGCTCCTGGCAGAAACATTTCTGTCTCCGTGACCGAGCCTGCAGACCTTTACAGACTAACTACAGACACGTCCTGTTTCAGTTCTGGTTTCAGAACATCGAACACGTTGTGCTTCAGAGCCTCAGATCATCTGAAAACTGGAACAACTGAAACGTTCTGGCTTGTAAATGTGTTGCTGAGTTTTGAAGTAGCTGGAGAAAAGTCCATTATACAGACAGATAGGGATTTGAAAGTGGGAGGCTCTGAACCATCACACATCCTGTTTTCATTTCTGCTCATCTGCCTGTTTCTGTGAACAGAGGAGAAAAAAACACATGATATCACAACCACTGATCTCAGTTCAGGTGAGAATGAAGAAGCATCGGTGCAGAGACTTCACCTTGAGTCTGTCCATGAGGCCTCCTTTGCGTAAGTTGCCTAAAGCCTTGATCATCTTGGGCGTCGGTGGTTTCTTTCCAAACAGAGTGAGGCCTTTCTGCTTTTCCTCATTGGTTTTAGCAGCTGCAGGACCTTTGGCTTTGATCAGTTTCCTTTATGAGGACACAGACACGAGCCTTACTGGGCTTCATCGTACTTTTTTTTCTTCCATCTTTTATGCAGGTTAATGCAGAATAAATCAAATCCTATGGTTCTTTATTAAACCAGCCACATACAATAAAACATCTGCACACAAAAACTGTTCCAGATGTGACTCCAGCACTTGTCAGTGACTCACCTGCCCTTCCTGGCCAGGACTTTCTGAGACTCAGGGTAGTGGACGAGGATGTCAAACAGGTCCTTCTTCTCCAGGACGAAGAGGTTAGCGAAGCCGTGTGCTTTGACGTTAGCGGTGCGTCTGTTTCCTCCATCTTTAGCAGACTGTAGTAAACTGTATGGTGGGGTGGGGAGAACAGATCCTTAAAAATGTTAAAATAAAGTGTGAGTGTAATTTACCTAACAGAAGAAAATGATGATGATCAGATTTAACTGATGCAACACACTCTTATGTTTTATATGAAGCCACTGACTGAACGATAAAACGATGACAATGAGACCTGTGCTTTAGGGGTCATAGGTCACTGACCTGATTTCTCCAAACACACACCCGGCCTTCAGAGTGACGAAGACGATGCTGTTGTCAGGTCCTCCCACCACCTGC
>JBBMJY010000013.1:18499334-18519854 GCA_037833715.1 Toxotes lorentzi
TATCTATCTATCTATCTATCTATCTATCTATCTATCTATCTATCTATCTATCTATCTATCTATCTATCTATCTAAGAGGAAAATGAAAAATGACCAAGTGCACAGCAAACATGAACTCTGAGTTTCCTGTTCTCTGCAGATTCACTTTGATGGCAGATAACAGCAGGTTACTCATTACATATTACTCACTGACTGAGGGTTACAGGGTCACAGGGTTAGGGTCTGCTCAGCCTCAGAGATCTAGTGAAGCTGCAGGGTTCACACACCCTCCCACTCCCATCAGGACCAGTCAACTCAATTGAGACTTCCTCGCTATCTGAAAATCGAGCACAGCTCACCCTCGTTCTGTGATCTGGGCACCAATTTCTCTTAGCTGGAAAGTTTCACGAGAACATTTCCATCATTTAATCCAAACCCATCACAGAATAACGATGGGTGGTAACGAGATGTGGAGAAGAAGTTTACCACAGGCCAACGTGTGCAGCTCTCAACAGGAAACAGGAAGTAAGAGCACTGAGGTTCAAAAACCATGATCAGTGTGGACCCTTCACAATAAACTCCACACACCTCAGACACACAGAGACGATGTTTCACACATGAACACACAGACGTACTGAGCTTTGGTTTCTTAACTGAAATGTGTCCTGTCCCTTAAATACATGAATTCATGCTCGGCCTCAGTATTTATTCTGACATTTGCTCTCAGAAAGACGACCGACCTGATCTTTGTTCCTCCGATCGGTGAATGTTATCTCCCTCTCTGGAGTCAGAGGCTTCGTGGTGAAGATTAAACTTTGTGGTTTCTTTGCAAACCCAAAAGAGAGAGTGGCTATCTGACAGACTTTTATTGAGGACGGCTTGGATTTATTCTTTTATCCCACTGTATGGGGCAGATGTTATTGCCAATAATAAAAAATGTACTCTGGCTGTTAGGTAATATAATAGACCTGATCTGTCTCATATTGGATTCAGAAAAAACATCCTCTGCTTTTTTCCCTCTGTCTGCGATCTCTCTCTGTCGCTCCGGTTCGCTGCTGCCGAGCCTCATTTCAGCTGAAATATTATCTCTCTGATCTCTGTGGCCGATTTCTTTTTGTCAAGACTCAGTTCTTTCTGGCAGAGGTGGAGCGTAACCTCACGTCCCACTGCCAGGTCTGTCCTCCAGCTGAACGACAGCTGCTGCTGCTGCTGCTGCCGGGAAAACCCCCTGAAAAACACCCATTCTTTGTTCATTTCTCTCTTTTCTGCTGGGGCTGTTCTCATCCTCTGGCTCTCAGATTCTCTCACTTGTTGCTGGTTGGAGGAGTCAGGCCCTTAATCAAACCCAGCGTTCCAGTGTTGGGATTTGCTCCAGACTGGATGATGATGGTGGACTCTGAGGCCTTGCTGGTGCTGCTGGCGTTTGGCTGAGGCTTCTAGAAAAACATGGTTGTTAAAGTGTGGGAAGGTTTGAAGTTTGAGTTCTGTATTTTTGGTGCTTGTTTTTCACTTTGTCTGTCTTGGCTCGTTCAGGTCCCGCCTACAGTAAAAGGCTAAAAGAAGACAGGTCCTTTAAGGAAAGTGGAGGACGTTCACCCTCCTTCTCCTCACGATGCATTATCTAGAGACAGAGGTGTCCCGGGCTCTGCTCTCTCTGCTGTGATGGATGGTCCTCAGCGCTCCACAGCGGCCACAGTGATTGGCTACAGCTGATAAAGCTCTAAATGGCTTTAGTAGCTATCACACTGTCCCACAGTCCCCCAAAGACATGAGGGGCTACAGCGCGCTCTACAGTCCCTCACTGCTGGTGACGGACCTTTGACTGCTTCTGGCTCTTTTTGAAGAAAAATGCAGCAAAGACAAGAAAAGGATGAAGGAACAAACAAACCCGAGGACAGCTGAGGTCATCACAGAGACAATAAAGTCTCCAGATCTGTCTGATCAAACCAGGCCTCCCCCTGCTCTTATTATGGAGGAAAAGTGGCACTTAAAGTTCAGCCCTAATCCCACTTTACCCACCGACTGGTCGGAGGGGCTCTCTTTCCCCAACTTTCAGCCAGATAGCTCTTATCAGCTGGGCCCCATCCCAGTGATTTATGTCACAGACAGACTCTGCTTTAGTGGCAATTTTCTGCTGCCACATCCACTGGAGATAGAGGGAGAGGAAGGTATTGGGTTAGATAGTGTCGGAGGTGAGGGGTGAGGCTGCACGATAACAGCGATTACTGTTCTTTGAGAGGCGAAGGCGAGGAGCCTGTCTCACGTCAGGTCACTAACAGCAGGTCGCTCTCCGATTCCAAAACCCTGACAGCTCCACAGAGGTCTGGGCACGGCTGGACCTGAAACTAATCTGATCCAACACCTCCGAGTCCAGAGTGTTGGTCATGAACGCCTTTGACACGATGATGCTGGAGGAGCAGGATGTGTGGAGGTGGAATCAGCATCACTGTGATTATTAATGATGACAGATCGATGACGGACGACTGAGATCTAACAGTCACCAACACACAAACTCCAGAAAGGCTGATTCCTAAACAGCACGTGTTTTTATGCAGGGAGTGTGGAGACACCAGAGTCTGATAGTTCTCATGAAAGGACGTGTACCTGTCCCTCTGTCGCTGCCAGCTTTTAGAACGAGCAGGCAGATTCCCTTCTGTTCGTCTGTGTCTTTAATTAGCACAGATCTCATCAGCTCTGAGGAGGATAAGCTTCAGTTTGTTCATGCATTGACAGCCATTGTACACTGTTATCTGGGGATTTCAGTGCATCTGACCGGAGACTGAATTGTAGAGTTTACAGGACGGTCGTGGTGAATGAAGCTGGACATCTTCCTCCACTGAAAACAAACTTTTAACTCTCATTGTAATCAGACAAAAACTGAATGAATTCCTGCAAACATGACCTGAAGTCTGTCATTTGATGATTATTGTGATAAATATGTTCCCCCCCCGCCCCCCCAGCTGAGGATGATAGAAACAGATGGTCAAAGAAAAGGATGAAGCGATGACAGTAAGACGGTGGATGGAGTATGTCAGCATCCGTTGGGTCGGGAGTTTAGATCATCCTGAGCACAGCATCAGCACAAGCTGCACCACACTGCTGCAGCATGCAGCTGACCCTCCACTGTCACTATCACACACACACACACACTGCACCCTACAAATTAATCTGCCACCCTGCTTACACAATTGTCCCTCTTCTCACTGCTCCTCTCTTTGCTGTGTGTCTGTGTGTGTCTGTGTGTGTGTGTGTGTGTGTGTGTGTGTGTGTTAGTGCATCAAGGAGCCACAAATCCCTGACACTGCGGAAATTTTTTCCCAAGAATAATTCCACTCGTCCCTGTAGTCGCGATGATAAACTTTTCCACTGGTTAATTACAAATGTGTGGGAGGATTAGAGGTGGCAATTATTATTATCACTGCAAAATGTATGATTAGTGTCACAGAGTGTTGTATGAAAATAGCAGCTGAGGCCTGAATTAATTAGAGATGTTTGTTTACTGTGAAAGTGAAGACCGAGCTCTCCTTGTGGCCTCATCTTGAGGTTTGAAGAAATGCTTCACTGTTTCAGGCTTTTATTCCTCTGAGCTGTGGTGAACTCACTGAGACGTTTCCTGAAACAAATTGAGGCTGCAGCAGGTCGCCGGCTTCACTGTGCCCGAGAAACCACAGGAATCACTGATGATGGAAACCCACTCCGACTTCTGCTAAAGCAAATCAAAAAACAAAATGAAATAAAGACTGAGTCTGTGAGAATGTGATCAAATGCTCCAGCTGTAGGTCAGAGGTCAAGACTAAAGAGGACGGCAAGGCTGGTGGTCATAAAAGGCTGGTGGTCGCAGATCTCACAGGGAGCACGGGGGAGAATTCACGTTGTGTAGTCTGTTGATCAAATATAGATCTGGGGAATTTGGAGGCCAAGTCAACACCTCAAACTCGTTGTCGTGCTCCTCAAACCATTCCTGAACCATTTTTGCTTTGTGGCATTATCCTGCTGAAAGAGGCCACAGACATCAGGGAATACTGTTTACAAGACAGGGTGTATATGGTCTGCAGGTGGTACGTGTCACAGTAACCACATGAACACATGGCACCAGGATGCACTATGGGAAGAAGGCAAGCCTCCGCCGGCCATGAAACACCTTTTTATATTTGCTTCTGCAGCACATAGTGTAGGTTCCAAGGCTCACACAGTGGCAGGTAGTGTTGGGATCATTATGCAGAGAAGAGCATTGAACCCACGGTGCTCCTCTCTTTTCCATTTTGGTTCCTCAGTGACAGGAGAAAGAGAAAACCCTCCACAGTCCCACCAACGTGGTTTAAAGAGATTCAGACTGCACAGCTCAGCAGAACAGGGCCTGCAGATGGCTCCAGCATCACTGACAAACTGAGCTCATCCCATCTCACACAAGGTGCACGAACCATAAAGTAATTATTACATTATGCTTACAAATGCAATCGCACCATTAGAAGGAAATCAAATGCAGATACCACAGGCTGCGTATTCCCTGTTGGCCTCAGTGTGACTGGATGTACGAGCACTGATTTAACATGCAGGCTCTCTGCACTTGTCTGAACCTTTGAAATAAGCTGTGAGCTACGAGACAGAGCTCAACAGAAGACATCCATGAGTCTGCTGGAGAGGACACAGGTCCTCAGTGCTTCAGGATTTCTCACTGACAGGCCGGTGTGGAAGAGCTGTGACTGAACCTGTTGATGAGGGACATGGACGCAGGACATGATTCATGATTGTCTACAGCTGTCCCCAGTCACAATCAGAACTGAGGACAAACAATTCCTCCACACACCAGTGTGAACTTCTGTCACCGTCACACCAGAGCTTATGACACGATTGGTCAGTAACTGTTGACTCGTTTCACTGATTCACAAACGTCTCCTGTCCAGAGAACAGTCAGTTAAACCACTTCGTCCTATGGAGCCTGAAATTCCTCATTAAGAGTCCAACAGCCATCTGTTAAACGCACGTCACAGAGGAAGAAACGTTTCTGTCCAACACTGGACGATTCTTCAAAACCCTCTGTCTCCAAATGTCTCCTGAAGCTTGGAAACAGGAAGTGATTTACTGCTCATCAATAAACCTGCGTGATGGGAGGGACAGATGAAGTGTACCTGCACAGGTTCTGCTGGATCCTTCTAGATCCTGTGAAACTGCTGCTTGCAGCTCTGCTCTGTTTTTGTCTTTGGTGTGATAAATGTATGAGACATCTTCATCCTCAGCACTGACGGTGCTGTGAGTCCTCATCACTCCCTTGCTAAACACAATGAGTCACGCCAATGGCTAACGACGAATGACATGTCAACATCTGACAGCATCAACTCGGGAACAAGACAAAAATAAAAGGAAGAAAAAAGAGCAGAAAACCGTTTTGGAGGCTTTGATAATCTGTGCCATTGTGACTGACTGAATGAATGACTGAATGAATGACTGAATGAATGACTGAATGAATGTGATGGTTTGCAGGGGACGGCCAAATACATGTTCACTGCTTTCAAAACAACACATTTATGACGCAGATATAAAAAATCCTGACAGTCAGGAAACAACAGAAATCGATGGACTAACACACAGTGTGTTTATGCAGCTGCTGTTTGTCACGTCTCCCAGTTAAGTGCTGGGCTGATGAATGATGTAGAAAGATGCTCAGATGAGCAGGACGAAGGATTTTGACCTATAATCACACACCTGTGAGTAGAACGTACACAATCACACCTCCCTGTGTCTGTCTCACTCTGCAGCATGTGATCCATGTCTGTGAACGATTCTGCTACACATCAACCAACCTGATTACCCCATCATCATCATCATCCTCATCTTCATCATCATCATCATCATCAACAAAATGAAAAAACCTCCTGACACAAACTCTTCTGGCAGACTGTGGGACGTCCCTTCCACTTCCTGTCCAGGTTACTGCTCATGTCTCAAACAGAGGACTCTTTTTCTCTTCGTCTCTCAGTCTCTGTCTGCTGAGGAGTCAGTGTCCTCAGAACCTCACAGGTTCCCAAAGTCTGTGACCCCTTAAAACAAAGGAATGTGTATTTCCTCATCACTGGATGTACCTGTTGTATTTTTTTATTTGAATCATTTTTATATATAATTTAAATATCCAGTAATTCACCAGGGAAATCATTACTTATGTTTCCTGTTTTCCACTTGAATCTTTTGACCCGAGATTTTTTTCTTGTGACTCTGTCGTGGTCCAGATCCCGAGGTCCAGATCCACTGATCCAACAGCTGTTACTTCACATAAACAAGTGTTAGTAAAGTTGCTGTGTCCTAAATCCATACTGCATATTAATACTGCACATGGATTCTCTCACAGTTTTTGAACTATGTATGAATTCTGAATGTGACTGTCGATGGACACGATTGCTGCACAATGAAAAGCAAAGAGAAACCGGAGGAGCTGCTCACAGCTGGAGAAAATTACAAGTAACTATGGGCAGAGGTGAAACAGCTCCAGGGACAACATGGAAACAAAAACATGAAATATTAAATCTTTGGACAAACATTTTACTTTCTCTTCAGTAAGTTCAGTAAGTCCAAAGTTGCAGTCTGACCTAAGTCTGTGCTGCACATGTCATTTCCTGTTCGTACAAAAAGACTTATGATTTATTTTTTACTAGATGAACTAAGCTTTAAAGATTAGTTTAGTTGGTGATCACACCCGGACTTAAAACAGCAAAATGTCCCAGTGACATCAAATCATTGCAGCCAGAGAATCCAGGAGAGCAACTGCTGAACCTTTAGGACAAGCTGCCTGGACAGAGCTGTCCTCAGAGCGGACAGAGACCCAGAGAGTCCAAATACCACAATACCCATGAGCCTTAGCTGCCGTTGCCATGGAGAAGGATCTGGTCAGAGGTGTGAAACAGGGCGGGAGGGAATCCGAAACTCTTTGTCGACGAACTCTGTCAGACCTGAACTGACCGTGAGCTGCAGATTCAGTTCTCGGCCTCCGTCAGGTTAAAGGGGTGAAACATGAACAGGAACCAGGAGCTGCTGTGATAACTCCTCACTCTTCACTGCTCTGATGTGACTGACAGCTGAGCAGGTGGTGAGTTAACTGTTAGCTCTCCAGCTGCAGCAGCTCACCACCTAACCGTGTGAACAGTCACTACGTCACCGAGCCTCCGGCCTCGTCTGATTCATGTAGAAGACAGAAGAACATCACTGTGGTGAGGCCGCGGATAACACTGAAGTCCTCTCTTTAGCTTCTGAAAAACAAACTTCTCCTCTCTGATGTCTTAGATCAGACAGACAGACAGACAGACAGAGATAGACAGACAGACCAGGGCAGTGGGATCTGAAACTGCTCCTAAAGAAACGGGTCTTCAGTTCACGCTGGCTCACAGGGACCGGCTGCCTGTGTGGTAATGACTGAGCTGAGAAGGTCATTCCTGCACTGGGGAGTCATTGTTCCATAAGCTATGATTACATTTGCTGATTAAATTATGGGCTCTGGGTCTTTGGAAACCACTGAGCTAAACCAGCAACACATTTAGCCTGTAATTAATGAGAGCCACATGATCCACGGGTCAGACTGAGCTGCTCACAGAACCGTACAGAACCTATCGGGTCTCACTTTCTTCTTCTGCAGCACCTACGTCGCTGCGTCTTATCGTGATGTGCTGGTGCCAGTTACTTCACTAAAAAGCATTTACGGCTCTTTTGTGTAGCCATCACCTGCCAATAATAACGTACCAGCGTGTTATGGTACAAAAGGTCAAACAAGTTCAACAAGTTCGAAATCTCAAGTGTTTTTTCTACTGGATCTAAAAAGAAGAAACGACAAGTTACATATAACATAAATATAGAAATGCACAAGTCAGCTCTGTTCCTGAAGCCTGAAAAACCATCAGTCTGACTGTCAGAGGAAACGACAGGACACAGTGAGTCTGTGGCTCAGAGACCAGAGACACCGAGGACAGAGGACTCACAGTCCTGTCCTCACAAAGTCTGTTTCTCAAAAACAGGTGTTGGGGGGAGGAGGGTCGTCTACACTCGGTATACCTGGGTCAGGTCTTAATAAATCTTCATATCTACAGTTTGGTTCATCTTCACTGCTGCTACATGAGGAGAAATCTAAAGCCTGACAGGCCTGCTCTGCCTGCTTGTGATTGGTCAGTGGCTGTTTGTGGGAGGGCTTTAGTGAACAGTAAAGGGGTTAAAATCAGGTGTAACCCACTCGGTGTAAAAATCCCTCTCTCTGCCTGTTTAATGAATAACACCCACCTGTGGTGAAAATAACGTGACCCAGTGAGACACACTGAAGCTCTGCTGCAAATGAAAATCCCTCCATTAGACTGACTGTTAAAGACACTGTTAAAAACCATGTTCGATTTATGAATCAATTTGTCATCAGCACAGAGGCTCCCAGCAGAGCCGACAGCACTCAGTGGATTTTCATTTGTCATCTCAGGATCGTCTTCGCTTTCTCACACTCACCAAATTGCTTTCCCTTTGTCAGACCTGATAATCACTTGTGTATTGTAATCGCTTAATGATTGAGAAAGAAGTCTGATGCAAGAACCAATCAGAAGGAGAAAAAAATCCCCGTCTGGTCTAAAGGTTAAAGAGCCAGCTGATTTTAGGCTGAGAATAATGACTGAATATGTCAGTGGTAAATGTCAGTTGTGGTGTTTTATGAAATCTGTGACAGTAAAAGTAAAATGTGTTTTCTCTTGTGTGTATTTGTTCTTGGAGACAAAGACTCTGGTATAATTGTTTTTCTCTGAGAGATAAGCCTCTGCCTCAGTTTGATGTCTGGCTTTTATCTCGCTGAAGGCTGGTTTATTAATTGCCCAGAGAAGAATAACACACTCTGAATGGGAATGTGCAGAAATCAAACTCGAAATGACTGTTTGACGCGTCCGATGATGGTCATGCCATAAAATCCCTGAGTGACGACACTCTGTCAGAAAGTAGCTGGATGCTGACTCACCCTCTGCTCGTCTCCTCCTCCATGCTGCTCAACACTTTTTGCCAAACTCCGGACTCCATCTGGTTGTAGAGGTTTAGGTGTGGCCTCATCAACTGGACTCTGCGGAGGGCTTCGACCCAGAGGAGCCAATAATGAGATATAATAATATTGTTCGATCCAGAAGGGATTTATTAATCACTTAGTGAATGTTGGAAGGATCAAAACATCCTTTTCGTTTGAGTGATGTTATTTGGCTGGAGAGGATGACACACCATTACAAAAGTCCTCACTGGGTCATGAATTGACAGTGGATCACATTACAGCTTCATCCCGTCATTTTTCTGTTACTGGCTCAGCTCAGTGTGAGGAGAGGTTCTGGATCTCTGGACCTCACATGGCAGGGACCGCGTTCTGACCACAGAACCATGAGAAACGCTCCAAATGAACCCCCGCCGGATATGAAACTCCTTGTTGAGCAGCTCCAGCTACAAACACTTGCAGAACACACAGTGTGTTACTGTGTGTGTGTGTGTGTGTGTGTTACTGTAGGACTGCAGTTTCACACCAGATGTGAAACTGAGGAAGAAGCACCTCGTAAACATGGATGTGAAAACTCTTTCCAAATATTCCATGAGGTTTAGAGGATTTGAGGACATCTGTCAGAGCTCGGACGTAAACTCGATGTGTTCTGGGGAATCGATGAATGGCCCCGAAACACTGAATGTAAACAGAAGGCCTGTTTCTTTATTCCCGTCCAGTAACTTTTCCTCTGTTCTTCTCCACAGTCAAATTATTGCTGTATTACGTTGCCTCCCGTCACTGCCACAATCCCTGTGGATGCTCTCCACTCCGCCCAGGTCAGTCTGTTTAGGACTATAAATCCATTTAGTTGGACTCACGCTGCTAAACCTGGAAGAAAATCAGTCTAGTTTGTCGTGGGCTGCTACAACTTGCACAGCTGTCTGAGAGCACATCTGCTCACTCCATTGGAAATAATGGTTTTGCTCTGCACAGTGTCAAACTGGCACTTCTGAAGTAAATGCCCTGGAGTCTCAGACACAGTCTCTGGAGAAAAGACGTAGGACACAAACTCTGATTAACATCCAACCATCTCCATCCAGAGATGAGAAGCTTCCCTGTCATTCCACGTCAGGCAGGAAGCTGGTATCATGTCTAGCTTTGTGTTACTCACTGTACTGACAGGAGAGTCGATGCTGAGACATTTCCTACACACTGTATGTACCAGAGCTTCAGATCAAGTTCAAGCTTCAGATACCGTCCACCATGGACTCAGAAAACTCAAACTTACTGCAAAGTGCAAGAGGTTTTCTCAGATTTGATGTCTCCAGTTCTTTCCAGAACAAACTGAGTGTAAGAGGAGAGAAAACAGAGAAGAAGACAGGATGAAATAAAGGAAGAAACAGATGGAGATAGATGGAGACAGATGGAGAGGAGGTGAGATAACAGGGAACCAGGCCAACAGAGTGAAGGTGGACCGACTGTGTTTTAGACGCCTAAACCTGACAGGTGAGTGACAGCAGGACGCGCACACACACACACACACACACACACACACACACACACACACACACACACACACACAACAAACAAACAAACAAACACATACCCAATGAAGCTGTCTCTGTCTAAATCATTTTCTCTAATTTGTATGCAATGATCCAGGCGCTTGAAGGAAGAGGAAAAGATGTGTGTATTTGTGTGCAGTGGTGTGTGTGAGTGTGTGTATGTGTGTGTGTGTGGCTGGCTTGTAGTAGTTTGATGCATAATACTAATAAATCCAAACTCAAACTCACTATCTCCTTTGAAATGACAGGTGAAAAAACCTGCTCTCCAAACTAACATCATTCATTCATTCATTCTAACATCATTCATTCATTATAATGAACAGTTTGACATTTGGTGAAATGAGCTTATTCTCTTTGCTGCTGAGGGTTTGACCTTCACAGGTGCTGCTCATTAGCTTTGGTTAACACAAAGCTAACTGTTTCCCCTGTTTCCAGTCCTCATGCTAAGCTAAGCTAATGGTCTCCTGGTTTTAGACGACCTTCTCATCTAACACACACACACACACATGCACACACACATGTCAGCTCTGACCGCAGAGGATTTTCTGGCCTTTAATGAATCTTGATGTTTAATGAGAAGCTGTGCACAGGAATCAGAGCGGCTCCCCCCAGAGGCTTCAGGAAGGAGCTGCAAAGACGTCTGTGCCAGTGACAACAGGCAGAGAGATACAGTATGACCTCATCCACAGAGTGTGTGTAATGAGCACACACACACACACTCGTACACACAGTGTGTTACTATGTTTGTGAGGACACTCATCAGCATGATGCTTTCCCTGACCCTGACACAAACCTGATTCTAACCTGAACCCTAAAACCAGATCTGAACCTTCAGACAGACCTTTGAAAGTGTGAGGACCCGACAACGTGTCCTTACAGGGACAAACTATTCAAACTGAAATTTGTCCACACAACCACAGAAAGACACACATGCACACAAACCTCGCAGGCCCTTTGACTGGCCTGGTTCAGCAGCTCTACGTTCCCACGCTCCCAAACTGGAGCAGATTGTCCTGGAATAAGATACTGTGGAATATTGTAACACTGGAAACACTATCAGAATACTGTGTCCCACCTCTTCATCCACCACACACACACACCTACATGGAGGTCTCACAGATTGTTTTTGTGGATTTCTGACCGAGGATCAGGTGTACTGTACATGCAGGCATTTTAATCCAGGCAGCCTGATGGATTACATGTAGAAGTGTGGATCCATTCACAGAGCTGTACAGTGAGAGACCTGATCGATTTGCCATGCCTCCTGCCTTAATCCTGGGAACGCTCAGTCCGGCTCTGGCTTGCCGTCCCGCTGCAGCGTCTTTTAATTGAGTGGGATGTTTCGGGCGGTAAAGCTTACAATCCGCTGCATATTGTGAGGCGTTGTGTATCATTCCCACTGAGCTATAAGTGGTTGAGCAGCAGTGTGTGTACACTGCTGTTATGCGATACATCCTCTGGGAATGAACTAATTTCCTTCTGAAGCCTGTGCGTTGTTGGCATCTGGCCTCATCTGAGCATTCTCAGCCGTCTTTCTCTTCTCCTCTGCCTCCGTCTTTTCCCTCTGTTGCTCCATGTGCCAGGCTCCACACTGCATTATGAACTGATTATAGCTCCACTGGCCTCATTACTGTCACTGAAGGCCTCAGACAGGGTAATAGCTGCCTATTACTGGGCTATTAGAGAAGATGATTTGCCTCTTATTAGCCCCCTCTGCCTGGTAACTAGACAATCAATGAGCTGAGCTGCAGTGGTTTGTGTTTTCAGCAGTGAGATTTGAAATATCCTTAAATGCATGCACATGCCAACACACAGTGACAGACACACAATGTAAATGTGTAAACACGCACACTCACAAACCAGCAGAAGCTCTGGTGCTGGCCTCATCTCAGCCTCTGGGCCCAGAGCAGTCTGCAGCTCTCAGCTGATGAATCAGCGGCTGTTCGGCTTCTTCAGGACTGATGTGATGTGATGATGTGGGTCCATGTTGTGGTCTGTTCACTGGTCATTCAGAATGTACAGTTTCCTGTCTGAGCCCTTCAGGCTGAGGATGCACCCATCCATTCAGCCGACTGGTATTTCTACTGACACGGACCTTATTAAGATACATAAATAAATAATTCCCCACTCGCCCCTGTGGTCTTTTTTCCTTAATGTTCGGGGCCTCTACCAGAGGAACGATGTTCTCTTCTAGTTTGGGTTTGGGGGGTCACAGCCCGAGTGGGACAATAGTGGCTCAAGGCCCGAACACTGCCTGCCTACTTCATATGATGAGCGCGAGGAACAGGAGAGTCTCACCGGCTCGGACCTCAGTGTCACACAGTGAGGTGGAGCAAAACTCCAAAACGTCTCAGGTTTGTGACCGACGGCTGCGTTACAGCCTCGCTCTCCCTCTTGTCTCGAAGCCTGCAGCTGGGGGGCGTGTTTTTCTAATAGCAGCTTGTGAAAGTGATTTCACAGAGAAGCAGTCTGAGGTTGTTCAGTAGAGCTCAGAAGGACCGACCTTATTTCAGACTTCACCTAATGAATGGCACCCTGTGGTGTCCCCAGTCTTTGAATCTATATCTGTGACTCATGTTATAGAACTAATAACTGTGCAGCGGTGGACATGTTGATACTTCCTTTCTCTGAATGAGCCATGATGCATTTGAGTGCAAGAGAAGAAAAGTAAAAGAAACGAAGGAAAAAGTTTCAAAGCCTCGAATGTTCTGCTCACTTTTCATATCACTGATGTCAGGAGCTCAGTCAGGCTTCAGGACACGGGACGGACGAGAGGAATATAACTGTGCATACGCAGAGAAACCACCCCCCTCACCTGTCCTCTCTGAACAGGAGGACAGGAGGACAGGAAGAGAGGAGGACAGGAAGAGAGGAGGACAGGAAGAGAGGAGGACAGGAGGACAGGAGGAGAGGAGGACAGGAGGACAAGAAGAGAGGAGGACAGGAAGGGAGGAGGACAGGAAGAGAGGAGGACAGGAGGACAGGAAGAGAGGAGGACAGGAGGACAGGAAGAGAGGAGGACAGGAAGAGAGGAGGACAGGAAGAGAGGAGGACAGGAAGAGAGGAGGACAGGAGGACAGGAAGAGAGGAGGACAGGAAGAGAGGAGGACAGGAGGACAGGAAGACAGGAGGACAGGAGGTTTCACCTATTTTTATGCACAATTTCAATTTCCACATTAAAAAAGTGGAAATGCTGTAAATTAAAAAAACAAACAACAAAAGTCTGAACATCACAAAAAAGCTGAGGTGGAAAAATTTGATTTGAAAACAAAGAGAGGAAACATCAGATCTGTGTGGAGCGACCAGACCAGACCAGACCAGACCAGACCAGATCAGATCAGATCAGATCAGATCAGATCAGATCAGATCAGACCAGACTGATTCTTCCTGCTGTGTCACACAGAGACGCTGATCCGACTTCAAACAATGCTGACAGGTCACAGCAGTCCTCTCAGGAACGACCTGTTTCTTCTCCTTCACTCAGCTCTGATCCATCTCAGACGCTTTTCCTCTTTGTTGTCGGGGGAAACAGATAAACTGTTCCTCTGAACTCAGGAGCAGCTTGAGCTCAGCTTCTCTTCTGTTTGGTAAAAATTTTACTCTTCGTCTGTTCATCGGTCACTGACGGTTTTTGATCCATGTTTGGAGAACGAAGCATCGCACCACTTCACAAACATGTCAGCTGATATATCAGGTCTGGTCCTGCTAAATGTTTTGCTAAATGTCTTCTCTTTGTTCCACAACTGGCTCTAAACTGTGACATTTGCACAGCTGATGCTGTTGAGCGGGTGGCTGCATCGTTCCCAGGAAGCTGTTCCTCTTGGGTTTGCAGTGGCACAGATTTTCTTTCTTGGAGTGCACAGCTGAAGCAGATTGGAACAGACCATGGCGTCTGCATCTCAGGCTCATTAGTCTGGAAACACAGGACCGGGACGGAGCAGATGGGTGGCAGCGACGAGAAAAGGATTCAACCGAGGAGACACCAGCTCCAAAAGACATTATTAAAACAGGTGCAAACTGTGTGCGAGGTCATGTGAGGTCATGCAAAATGTGAAAAATGTTGGTGGAACATTACGGCAGCATTGAGCTCAGCTGTAATGTGAGGACATGCTTGTGTCAGCTTAAAGCAGCAGTAAGAGCTGCAGGAGCAGAGTGGGTCCCATCCCAAATTACTGACAGATTACAGATTCACCCTGCTGCCCTTTGAAGTTGGATATGACTCCGAGACGCATTTCTCAGCAGACAGGAAGCAGTAAATTGAAACTTAAGTGTGAAATACAAACTGTGTGTTGACAGCAGAGAGCATCCTTTGGCAGTAAAACACCCAGCTTCTCTTCCAGGTTAGTTAAACTACCAGTGTGATGTTTTACACACATGCTGATGAATGCTGGCCATGGGAACTGTCTTATAACATCAGCTCGTGCCTGAAGAGTCACAGAGTGACCACATAACTAAATCACAGCTGTCTCCACAGGCTGTCACACAGCTGTTTCTAGCTCCTACAGGAGGCTGAGGGACGTCACAGGGAGACAAAGGACAGTCCTGAGACTCAAATGGATGCAAATGTAAGAGGACCAGGACAAAGGGAGGATTAGGACGAGCAGGCAGCACTGAGCAGGGGACGGGGACTGTCCCTGATACTCAGTGTAACAGCCTCCTGTCTGCAGGCTCCTGACGTTTCTGTGCACAGTTACAGTTACAAAACTACAGCCTGAAAATGCAGGAGGGGTGTGTGATGGGCAGTAAACAGCTTCCTGTCACATGACAGAGGTGCAGTGGACGATGAGTGGACGTTTCTCAGACAGATGTCTTTCTTCTAACGACTGGTTCGGTTCAGCTTGGTTTTGGTTGTGAAACGATTGTGAAAGGCTGTGAGCCGCCCGTCAGCCGGCGGTTCATTGAGTATTTTTGGTTAGTTCTGGGAACATTTCACAGCTTCGGATGCAGCTGTGAGTTTTTATCCAGTTTTCAGAGGCACAGGCTTCATCCAGGTTCATGACAGATGCCGGACAGAGGGAGTACACTGGGCTCACCACCACAGAGAAGAGCGTCTGAGAGTCGGAGCAGAAATAGCACTGTGGGTGAGTCCGTTAGACGAGGCCGATTTAATGTTAGTGTCTCTGTTGTGTAACGTCCGCTTGATGAAAGGTTCAGTGACTTAGAGCCTCTGTTTTCCTCAGAGCAGCTGTTCTGGAGTCAGCTGGTTTGTTTGTCCTGATAAAACGTTGCTGTGTGTCAGTGGGACTCAGTGTGTGTCTGTGAAAACTACTGCATGTGTCTCGTGAAGTGGTGAAATACACCTGCTGTGTGCTGTGTTCCTCTGCTGTGTGTATAACATCTATTATCAGGATACAGACGTCAGGGTCACACCAGGACACACTGTCCATGTAGATGCAGACGATGGATAAAGAACACACACTATACATAAAGTGGACAAAATCCACAGTCTGTGCAACAACATGTTCAAATGTCTGAGGAGTCAAGGACAATGAAATCATGATTAGATCTTTTCTGCTGGACACTGTGGACACGATGAACGATGACAGCATGAGAAACCTCTTTCAGCGTTCACACAGACTCTTGACTTATTTTAAGAACATGTTCTTTAAAGTCCAACCAACGGTTCAAACCTACATCATCTTCCCCTAAATCCCCATTTTACCTCCTTTTCATGAAGCAGGAGGAGCAGGGATGAGGAGAGACCAGGATTCAGCAGGTCTCTCATCACGAGACTGGACTGTGATCCCTGGACTGAAACGTGACTCAGTGAGTCAACAGAAAGTCTCTGAGGTTGTGTATCAGTGCTGCTGAGACGACACTGAAGCAGAAGTGCTGGAGGTGATGATGTGAACGTTTGGCTTCCTCCATCATCAGTCTCTCATTTCCTCTTCAGCTCTCAGTGCCTGTCCCTGCTGCACCTCACAGTCATGGAATCCACACCGCCCCAGCAGCACTGAACCTAAGATCCAGAGACGATGGACACGTCGACCCTAAAACCTATGACCCTGGTGTTCAGGCCGGATAAAAGACTTGAAAGATCTTCTCCAAACAGGATAAAGGATGTGGAGATCTCCACACTCCGGGTTCTGTCAAATGAGAGACAGTAAGTGATGAAAGGTTGAGGTGTTGACAGCTGACACTGGTGGATCCACAGGGACGTGTAGGTGTTTGACAACATCACAGAGGACAACACTTTAAAAGTCATTTAGCCATTTAAAAGTTCACGGGAACACAGCTGAACTCTGGTGAACACGCAGTTACCACACAACAACTATCTGCAATGTCAAACGAGCAACAAGTCACTTATTCCTGCAACACTGCAGTGATCCCAAACACTGTTTCCTCTCAGGTCACAGAGGAAATGGCTTCTGTGCACAACTGCTAATCAGGGGATGTTAGTGCCAATTACACAGAATCATGCTGAAAATAAATAGTTCAGGTCGACAGCAGCAGAACTCCTCATCACACACACATCTTTTAATAATAAGGCGACTGTGCCATCTGTTCAGAAATCACAGAAAGGTAATATTCTCCATCTTTATGACTAACACAGCTCATGAAACCCACAGTGGACTGATCCCACAAACAAGTCGAGTGTGTGTGTGTGTGTGTGTCTTCATATGTCCTGTGCAGTGTTATTCTGACTCAGTCTCTCACACCATCCTCACTCATCAGCTCTCACTGCAGTGAGATGAACGGAAAAATCAGTAAGTGATGGTTTCTGTTGTTGTTTGATTCTCTGGGCCCAGATTTTTTTCTGTTATGAATCACAGTGAACTGAATCTCAAGTTGGACAAAGCGAGTCACCTGGAGACATCACGAGGACTCTGGGACACTGTGACGGCCATTTCTCATAGTTTTCACTTTTCACAGACAAACGATTCATAGAAATTGTTACACTACAGCACTGAATGTGTATTAATATGCAGCTGAAAACGGTCCCTGCCAGATGTGTTCATTTCCTGTTTGAGTGCTAAAAACTGCATAAAGCTACTTATTTCTGACCCAATTTCAAGGTTTATGTTTGAATTAACAGAGTCAGAGAGACGACGGGCTAACACAGTACCGGTTTGTGTCTCTTCATGGGACTTCATCAAATCTCGGTTTTATTTTTGCCTGGTGCTATGGACAGAAGGACAGAGGGACAGACAGGTCATTTACAGCTTCAGAAACAACGTCCTTAGTTTGGACAAACAGATCATTGCTGGATTTTATGGACACAAATGGATAAACAGAAAACAGACATGGAGGGACTTCCTGTCTCAGGAGGAAGTCCACAGTTCAACTTGGGTCAACTGATATTAATTTGAGACACTCGTCTCAGGTTGGGTGAGGGTTAGAGGACAGAAGGACACCGTTTGTAAAGAGCAGATCGATCAGCTCGGACAGGTCTGCGTCCTTCAGACCGGCCTTAGTTCACTTTAAAGCATTCAGCTGTTCACTGCCTCCTTCACGCCTGCTGACGTATTCCCCATGCTGCAGCTCAGTGTCCATTATCTCTCTGTCAATATGAGTCACACAGAGAATCTGAGGGTCACATCCAAGGCATCCAGCAGGAGAGTGCTCAGGGTCAACAGGTAAGGTCCACCTGAGCTGGTTTCTGTTCTGAGTAATGAAAAGTCTCTGCACAGTGTTGGCAGGAAGCTGAAAGTCTGGTGAGGATCAGTGATGAGAGTGGAGAAAGAGTGAAAACATGTACGTGTACGCTCTAAACGTTACCAAGTTACATCATCACACAAATAAAATGACACAAGTTCCTCTTTAACGTCTGGACGGGAGTCAAACAGGTGAACCCCGGCCTGTGTGGGGGAGAGCCAGCACATGATCACAGCCCTGCTGCTACGATGGAGAACATTACTGCTCATCAGGTCTGAGACTGTTGTTACTTATGGGCTCATGAGCTGATCCCTCGTTCCTGGGCTGTGGTGTCTGTGAGGGCTGCACTAACTAACCACGCTATATTAGCTTAGAACCACAGTACAGAGCACAGGCCACTGAGAACTGAAAAATAAGAAAACAGCAGCTAATTAAAATGTTGGCTGTAACTCACAGATCAACTCTCCTGATCAAGACCTTCCACATGTCCTTTAGAAGCCTGACTGTTTAAAGTACTTCTACCAGTAAATATGTGATTAGCTGTTCACAGAATAATTTCAACTGTTTTATTTAATGACAAACAACTGATGCATAAAGTCTTTCGGTTCTTAATGTGCCCATTGAGCGTCTTCTGGAAAAGATGTTCTTGTTTCAGGTCTCATCATATCGTTGAATTATTTCGTGCTACCAGGCAGGGAGATCTGCTGTGAGGAGTGTGAATATACCTGTAACTGTCAGGGACCCGGAGGGGGTCTGAGCCACTGAAATACACAGAACGCAGCCTGAGCTGATGTGGAAATAATATTTTACTAATATTCTGTGTTAAACAGCAACAACTGAATCTTTAGCCGTGGAAACTAGATGTAAACACATCACTGACAAATCATCATCATGTTGAATTTGTTCTCAAACAACATCCAGAAGCAACAGATCAACACTTCATCTGGAGCGGTCTCTGAGTCCACCTGAGGACTCTCAGTCCAGTGCTCCCTCTCTTTTAGCTCTGTGTTTGGTCTCTACCTTACCCTCTGTACTCTGTACACCAGCTGCTCTCTGGCTGAGTCTGTCTGCTGTTTGTAGACAGCGGCTTCTTACAGATGTTTCTCTGAAAACAGCTGCTGGTGCAGCCAAAAATGAGGCCGTGGCAGCAGAGAGTGAACCAGAAGACTGTAGAAAGAAAACAATGTGCTAAAAGACGCTAAAGCACTTCATGTAGCCGAGGGGAGCTGAGCTGTTAATCCAAAAGTTTTCATTTGAACTGTTTTAACTGGTCCAGTGACCTCTAACACACTGCACATGCTCGTTAGCACATGCTACCAAGAATTAACTGCATGTTCAGCGGCTTCATGCTTCATATCCAGCTGACGAGTGTGGACTTCAGGGACTTTCCTGGGATCTGAACCAGTGTGGCTCTACACAACCACACAGACACACTGGGAATGTGCTTTATTATCTATTTTTGGTAAATCTCAGAACTGTAGCCTGCCAACCCTAAAAAAGGAGTCTGTGTATCGGCTTCGGGGGAGAAAAGTGGGTGAAAATCTCCTATAAATTACAGCAAGTCTTTGCAGCTCGGTAATCTGCTCTGTAATTTTGGGACATCAGCACTTGCGTCATTGATGGCCTAAAGTTAGATTGGCAGGTTTTTTGTGTGTCTCTGTGTGAGTACGTGTCTTTCTGTGGTTGTGTGGTTTGAAACCTTGCTTGTGAGGACACTGTGTCCAGCACTCATAACTTCTAAGGTCTGTGGGCTCAGATGTGGTTTTAGAGTTCAGGTTTAGGTCAGGTTTAGGGGTTAGGGAATGCATTATGTCAGTGAGTGTCCTCACAACCAAAGAAAGAGCAGAATGAGTGTGGATGTGGGACAGGGTGGGGATAAACTGGCAGGAGCTTCCTTCCAATCCAGTAACCTACCAACACCATTGGTCCTTCGGCCGACTGTTGGAGTTTCCTCACTGGCTGCTGCTCTTTCAAATTAAATCACCACAAACAGTCTGCATTGTATCACCAGGGGGCGCTCTCAGGCAGTGTGGTCACCTTAGCACCTTTGTCTGTAGTTTTACTGATTTTTTTCCAAAAAGTTTGGAGACTTCTTGGACAAAGTTCAGCTTCTTTCCGTAGCAGAGAGTCTCCAGCGTTTCCCCGCGAACACGAGGTTGAGCCTCCACCGAGTCACCTTCACCGAGTCCCATTCATTTCACCACTCATCATTTTACAGGTAAATACACCTGAAGTCACAGGTGAGAGGAGAACTGATCTGAGACCAGCTGGGACCGGGCAGGATGACAATACGATGCCATGATGTCATCAATATGCTAACTACTAAATGAAACCATTTTCTGTCTGTCTGTGTGTGTGTGTGTGTGTGTGTGTGTGTGTGTGTGTGTGTGTGTGTGTGTGTGTGTGTGTGTGTGT
>JBBMJY010000013.1:18519954-18537549 GCA_037833715.1 Toxotes lorentzi
TGTGTGTGTGTGTGTGTGTGTGTGTGTGTGTGTGTGTGTGTCTGTGTGTGTGTGTGTGTGTGTGTGTGTCTGTGTGTGTGTCTGTGTGCATGTGTGTGTCTGTGTGTGTGTGTCTGTGTGTGTGTCTGTGTGCATGTGTGAATGTGTGTGTCTGTGTGTTTGTGTGTGTCTGTGTGTGTGTCTGTGTGCATGTGTGAGTGTGTGTGTCTGTGTGTGTGTGTCTGTGTGTGTGTCTGTGTGCATGTGTGAGTGTGTGTGTGCGTGTCTGTGTGCGTGTCTGTGTGTGTGTGTCTGTGTGCGTGTCTGTGTGTGTGTGTCTGTGTGCGTGTCTGTGTGTGTGTCTGTGCGTGTGTGTCTGTGTTAGTGTGTGCGTGGCATGTGTCTTGTCAGGCTGATAATGAGTGCCCTGCATGCGTTCTGGTGTCTGCCTGTCTCTAAGTCACTCTGTGATTGGTTATCTGTTTCCTATAATTTTGATGCACACTCTGTGCCCATGAGAGAGCTGAAGTAATAGCACTGCATTGATTTCTATACATTCTCCTGCTGTAGATAATGATTCTGTGGTCTAACCTTTGTGGAGACTCTTGGCAGGTGTAGGGCAGGTAAGTGTTCTCAGTGAAGCTCTATGTGTAAATGGTGTCACATAAAGGACGAGGAGGTGGGTTTTAGGAGACCAAAGCTTCATCCGTCTTCTTGTAGGACACGCACAGATGCCAGCACACGTCAGCACACACACGCTGCCGTCGGCTCAGGAGGAGGCCAGATGTTGCTATATTCAAATGAACGCTGGAGCTTTCTCTGCCAAACCCTAATTTGCTGTTTACAGGACGACTTCATTCCAGCAGATCCCACTTCTCACCGTATATTATCCAGACTGACTCCATCCATCAGGACTGGGAACTGCAGGAGCATCAGAGAAGCCAAACCTCTGCTCTCAGCTCAGTAAAGACCATCAGGGTGAAGTCAGTCAGATCTCAAGTTTCTGTCACCAAATGTTTAGTGTTTGTTTGTTTGTTTGTTTGTTTGTTTGTTTGTTTGGTAGGTTCATCGTTAAGGTCGCTCTCTGCACAGACACCACGCTTCAGTGTGATAGACAAAAACACAAAGGAGAAAACACAATGACATGATGAAGTGATTGACTCTCCTTTTCAATGTCACTGAAGGACAATGATCCGAGACCTTAAAGAACCCTGACTACGTTTAGACTCTGCAGACCTCGACTGACCCTCTTCCAGAATCTGGTCTTTCTCATGTTCCTGGTAGAAAAACACAGCAGCTCCGGTCTTCCTGTCGTACGGAAACAACCCCTCACTTCGGGTAAACAGATTCAACGACACCAGCGACTGAGACCGTCGAGCTAAATGACCTGTGCTGTTTTCTGTTTGATTATACATCTCGCCTGACTGAGAGAAAAAAACATTACAGCCGTGCTGGTGTAAATCCACCATGTGGGATGTGATGAAAATAGCTCTGCATTCAGATTGAATCAGGTAATTACAGCTCCAGTCATTACTTTTATGTCTAAGTTTATCTGCAGAGGTGGAGAAATATTCCTATCAGCAGAGATGGTAGATGAAAGGCCGACAATAGAGGCGTCTCTGGCTGAAGTTAGAGATATGCTTCTGCTGCCGCTGCTGTTTCACTCATTCATCAAAGAAAAGTCATTAATCAGAATGAGAATCTCTTCCTTCACCCAGGACTGGGAGAGAATTTGTCCTGATGACACCGGTGCAGAAAAACAAAATCCGCTCAAAGAAAAAAAGGACTCTGAGCATCTCTGAGGCTGTTTGGCTTTTTACTGCTGCATCTTATTTTTTCCTGTAAACAGTCGACCAATGTAACGTCTCTTCAGTGGTGACATGGCATATTTCATTAGGTACGCCTCCTCCTTCCTGTGTATAAATGGCTTTCTCATCCAGACAGTGACTCATGTTTAAAAGCTGCACAATTACAGAGCGTTCGCTCAACATGGAGACATTTGGTTATTGTTCATCTAAACAGCAGAAAGGCTGCAACATGTGATTTAAGAGATGTGGTTCAGAAAATGACAGCTGTGCCAGACACGCTGGATCCAGCATCAACTGTCCTGGCACTGCACTGTGAACGACCAAGAAACATCAGGCCAGAGAAAACAGCATGTCGTTGAGTAACAGGTTTGGGTTAAACACCAAAAACAGCATCATGTTGCAACATCCTGACGTCTGACTGCGAGGTGAACGCTCAGCATCCACCCTGCACAGTCAGCAGCAAATGATCTTCAGCCATTTTCCTGTTTCACGTTCGGTCTCTTGGGAAAAATTCAGCTTCATTTTCAGAACAATCCCTCAGATTCTCAGGAAGCAAACCCCATGATTTCTGTCAGCGTTTTCTGCAACAGCCATTTAATTGACTTACATTCTGTAATCACCTCTCCGTGCTGTAGTTTTTATGGTTGTGGTGCAGTCTGCCATTCCCACGCTGGGTTCACAGGAAACAATGGATGTCACTGCTACTACTTCACATTAAAAGCAAATGAAACACAGGGTGGCTTTTATTTTATTATAACTGTGGCTGCTGTTAATTCGATCAGAGATCAACATACAGGGACTAACGGAGGCTGTGAACGTGTTGAACACGTTTCATCCGGAGTGGTCTCTGAGTCCACCTGATGACTCTCAGTCCAGCGCTCCCTCTCTTTTAGCTCTGTGTTTGGTCTCTACCTGCTCCTGAGGGAAATATCTGGCTCCACTTTGTTCACTGGCTCGTTGCTAACCTTAACTTTGTTTAGCGCTTGGCCGGCAGCTTACTGTGGGATTTTAGAGCTTGGAAACAGCAGGAAACACGTTTAAGGCAGCTCACTGAAGCAGCTGCTGCAAAAGTGTTTCACAACGTTCACAAAGTCGAATGAAACCATTAATGAAAACTCTCACTTTCTGTCCTCAGCATTTGAAAGGTTTGCTGAGTCTGTGCAGTCTCCTGTTTGCCCTCACGAGGTGGGGGGGGTCACAGCCGGCCCATTTCCGCTATTTGGACTAAACCCTGTGAAAACGTCCCAGGAGGCCAGAGGACTCATTAGGTGCGGTGACACCACTGCCGCAGGAGGTGTCACCAGGAAACCAGCTGACAGGTCCTTAAATATAACACACAGTTCCTGTGACCTCCCATCCGGACGAGCTGCTGGGGCGTGAGCGCTGCTCTGCCTCCAAGGCCAATATGTCTTCAGTCATTGTTTAAAATGGAAAGTGAACAAAAACGCAGCGCACATACACACACAGACACACACACACAGTGTATGTATATATATATATATGTATATATGTATATATATATATATAAAATAAATGTGCCATCATATACAAACAGAAGCAGTGTGTGTCCTGACGACCCCGGCAACACACAGACTGACAACACAGGAACAAGACTGTGCTGTGTGTGTGTTTCCCTGTTACATTTCATTGCACAGCTTCCTCTGTGTGAAGAAAAGCAAACAACAGAGCAAATGTTTCACTTTTTGTTCACTGTGAGGAGAACGAGTGATTCTGCTCTTCATGCCGCTGTTGCTCTCTGAACGATCCTGTGCTCCACAGCAACACTGGCTGAGAACATCAGTTTCACTCAGCTCCTGATTTGTATTTGTGGCTGCTGCTGGGATGCAGAGGTACAAAGTGCTGAGTCCCTCGCAGCTAACCACACACACACACACACACACACACACACACACACACACACACACACACACACACAAAGCTCTGTTACACATCTTGCACAGAGGACAATTTTGCTAAAATAAACCAAAATGTGAACTTTAACCTACAAATCTGGTAAATGTGATACATCAGGTTTTGACTCTATGTTCATCTGGAACCCTGTGAAGGGCTTTCTGAGGTGAGACAGCTCAGGTGACGATGGATGCTCATTTCATTCATTCACTTTATTAAAGAGGAGCTCATGAGTTTGTTCATTAGGTGCTGTGTGACCATTAGTTTAGCTCAGTCGCTAATGAAGCAATAAGTCTGCACAGTTTATTCAGAAGAATATGTGTGATGCTGAGTCCTGATCCTGGCTAAGAAGCCCCACACAGACTGCAGGCAGTCTTTATATTCTGCCATTGCCACAGGTCGATGTGAAAGGCATGCTGGGATACTTGTCGTCCACAAGATCACAAAGTGCAGCTCAGAAAACGTCCTCAAAAAAAAAACGGAGGAGCAAGGACACATTTGGACACTGAGACCTCACCTGGCTAAACACAGACTGAAGACATTTCTCACAAATAAAGACAAGAATGCAGCTCAGAGAGACTGAATGTGATCCAGACCTTCTGAGACCTGTCCTGCATTAATGTGGACATGAGCAGCTTCTTCTTCTTCTGTTGGTCCCACCTCCTCGTGGCACAGAGCTGTGTTAGCAGCTGCTGGATTAGCTCCACGCTCCGTCCAGGTAGACGTTAAGACACTGCGGGATCAGTACCACAGCCTGAGGCAGGTCTGCTGACAGATGAGTCCTCACAGTGTAATAATAAACACAGGACGCAGGAGGAAACATGAGACCCCGCTTGACTTCCAGTCCTTATTGGTAATCCATCATCGCTGTGCTAACCCACTAACTTTCAGAGACCCGTGTGGTCCACATACAATACTGTGACGAGAGTCTGAGGGCACCTCGCCCCCACCCCCGCCCCCACACTGGGCATTGTTTCCCACTGTCTCTGCTGGCTGGTCAGAGACCAGAAAGGACAAACAGAGCAACGAGCTTGGCACAAAGTTTGTCTTCCTCCCCGGTGAAGTGCACCGTCCGAGTCCAAACATCATTCATCATGCTGCAGCCTCTGTGTCAGTGTGTGAACGTCGTCCGGCTCTGAGTCTATGTGTTTCCATGTGTGTCCTACAGACTGCAGGCACCCAAACAATGCTCCAATGACTTTAACAGAGAAGACAAAACAAATGGGCCACTTTGACCCGTTTGTGTTTCAGCATTTGCTTTGTTTGGCTCCAAACCCGTGCGTCTAATTTCCTGTCTATTAGATGGCTATCAGAACTCTTAGCTGTATCTGATTTTCATGTGGAGTTACACTGTGCAGGCTAAGTTTCCACTGTTGGTTTATGCAGCATTATGCCACAGCTTCCCATTTATTCACACAGGAAACAGCTTCACTCCAGCTGTGCCATAATATTTACATGGTAAATTGTTAGCGTGTGTTTAGTTTGTGCTGAGATGTATCAATGCACAGTTTGGCAAATATGACCAATGAATATCTACAGCGAAAGTCTTACATGGACGTGTGTGTGTGTGTGTGTGTGATCAGGGTCAAAGCTGAGAATTTGTTTCATGCTTTAAACTGTAAAATGATCCAGGAAATTTAAAGAAATCAGAGCGAAACAGTTAAAAGACGATTCTTTGATCAAAGTCATTGTTGGATGTTTTCTGCCTCACATGAGGCCAAAGAGCAGAAGGAAATTATGCTTGGAGATAACTCTGAGAAACTCAAACCTGCTTTGGATGTGTGATACGTTCCATATGGTGCTGTGCTGTTTTATAGCTGCAGCAGAACAAAAGAATCTGATCCTCTCCAGACACGGCTGAGCTCAGGATAATATATGAGTAGGACATAACATCGAAATGGCTAAAACTCTGTCTGTTTTATTACACTGACAAACACGTTCAGAATCTCCCTCAGATTCTGAACATAACAAATGACATCAGTGATGAGGTCGTGGACAGATTTAACGCACCTCCGGATCTCCTCAAAGTTCACGAGCATGTTTTCAGACGCAGGTCCGACATGTTCTACATCTGAAACGCTAAAGACGCAGGTGGTGGATGATGAATGCACTTCCTTTACAGTCGGACAGACCACACAGACCGGCTGTGGTTGGCTACGAGTGAAGTCACATTGTGGAGTAACCCTCTCTGATTGGCTTGCTAGTTGTTTGCACTTAGCATTAGCACAGCTTAAATACAGCTGCTGTCGACAGCTGGTTCACTGTTATAAATCAGAACAGTGGAAAGTGCCTGTGGTGCAGTATAACACATGATAACACACTGAGAGGTGCATCAGTTTAAAGAGCACCATTAAAAACGTGGACTGATTCATCAAAACAAGCGCTCCTATGCAGCGTCACACCACCACGCTGGCGGTCCGCGCAGTCACAGCTGGAGCTGGCTGAGGCTCAACAGGACCTGAAGCTCGATCGAGCTCCACCTGTGATCCAGACTGTGCTCAAGCAGCTACCTGCTATTTCAGGTGTTCTCCTCTGATTGGAAGGATGGACTCCTGAGTCCCACATGACACTGAAGAAAATCTACACAGTCAACCCAATGACGCACTTCACTGATGCCCTCTGTGAGCATCTCCACTTCTGTCAAAAATCCAGGATCCTGGGGAACCTTCAGGAACCCGAACTTTGGATGCTAGATTCAAAATGAACCATGTGAGTGAGGACAACAAAACCTCAGTGAAGGCCGGACAGACAGATGAGATGACTGACGTAACTGCAGCTACGTTCATGACAGAGGAGCTGGATGATTCGGTTCACCCACCTGCACTGAACCACAGGAGGATCCACGTCCCGTTGGCTGCGTTTCAGCTGCACGTTAAATTATTCAGCCTCTGTTTTACGTGTTTAGGCTGATTCTTGTTCAAACTGCTGGATTTTCTGTTTGCACCTTTTTATCAGGAGGGTTTATTAAGCTGCTGCTCAGACTCAGATGACCTTTCACTGAACACACAAGTTTCAAATATTTCTTTACTGATGCAAAAATGAAAGATAAAATAAAAACACGTGGGTCAGAAGCTTTTCATCCCAGCAGCAACAGGAGTCCCAGATTTTAGGCTCATTTCAAAATGTCTTCATCAAGGTTTAAATTTAAATGACGGTATGAAAGAACAGACTTCTTCAGAGTCTGATGTTTTTCACATTGTGTCTGCTTGTGTCGAACGCCGTGTGCTGCTGCTTGTTGTTGATTTAAATTCAAAGCAACATCTTCAGCCGTACAGTTGACCTCAGACGACCCATCGTCTCATGGACGGCAGATAAGAAGCTATCACAACAGCAGGTAACATAAGGAGAAGTAGGTCGCATTAAGGATTCGAACCGCAGCTTAGCTGTGTGTGTGTGTGTCTCTGTGTGTGTGTGTGTCTCTGTGTGTGTGTGTGTGTGTGTGTGTGTGTGTGTGTGTGTGTGCTCTCAGCAGTCTCCACAGATAACACTCCCTATCTCTACTCCATTTAGCGCGGCCATGCCTCGGTCTGGGTTACACCGACTGTCGCCTCAGGGGAAATAAAGATACGGCTCTCAGGTTCCCAGCAGGCCCAACATATGGGAGCTGCTTTTCATCCAGTGGAGATGAATTCATCCCAAACTCATCTCCTCACACAGATTAATTTGGCAGACATGGTGAGGCAGGTGGAGAGTGCGGAGCAGCATCTGTGTGTGTGTGTGTGTGTGTGTGAGACATGTGGATGCTTCTGTCCTCCTGAAGACCTGGTGATGGAAAACAAAACGAGCCGTCAGCCTGCTGCTATTCACTGTCACCTCTGTTATTATTAGTTTGAGAAGTGAAGGAGGAACGTTCATAGTTTAATGACTGTGTCGACCTGTGAATCAAACCGACGATGTCATGACAACAGTCTTTACTGCAGCATCAAAGCAGCGAGATCAGTGCTTCCACATTCGAAACTTGGTGTTTTATCTTTAGCTTAACATCCGTTTCAGAGCTGTTTTCATAGATTTGACTCATTTGTACAGGGCACAGTGTTTTATAGTGCTCTCTGGTCTCAGAGCAGAACTGACCCCGGGTCACTCTGAAACGTGTATCAACAGAAACCTTCAGCCTCTGAAGTTCAGTCTAATGCCTGTAGCCTCGTAAATGATGAGTGTTTTACAACTCTGAACAGAAAGCTGAAAACTAAACTGGACACACACAGATGGTGAGAGGGTGAAGTGAACCTCCTCGGCTCCATCAGGCCTGAATTCAGAACAAAGAGTCGACCTAGAAAATAAGAACAACAGAGAAACTGGTTCAGTCCTCAGGCCATTGGCTATAAAATAAAACCATATGGCAACAAACACAAACCACCTCCATCATCCAAACCAACAAATGCAGACATTTGGTGCAGAGGCTTCCTCCAGAACCAAGGCAAACGCTGATGGGTTTGGGGTTCGGCCTCAGGTGAAGAACAGCAGTTTAAACATTAAAAGAAAAACGTCCCGGAACGTCTCAGCCTCCTGGAGGAAAAAGAACTGTGGTGGAAAATAAAGTCTTGAACTTGTTTGAACTTTGAGAATAGTCCTCAGTGATTCAGGCTGAAATCCAGAGTCCCTCAGACTTTATTATCACACAGGACTCACAGAGGAGTCAGCAGCTTATTTACTCATAAACAATGAATATAACATGAACAACATGACTTTCAACAGACGTGGTTTAAAATGATCAAGTGTGCTGAGTCCAGGGACAATGACATGAACACACTGCAAATCTTCACATTCATTTCCTTTGTCTGCAGCGTTTGTTTGATCCTATGATGCTGGAAGGAGATGAGGACACAAACACAGTACTCACAGGAAACCGTGTCCTAAGACTCAGTGCTTCCACGGCGCAGAAGACCAGGAACCTAAAACCCTCATCAAAGACACCAGGACTCTTTAGACCAGCTGCCAACTTGCTGTTCTACGTTCTACAGTCTCTGGCAGAGGGTCATGACCACTGTGGTCGCTACCTGATGGGTTTCCAAGGGTGACAACATGGCACTGACCCTGGTCCACTGATCATGATGGGTTTTTAGAAGCAGAAGTAAAAAGCGGGTGGTTCCTCAGAAACATGATATACAGAGAATTAAAGAACCACAGAACTGTGCCAGGTCCTGCTGCTGCTGCCGGGGCTCAGATCAGCTCTGTATGAGACCTCTGCAGCTTTAGGTGGATGCTGTTGTCTTTCACCCTATTTGGACAGGACCAGTTTTACAGTGGGTGGTAATGGATCAGTTTCTCTGCTCTTACATCTGGTCTGATCTTTTACTGGTGTAAATGGAACAGACACATTCTGTAACTGCTCAAACTGGTCACACACATTTCTTCTCTGCTGCAAACCGACCATCACCATCACAGATGTTTGGTGTTGACAGTCACTTTCTGCACATTGTGCTGAAACCTAATCTGGTGTGAATGAGGTTCACTCTGCAGCCTGTGAGACCAGACTGTGATGAGATCCAGAATTCAGTGCAGTCAGGTGGAACCAAAGATCCACTCACCAAAAACTCAGACTCAGATCCACGTCTGACAGGGACAGATCCATGGATCCTTTTTTTTACAGCTTTGAGGTTTTTGTGATGAGTTTTGTGTGTGTGTGTGTGTGTGTGTGTGTGTGTGTGTGTGTGTGTGTCACTGAACCCAGCATGTTCGTGGCCTCAGACACACTGAGGGATCATGCAGCAGCCACAGAGGAGCTCAGCTGATCACTGGCACTGACAGAACAGACAGAAAACCAGCTCCGTTCTGTCTTATTGGGCTCTTTGAAGCAGACACCCATTTAATGCCACCACACTGCTACAGTTTTTAAAAGAGATTTTTAGGACAGTTTCCATTAATCATCACCATATGCTGCACAACTGTCACAGACAAAAAGCCACCTCGCAAACCAATTACATGTCGGCGTGGGGAGGAAAACACACAGGCGCAGCGACTCGATTAGATGGATGACAAAATGAAACAACAGAAAGAAAACAAATTACACCGTGTCAGCGGCGGCGGCGAAAACGCCCAGAGGGACGACGGCGGAGCCGCCTCACACGGCTCGGCTCGCCTCCCGAGATCAGCTCCACCCCCCGAACCTCTCCCAGCTGCTCAGCTCTGACTGATGAGTCTGGTCCATCGTTCACTGGCAAAACAAACAAACACATTTGTTGTAGAGCTGCAGCATCATCATCTCTAACTGCTCCAATATCCTCCTGTGGTACTGAACCGTGGCTGCCGAGGATCAGCTGCCCCTGACACCAGGTTTTAACACCTGCTCCTGAACATTCAGCGCGGTGCCCCCGCCCACCCCCCACCCCCTTCAGAGCACGATGTCCAGCAGCTGCTGAATTTCTGACGGTTTCTCCCACAGACACGTCAACAGACTGTTGACAGAACGCCTGCTAATGAAACCCAGAATTAACGATCCAGTCCATTCTGCTCATTGCACAGCAGCTGTGGACTGTTTGTTTGGATCTGATTTCACCAACATGGCACAGCAGAGGCTCGTTTAATCTGTTCATTTCTTCTTATTTCACCTTTATTTAAACCAGATAAATCCCACTGGAGTTCAGAGTGTTTGTCAGAGGAGCCCCGGTCAGGACAACACAACATCAGACACACAAATAAAACAACACTAAACACCAGCAGGCAATAAAGGAAGGCTCAAATAAGCTACGAGCAGACAAAGCTACAAAACAACCGTCAGCATTAAGAAGCTGAAATGAGCTAAAAACGTGATTTTACGATTTGACTCATTCACAGAGTTTAAGTTGTGAAGGTTTTACTTTCCATCTCTAAGGTTTATTTTACACTATCTATTGTGTCTCCGAGGTTAGCACGAGGGCTAACACCTCAGAACGATGTGTGAACACTGAGTCAGACTCAGCGTCCAGCTGCTTCACCGCCTGAGAGCCATACTGCAAGCTGTTTACAGCCCCGCCCACTCAGGCATCCACCAATCACATTACCAGAACAGACACTGTCAGTCTCAACCTATAAATATAACAGATATATAGATTTTTAGAAATATAAATAACTCTCCATAATTATACAGAGATGTTTGCATTTCTAAATATTCTCTTGTAGTGTTTGTGGTTTCTGGTGCTTTTTGTAAAAACCAAACACAGTTTGTGTTTCAGTGGCAGACAGACCGATGTGCACGCCACGAGCTCCAGCACAGATTCACTCTCATGAAGGTTTTATTAGAAAGCTCTGCATTATCTTGTCTTATTATGGTCTGCAGTCGAGTGAATGGCCCATTTTTATGGCCCCCTTTAGCCTGATGCTCCGACTTTACATCAGTTACCTCGTCATCTCCTGCACTCGTCTGTCGCCAAGACTGATCCTTTTCTCTTTTCTGTTAAATTCTTTATTCCTCCCTCGCTTTGAAGCCACACACACACACACACACACACACACACACACACACACTTCTCCAGATGAGATATCCAGTGATGGACTGGCTACAAATTATTCAGGATGTAATTAGCCAGAAGGGAAATCATATTAGAGAATCTTAACTTAGACCTTGGGGAAACTTTAAGCACTTCATCAAATAATGGGCCAAGCATCCAAATAATATCCCTGACCCATTTCTGTTCTCCCATGTGTGAGAGCGTCTCAAGCACTGCTACAAAATGAGAAAAATTTCAAGTTGAGTTAATACGGCACAATGAGAGCTGCTGCAGGAGCTGACTGTAATCAGTGGCTGTGAGAGGATAATGCACTCTCTACCTTCTGCTGTCTTCATCTGACTTTCTTCAAAGCCACGTGAATCACACACAGGATTTTACCTGGGAGACCTGACCACTTCCTGTTTCTCCCAGCTGAGGCCGCAGCCTATGTCTGCTCCTTTAACCATCTGGTCCAGAGACAACGTGGAATCAACAGAAGATGATTCCTGATGATTTCAGTGACCCTCTGTTTCCATGTCAGAATCTGACTCAACATCAAATTTACACAAGTCTTCGCCCTCTGTGCAGGACGTGATCCTCTGAACTTTAAAGTCCTCTGTCACCTTCACTCAAGACAGGTTGGCCAAGACATATTCTGATGTGGAAAAACTGAAATGCTGCTGCGTCTCTGATCACGAGACGACTTATTCCTCCTCAGTGGAGAAATGAAAGTTCACCCAGCTCCACTCAGTGGATCACAGATCTGAAGCAGTTCTTACAGTCAGAGGAAGCTGGAGTCACTCTGATGAGGTTTAGAAGACCAGACCGTTGCTCAGGACCAGGTCAACAGGTCGATCTCCACATTTTATTAACAATTATTTTACATATTTTAAAAGCTGTGTCACATTTTAGACATGAAACAAACAAAGATACGGATTTGCCAGCTGTAACATATCAAACATCATCTGCACGTTGATGCTGTGATTTTTTTTTTAGACTCTTTGATGGGAGGTTTCTACACACACAGTTCCAACTTTATTTATTTTACCATTTATTATCATATTTACAGCAGCCAGTGATCTAAACAGAACATCTGTGCTTTTATGAATCATTGTTGATTTGAAGTGAGCGGCGGCCTGAATCGAAGTCAGGTGGGTTTTAATCTGAACACTGGGGCTAAGGTGTCCTGTTTTTAGGAGTCTGCCTGTCTCTGTAATAACTGCAGGTCGTGTCCATATCTCGAGCTCTGAGGAGTTTCCAAACTCTCTGGGGGGGTGGGGGGTGGGGGCTGTCTGAGAACCCGTCACTGTGCTACTCCTTCCAGTGTATTGAGGCTACACCCATTTAGGGTTTTTCCAGTAGTCCACACTGATCCCCTGCACCAGTCGAGTGATTTCCCAGGTGCTGACCAATAACTCAAAATATATGGTTGATGTAAATTCAGCGAACGTTTCAGCTCAGTCAGTAGAAAATCGTACGATGTCACCTGCTGTTAAATTCCCCTCTCTGCCACTTTCGCTGCATCACTCAGCAGATCTGATATTTTTGGATCCATTGATGGGAAAGTATTTTCAATTCTCACCAGCTGCTTTTTTACTTTGTGTTTTGTCCCTTAAAGAAATAATGAAATAAAAGGTATATTCCTCTTCCTTTGACTTCTGTTGTTTACCCGGATACGACGGCTGCCTTTATTTCACTCATAAATCTCGTTGTCAGCCTTTGACTGGTAGATTGAGCAGACAAAATAGGCTGCAACTCTGAGCCTAGAGGGAGTTTGTTCCACGACATTACACCGCCGTTTGCAGGACGACTCCATCCTGAAAGAAAGTGCTTTTGTTTCAGCAGGGAGACAGGAAGGAGGAAATACATCCAAGATTGCAAGGTCTCGCTCTGCAGGGCTGCAGGACATCAGTCGCCATTTTTACGATGTAAGTGAGGACACTTGTTAGCTCCGTGGTGCATTGTTCGGTGCATCTCTGTCTTCATGCAGTTTGCACATTTAGGAAACTACAGAAACCAGAACATTTGGGTCAGCAAAAGGAGAAATGTTTTATTTGTTCTGTCACTCATATGGAAACACTGGCACAGCAGTGTTGATCCAACTCCATTCCAAGACAGAGCAGACTTTTATCACTGTCTGCAAAGTCTTTGAGATTATTTAACCTCCTGTTCGCCTTATTGGGTCTTATGGCGTCTGTGTATGGGCTGAATCTTTCAATAGGACGCTGTGGAGGATCCCTGTAGGCTTTTGTCTTTGCTGCCCACCTTTCCATCATGTCGAGAGCCCCGACAGCTTTGAGGATTGAGGTGCACCTCGGGACAAAATGGGCTATTAAATGCACGGCAGCTGGTGCTCCGGTGGTGATGTTACAGAGCGCCCGGCGATGTCCGACTCAGCCCTGTCTTGCATGGTCACCTTGAAAGCCAATTCTTCAGAAATGCATTTTTGTAATACAAGACATCTGGATATATGAGCATGTCCTGACGACCATCCTGTGATGATCCCAGCAGATGGAGCAGCGGGGAGGGGGAGGATGGAAGGGGAAGGAAGGGAGGCAGAGAGAAAAGCCTGATGTGGACTGAATCAGAGAAAATGAGAGGGAGCAGAGCCATGCAGGAGATATTAGACAGAAGCAAAGCAAAATGAGGAACAGAGAAAAGTGTTTTGCTTTCGCACTAAATGATCCATCTGCTGCGGTGTGTTGTGGCTGCAGGGGAACGGTTTGTTTGGCCCTTGGGATGTGTTCATCCTCACAGTATAAGCTCCTAGCTGGCCCCACATTCAGCTGGTGATAGCCTCAAATTCAGAGAAGCAGACCTGCAGTCAAAAAGCTGCTTTTTAAAATCCCTGACACATTTAAGATTATGTTGGTGAGGACATGAATGATCCTTTCCCTCCAACCAGCACAGTTTAGCATGTTAGCACTTACTAATTAGCACACAACACAAAGTACAGCTGAAGCCCATGAGAACTAGTCATTAGTTAATTATTTAATTAAATGAATAATTCTAAATAACAAAACGTCAATCATAGTAAACCAGCTCAGAATGACGTCTCAGAGTTTTCATGACAAAAGATCAAACTGTGACTAAAACGATGAATCGACCCTAAAAACAGATGCTGATTACTTCTGTGTCAATCGACTATTCGACTAATCAGCTAATCAACTGTTACCACTCAAGCCCAAGCATTAGCCAAATTTTAAAAGTTATCACGGTTCATCCTGAGGGGACCATGAACATCTGACCCACATTTCACAGTCCATCCAACAGTTGTCAAGATGTTCCACTTAAAAGTCACATGTCAACCTCATGGTGGCGCTAGAAGAAAAGTCAGGAGATAAGATAAGTAATTAGGATTCATTCTGTGGGGACCATCGAGATCCAACCAACCAGGAGGTGAACCAACCGACCAGCGGGCATCTGTCCTCCTGTCACCTCATCATGGCCTATTAATGACAGAGGACTGTCAGCACCTGCTCATTTCAGACCAGTACACTGATGATGAAGGTCACCTGTTCAATCTCCTTGCTCACCTGGCTGCAGCTCAACACAATCAAGTCTCTCTTCTCTGTTTCTCTGCTGCGTCTTTGGTGACAGACGCTGAAGAGATGGATCCGTGGTGAGAAGTTCCTCCGACTACCAGCACACCTCCAACGTAAAGAGAAGAGTGTGTGTGTGTGTGTCTGTGTGTGTGTGTGTGTGTGTGTGTCTGTGTGTGTGTGTGTGTGTGTGTGTGTGTGTGTGTGTGTGCACTCACTGCACTGCACTCTGCTGGCAGAGAGGTCAACAGCTTACGGCTAGTCTTCTGAGGATTAACACACCACCACAGATACACTTTACTCTCTCTGTTTGATTCAAAATCCAAACCTTTATTTCCACAATAAGGCAAACACTGTTTTCACAGTGGTACAGGAGGTCTTCTGCTGTTTTAAGTAAAAGTATCTACACTGTAAAAATCATCTATTAAAGGTAAAACCCCTGTGTTTAAATGTTAAGTGTGGAAATACTATCAGGAAAATGTACCTACGGTATTAAAAGTTCAAAGCAAAAAAATGGCCCCTGTGAGTGTATATAGTGTATCCAATCACGCTAAGTTCCAACCAAACCCCATTCAAAATTCCACTGATTTTAGTATGTCTCTAAAAATGTCTTCTTTTTTGCCTTTTTTCGTGATCACTCTACAGACTCAGAACAAAAAATCTGTATATGCAGCTGGCCTTAATTTGACTTCAGCATTAAATGGTTAATCAAGCAATAATTAAAGCAATAAGTAACTGGCACAGCAGCTCGTTTTTCCTAATCATGTTTTCTGAAGCAGTGACTCAGCTCGGTTCAGCTGTGTAGGTTTAGCTGTTTGTTCTGTCTCTAACCCTAACCCTCGTGTTTTCCTGTGCTGCAGACTGTATCGATCATTCAGCTGTGTGACTGATTGTTGATCAGTCAGATCTCAGATGCCTCAGTCAGACTGATGAAGAGCCACAGGAGCAAACGGACACATTCTCTATGGCTGATGTATCTCCAGTTAGACTAAAATCTGATTCCTACATGTGCTAATTCAATTCAACATCTGAAAACCAACTTCTTATCTTTTTGCCGGTTTTTACAGGAGCTGCTTCCAAACCTACAGTCTTTATCATTTCTTTTCTTATTCTCAGGGACAGGTCGTCCCCTCAGAGTTACAGCGTCTCGACAGCAGTTTACAGCCGTGTCAAACGTGTCCTCCACTCTTGTGACTGTGGAGCTGATTTAGAGCGGAGTAGTTTTTGGTTGGAGCCCAAAGAGACATCATGTCACGTTACTCTTTGGGACGTGCTTGTTATATGTGGGGATGGATGCATTTGCACTTAAATAGCAACACGTGTCCAGAATGTGGCTGCTGGTCTTGGTTGCTTTCCCACCTGCTTTTATAGATGGATTATCCACATATAGTAATATAATCTGGACATAATCCAGATCTGAGCTGGATGCTCATGACATGTGACACAGTGCTGACACAGACTTGGGCTGACTGCAGACCAGCTGTTGTTCCATTTACATCACTGCCACAGCACAGTTTAATTTCTACAATATTTTTACATTAGAACTTCAAAGCAGAGATGGACGGCAGCTGCGTGGATGGTCTAAAGCGCTTATACAAATTTTTTGTTCTCTGTTTTGTGCCTCCGATAACTTATCGTTCTGTCATCGTGCTCAAGTATTTCTGAGATAAGGAAGAAGAGGAACTGTGGCGAAGGTGCTGCCACAGTAAACTGAGACTGATGGCATTTTGCTGAACTTCAAAATAGTTTCTAGCAAAGATGCCCGGCCTCCTAGTTGATGAGGACGACATTTAGAACTGAAGAAGTCGTTTAGAAGAACATTAAAATGTCCTCAACTTCGAAATTAAAGCTCAGCAGTTTAAGGTTGATTTATACAGTCAGTACATTTTTTTTCATCAGTGATGAACATATTCTGCCAACAAGTATTGAGTGTGTCAAAAGCCTGGTATGTCTTATTCCGCTTTGCTGTCCAAAAACTTTATTACGATTTTATTTATTTTCACTCATACAGACAACATCCTGGTGCTCCAAATACATCTACTATAACAGAGCATGAAATGTGCATTAATCCTCAGATAAAAATTGAATCATCAAATGACCATTTCCTCCAGTTTGTTTGTTCAAAACTACAGTGATCAGTTGTTTTAAAAGTTTACTTTTTTATTTGTGAGGTGTTTCTAAAGATTTGCGTCTTCAGTAGGAAACAGACACAACAACACATTGTTGGCGCTGCTCTTTGAATGAGCCTTGTCAGTGAAATGAATAAAAAAAGTGCCACACCTCTCTTTTAGAGAGAGGGATGATAAGGGATGTGGCAGGTATCCAACCATCCAATCACACCCAGTTGTTTGCTGTTTGCTCATCCTGCCTCTGCTGCACAGCCTCTGTCTCTCTGGGCCCAAACTGCCCACACAGAGAACATGCTTTCGTACGGACCGTGGTCTGTTCTCCAGAGCCGAGAGCAGAAAGGAAGCTTGATGTGGTGAGATCTCTATCATTTCAGTTCTCCTCCTCCTCCCTCTTTCATCCTGCTCGCCGTCCTGTAAATGGTCAGATAATGGACGTTAATTCCATCAGCCTGTCTTCACTCTGCTAATGCATCCCACTTCCTGTCTGTGATGGACGGATGGAAAGAGGGGAAAAAAACAAACAGAGGGAGGAGAGGAGAGATGATGTAGTTTTTAGGATGTGATTGCATGTGTGTGTTTGTAGTGAGAGAGGGAGAGGCAGAGCTGTGATAGAGAGAGGGAGGAAAGAAAGAGAAGTGAAGAAATGGGAAAGAGACCTAGAGATAATGTAGAGACAGAGAGAGAGAGAGATCTGCTGCCTGACACTGATGGGTGCAGGATAACAAGCTGATTTATGAAGTGTGTGTGTGTGTGTGTGTGTGTGTGTGTGTACCTTCTGTACACCACCTGCCCAGCAATAAACTGCAGATTACTAAAGTTA
>JBBMJY010000013.1:18547297-18557699 GCA_037833715.1 Toxotes lorentzi
TTTTAACATGAGGAAGCAATACTTACCTGTGAGGCACATGGTACATAGCCTCAGGTTTACCAGATGGGCATCGGGATGGGCGAACAGGGCGGACAGTGTGAGTGTTCCACAGTTTGTATTCATCCAGTTCTCTCTGCAATGTCGCACCAAACTTGTGTGTTCATAGCTGCCATTGAAGAGATGTGTCTCCCTCAAGTCACTGAACACATTCACCCAAAACTGCCCCCTAGTTAGAGACGACGTTTTACTACAATGTCATACCTTGGCCCTGAAAAAGTCTCGACATTTGTTAATGACATTTAAAGGTATACTGACATGTTTATAAGCTATGAGAAGTAGCATTTTAATGTAGAATAGACTTTTTAGTGGGCACAGGCAGTCTTGAGCAGACAATAAATGAATTACACAGATAAGACACCTGGCAGAAAAGAGTAATGCCCGGAAAGCATTTCAGGACATGGAGAGGATGAAAATGACGAGGACAAGTGCAGAGAAGGCATGCAGGAAAAGAAGAAGGGAAGAAGAGTAGCGGAAGGCGGTGAAGAGGAGGAGGCAGAAAAAGAACAGAAGGAAGGGAGAAGATGATGAAGACAGGAGAAGGAGAAAAGCAGGAAAGGAGGAGACAGAGGAAGAGGAGCAGGAAGAGGATATGGAGAAAGACAAGAAAGAACAGCAAAAGACAAGGATGGGAGGAGGAGTAGGAGAAGAGGACAAAAAGAGGAAGGGGACAAGGTGAAGAGAGGAGGAGAAAAACCTTTGTTTCCGAAAGTAGGACCACCAGCTTTCAATGCGTTGGTTGGATGTTGAAGCGTCATACATGTGGCTTTTAGCTCCTGCAAATTCATCAGCATGCTCTGATCTTAACGAGCAGTGAAGTGCCGCCATCAGTCCATTTTCTGTTTCTCAGTCTGATCCCAGGATCATTGTTGGATTTCCCACATTTGAGCCACATCATTGTTCTGGAGAAGCCATCAATACAGCCACTTATTGCAATTCCAAATGGTTTCAGTTTGTCATAGCCATCAACATGCCACACTTCATTAGGTCCCATTGAGTGGTATGCTCTTCGGACATGTCTGCGTTGAGTGCGCATTTCTATTGCAGATGGATCCAGTTCTCTCATTAGGCGCATCACACCATCTCTTCAGAGTGTAAATGAGTACTTCTGTTTCAGAATCTGCCACATTGACCGATAAGCTAAGAGCTGGATCCCCTCAGTTCTCCAGAAATGGCTGCCTGCACAGTAACAATTGGAGTGTAGTTAGTTCTCCTTGTCAAGCCTGAATCCTGCATTTTTCTTTTCAAAGTCCGAAGACTCAATACAATGTTGTGCTTGGTTGCTAGTAAGTCTATTATAACTTCATAACTATGGCCCTCTGTGAAATATTTCAGTTCTTCTGCCACTGCAGCTTCAGGACCTGCGGGGTAGAAATGAGGACATCATATTATAGACTAGAAGATATACTGCATTCACTTACTTTGTTTTAAACTTTTACCGAATGCTTTATATAAATTAAAACGATACACGTATAAGAACAGAGCTACTTAATAATATCAAAAACACAAAATATACCTTCAGCTTGATGACTCCTTATTTCTGCCACACGTGCCACAATACGACAGAACGTGTTGAAGGTTCACTCCACAAAACGGACAATACATTTTGATCTGTAATAACACAAAGGTCTCATTAGGCTTATAGCACATGTAATGCTTCCATGTAGGAGGGCCTCTACCTACATAACGTAACTGAATGGCTGACTTTGTGACTAACATATCAGTGTCAATTGTTCTGGGGATTATAACAAACAATTGCATCTTCAAATTAGTTTAAAAAATGCAAGTTGTCTGACAGCACGTTCACTGCTTCACTCCGTACTTATGTTAGCTAATGCTAACGTTGCCGCAAAGTTAGCTTCATAGTAGCCCAAATCAGATGGCAGAGTACAGAAATATTAAAATATAAAGTTAATTATTAGCATTGTTAATTTGTGACAATCACATAATGACAGCAATAATTGTAAGTATCTGAAGAAGGCTTCACTTACTTCTCCTCCTCTTCCACTTCGTAGCCAGAAAGTAATAACTTCCGCCGCGACGTAACTTCCGTTGTGAGGCTTTTGCGTTTGTGTTGCGACATTTGCATTTGCGTGGCCTTTCTCGGCCACCGTAGATTCATATTTACTTCACAGACAAAGAACAACCGACACATGTTCATACATGTTTAACATCTTTACCCCCCCCAACAAAACGCTACAGAGAGAGAAGCACCATAATGGGTGAACACATTTTCCACACTGATCGATCGAGGGAGAGTCTGTGTTCACATTACACAGATTTACAGACATCACTGAAACACAAAGCCAAGAAGAGGGTTCCTCAGAACTGAGACCATTACAGAGCCATGTGGAAAAAATGGAAACCACTCAGCAGTCAGAGCTGGATCAATATTTCCAGAGAAATTAGTAAATGAGACGTCCTCCTGCTCTGATGCACTCAGCATTCATGCCCTTTGTAGCAGAGCCATGGTTATAACAGCACTGGTACAACACCATGACTCGGAGTCAGTACGAATCCACCTCATGTGTCTGAATCAGAGTCTGAAGGATTCAGAGTATGACCAAAGAACCGTTTGCAGAGTTTGAAATGAAGGACAGACTCGTCCGATGAGCTCTGGGCTGGAGCTTCTTACACTATTCATCACACTAATTAAACTGACGCGAGAACAAAAGCCAACTTTGCTCCTCCAGTTTCCTTAATTGCTTTTGACGCAGTGCACAGATCGTCCAAGATAAGATCCACAGTCACTGTTCGAATTAGAGCCATTTTTAATTAGCCTCCTCCACAGAGCCGGGCTCTGAGCGACAGACGTGGCTTAACAAAGGAATTCGGCAGGATTCACCTGTTTGAGCTGAAGAGCTGAGAACACAGACGATCCATCAGTAGGTCCATCAGCAGCAGAGAACCTGGGATCCCAGCAAAACACACACACACACACACACACACAAAAACACAAGGAACACACTCTGAACACACTCTGAACACACTGCATCACTCAGGAGCTGGACCTGCTCAGGACCAGCTCCCTCTGACTGATGTGCAGGTGCTGGTTCTGGAGCTGAACTGATTCACTGGTCAATTATCTGAAGTTTTTGGTCCAGAGTCCAGGAAACTGAATGGATCTCTGGGTTGACTTTTTTCTTTATGTTCTGGCATTTTACAAAGCAAACAGTTAATCCACTCATAAAAAAAAATCATCGGGTTAATCAGTAAAGGCCCCGGCTGGTTCCCAGGGTGTTTCATGTGAAGACTCTGATCCTGGTTCCCATCACAGTAAACTGGACAGACTGACAGTTTGAGTTAAAGTCATTAAACTGCCACTTTTTCTATTTCAGTGTAAAATATATGAAGCGCTTCGTTTACCAGCTGATTTCTGATATTTAATAAAAACCTGCATTTTTACACAAATACCAGCTGAACATACACACACACACAGCTGGACGAGGGTCTCATATATTTGGGGGTGAGAGTGTGTGTGCTGAGAGTAAATCAGAGCTGAATCAGAAACGTCTTCAGTCATCAGATGAAGTCAGGTCCGAGGATCTGGCTCACAGTGGAGTGTGTCCACGGAGAAATGCATCTTACTTACTGATAAACACCAGCCTCAGAGCTAAAAATGAAACTGTACAGAGCGATTCAGACTCAGAGCAAATTTATGTTTCATATTTGAAATAAGTTCTGCCTGAGTATTTTAATCCAAACGTTTCAGCCCGTGCTCCTGAGAGGTTTGGAAATGAGATTCTGCCGTCGCGTATAATTCACTTCTATAATGACTTCCCTGGAACAGGGATAGATAGTCTGAGCCCACGGGGCTTCGCTGTAACTCTGTCAGAGAGCCACGGCCACTCACTATGAACACAGCCCGTCTGCTGAACGCCTCCATGCTGTAAACAGGTGTGTCAGTGATGCTGTACAGGTGACAGCACTGACGGACGGCAGCTCAAAGCAGAGGCTCAGTCTGTGCTGCACAGTCCATTATCAAGTCTTTAATGTGTTCATAAAGCCGAGCCCAGAGGTGCAGGCTGAGATCTGATCAGTCTGGCAGTCCCCTGTCCATAGAGTCCACTCTGACCAGATACACCAGAGAGAGGCTCCTCGTTAACGACCCTGCTGCTCTGAAGGCCTTTTACCCTGAGCAGTGTTCACACACTGACCCGTCCTCACACCAAACACTACACTCTCCAGGGTTAAACACAGAGGAACACACTCAACAACAACACAGCAATGAGCAGAGCCCGCGGCTCAGCAGCACACACACGGACAGTAACACAACAGCAGACCGAAGCCTCAGCCCCTCACCTGAGGACGGGACGAGGTGGTCCTGGTCTTCACGGTCCTGGTCTCCAGCTTCGAGAGGGTGCCTGGGGCGGCGCGGTGACCAACGTCCTGACACCGGCTGGAACCACGTTAACGGACAGGAAGCGACGAGCACGAGGACTTCAGCTTCACCGCGCTGTCACACGGGGCGCGTTCGATATATGTCTCCACAGGTAGACTGGGTCACGGGGCGGGCGGCTGCTCAGGTTAGCTGTGGCGCTGTGGTCACGTGGTTTATTTATTTATTTATTTTATTAATAATTATGCTTTAACTGAATCAGTCTCGTGCCTCAGTCTTTTCTTACTCTGTGTCTTTAATGTTTTTTTTCTAATTAGAAATTTTTGTATGTTTATATTTACATTAAATATTACACACACACACACACACACACACACACACACACACACACACACAGGGCAAATATGAGATTAACAAAAAACAAACAAATAAACAACAACAAAAAAAAAACTGATAGAGAAGAAAAACCTGGTTCAGTTCCTGCACAGATCATCACCTGGGACACACCTGAGCTCCAGTTTAAGGTTGTGCATCACCTCCCTCAGCCACAGGTGTGTGTGTGTGTGTGTGTGTGTGTGTGTGTGTGAGAAACATATCTCAGCTAATCAAGCCACTGGCCATACATCCTGGAGGTGGTTCTACCCCTCATTGCCCTTCAGTCAGTTCCTTTGTGATCATACAACTCAACATACAGAACATGCACTGTGCTTTACAAGGCCACGGCCCACATTTCATCAGGCCGACTGCTTCACGGAGCTGCCCGTCTTTCCCACAGTCACCCTTGCGTCCTCCTCTTTACAGATTCCTCTGAGGCCTAATCCCAACATGTTTTTCTTTGATATTAACGACGTGGATGTGTTTGACTGAAGCTGATAAAATCCCACAGATTTTATCCTAATTGCCTGAGATTTGAGTAAAATTCTGCTGAGCACAGAAAAAAAACAAACCGGGCTCCGTCATGGCTGAAGCACTGAAATAAAGTCCAGAGTGTGATCCTCACACTGAGGCTGGAGACAAAGCGAGGGAAAGCAAATAAGGCGGGATGCCAGCAGGAGCCGAGCAGCCAGCCTCTCTGGACTGTTTGAAATGCGTAACACTTCCTGAGCCTGGGTTTCCACTCACTGAAAATAATCACCAAAAGAGAGGGAGAGAAAAAGGGAAAATGTCTGGGCTTTGTTGATTTGGCAGATTTGTTGCTGAGGTCCTCAGAAATGCTGGAGATTGTGTCTCATGTCTCCTGCTGAGAGAACGTTATCAGTGTCAAAGGAAGCTGTGAAATCAGGCAGGAAAAAATAAAGTGATATTTGTGCTCCTGTGATGTTCTCACGCTCCTGTCAGCCTGAAACATGAAACACTTTGAGCTCCATCTCCACTCTGTTCCCGTTTGGTTTTTAAAGCAGACCTTCCAGCCTGTGGTCCAGGTATTTCAGCTCTCCCCAGGTCTGGGTGGTCTTTTGATGCTCAGGTGATTTAAGTGGTGCAGGTCTTCCTGCTTTTATCTCCTCCAGACTGGTCTAATGCCTAGATCCTGCTTACAGCTTCTAACTCCCTATGATCACGGTTTGAGGCCTTAGATGTGGAGAAACTCAGTGTCCTCTTTTAAATCATATTTATTATAATGGTTCAAATAATTTTGTCTGAGATGTTACTCTTTGCTTTTCCTGTGTAGCTGGCTGCGTTTTGAAAACTGTTCTGTGAATAAAGTTTTCATTATGACCTAAAGTGAGACTGTGAAATTCGGATTCTACTCAGAGCAGTTTGTGGTTCTGAGAATCTGACACAAACACAGAAACTGTGCTCCAGGTGTTGTGTTCTCAGAACTCGTCATATAATCATGAAGATTAAACTGGTGTTTAAAAAGGAAACGCTGCCACAAAAACATCTCATTCAACTAAACAGAATGAAAAAAACGTTTTCTCTTTCAATTCCAATCATCAGTTCAAACCTGCAGTCGACAGCTGACACACAAAGAAGCATCCAAACTCACCTTGACACCCACAGGTGGTTTAGAGTCACCAGGTGACCTGCAGATCTCTGGACTGTGGCAGGAAGCTGCAGTTACACGTCATCAAACAGACGAACGTGTCTTTGACTGAATTCATTGAGTCGGAGGTTTAGAAAGTCACATGTTGTCTCTTCAAGCCCAATTCTTCTTAATGTAAAAGAGTCAGGTATCGACTGCTCCTCCAAAGACCAAAAACACAAACAGCACCAGGAAAGACTTTCTGCAGAGACTCTCCCTCCACATTCAAAACACATCATTCCTAGTTAACCTGTCTCCATAGCTCATAACTGAGACAGTGGAGGGGCAGTGTCTTCTGCAGCTGACCAATCAATGCTGTGATTAATGGAGCTCATTTTACCTGGACACTGCAGATCATTACTTCCTGCTCTCCATCTCCTGTGTGTTTGCTTCACTAATGACAGTCCACGGTCAGGACCTGCTCCACGGTCAGGACCTGCTCCACGGTCAAGACCTGCTCCACGGTCAGGACCTGCTCCACGGTCAGGACCTGCTCCACGGTCAGGACCACTGAAGCAGGACAGCTTCATGTTGATCTATGGGAACCAGGAGCTGCTGGAATAACTCCTCACTCTTCACTGCTGTAGATTTTCTTTCACGTAACCTTTAACCCCACAGAATGAAGCAGTGTGAAATGCCTTGGTCTGGGGCTAACTCTGGGTCAGGTTACTGCTCTGAGGAGCAGACGTACACTGATGACTTCCTTCATTACACTTGTGCTAAAAAAGAAGACGCCACCGTTTTATTTGGAATCTTTTTCCTCTGTTTGAAGTATCACGCGTTTCTCTGTGGGCACAGAGGAAGTTCAGCTCCTTCAGAACACAACACACATTGTGTTTGATATAAGTTCCATTCAATTTTATTTATTCAATTCAGTTTTATTTCTATAGCTCCTTCCATAATCAAAATGGTCTCAAAGGTCTTTACAGAGACCCAGAGTCTAAAGCATTAAAGCATCTTCAGCTGACCTTAACTGTACAGTTGTACTGCATGTGTCTGAAAACATGGCTGAAAACAGGGAACCAGTACGACCCCTACTAAACATGAACTTGTGACCTGTGCAGGAGCAGAGAAGAAACAGACCCACAGGGGTTTTACAATAGATGTGTGAGGGTGGCAGCATGAGTCAGCTGAGCTTGATGAACTCGCAGACTGTCTCTTTCTCAAAAGCATTGTACTGAGTTTATACCTTTGTCCGCGTCACAGTTTAAAGGTGAACAGTTAAATGGTACAACGTTTTTACATTCATGGTCCTGGGACAAAGTAAACAGAGAGCTCTCAGAGAAAATAAGGTCATATGCTGCTGTTTGTTGTTCCTGAGGCTGAGTCCAGGAAGTGGTGAAACGTTAACCGTAAAATCAGTATCAGTGTGTCATGGTCTTTACGTTTCATCTGCACAGTAAGAAAATGCCTGCAGCTCCATCACGTGAGCTTCTTACCACCTAATTCTTCTCTTCGTTTAGATCTGCTCTGTATTAAACTTCTGTTCCTTTGTGTCGATTCATCAGCCTCATACTACTGAAATTAACGATGTGAACTCATCACAGCAGCGTCGGAGGCAGCTGGAGAATCAGGACGTAGAAAACTTTCAGTGAAAACATGGTGGGAAAGCTGAAAAGAGTGTGATACTGTTACAGCAGAACAGAAATACGGTCACCAAAAGCATAATGTGTCTCGTTTGAGTGTCTGGAATGCACAGCGTGCCCTGGGTATGTTTTCATATGCATGGAGGTGTTATTCTAAGCAGATTTCAGGGAGAAGGAACCAGTGATGGAAATGATAGAAATTGGAAACAGATTCCGAGAGTGTCTGGTCTGAGCGGCTCGTTCAAAGCCAGCGGGCACAGAAACGGGTCTTTCTTTGTAGATGTCGAGCCCGGTGCACTGCAGCCGAGAGGTGTCATTGACTCATTCATTCCTCACGATTCTGCATGGTGCTGGTTCCGAATCCTCCCGTCCTCGCAGAAATTTGAAGATGTTCTGAAGAGAAACTTCTGAGTGGACCTGAGGGAGACCGGGAGATGGCTTTCATCAGTCACTCTCCACACAGAGACAGGGACTACGCTGTTTCTTTACAAAGAAGACAGAAAAACCAGGCTCTGTTCAGGTCTTTGAAGGAACGATGGAGGATCTCTGAACGGATGCGGGAGGAATGACACTGACATATGATCAAACTGTGAATGTCACTGCAGAAAAAAGTTGACAAAAATATGTTTTAGATGGCTGTTTCATATTCAAACACCTGCAGAGACGAGTTCAAACCCAGCGTTTCTTCATCGTTTGTAACTGTCAACCTGTCATATCACGGCTGAGCGAGCTCCACCGTGTTCCTGCACCACGCATGCATGCATGAACACGAGCATGAACAAGACAAGGATGCACGGGAACATCTTCCTACAGATGTTTAGGCTATTGATTGACAGAGCAGAGTGTACACTGTACAAGTAACAGCCATTGGTCTGAGAGCGTCTCCTTTATTTGCTTTAATCTGGGTCAGGGCAGCAGCTCGACCCCGCTGACCTTCACCCAGCTGCTTTCAGCTGTTTCACGGTGTCAGTCCCTAACCTGAGAGGAGCCATTAGGCCCTGCTCCGGACCAGACACGGGTTAAATGGAAATGTACTTCTTTGGTTCATGTTGTGATTTGTTTTCAGCCAATGACAGCAGCACTAAAATAGCACAAGGCCAGTGTAGGTCAGTTTAGCACCAGTGTTTCAGCCTGGCAGGAGCCGAGGAGGCTGCTGAACCCCCCCTACACACACACACACACACACACACACACACACACACACACACAGATTTACTTAATCTAAACCAGACAGAGACACAGACTGAGGCAATGTGGGGTTTGTGAAACGTTTTACTTGTCTTCACCCACACTGCGCTCCGTGCACGCTCACACATGCACACACAAACACAAGAAAGAGCTCTGACATTTAACACTAAACTGCTTGTATCACTGCTACAGGACTGGTACATACAGTACACACAACGTCTATACTGACAGGATGGAGGGAGAAGAGACAGAAAGGTCCTGAGGAAAAAGCAGCAGCTTAAACAGCTGAACATGTTCCACCTCTGTCTGTCCTGTGATGAGAACCAATGAAGTGCTGTCCCTAAGAGAGTGACTTCCTCACACACACACACACACACACACACACACACACACACACACACACACACACACACACACACACACACAGTAAACTGCCTTCACCTCACTGTCTTTATTGTCAGTAACTGTGTGTCAGATCTGTCTCAGTGAAGCTGGAACAAACTCGGCTTGTGGACGGATCCACCCTGGCACCGCAGGGATCCAGCATCTGAAGCACTGATCTTTATGGAGCCACCTCAGAGAGGTCTGCTGAGCTCTCAGAGCCCAGATCCACACAGGATCCACACAGGATCTGGGCTCTGAGACTAACTTTTCTCTTCTGCTGCTTTAATCTGCAGAGTCACGGTTTGGGCCTCTGTCTGCACAGAGGTGGATGGTAGGACATGTGTCTGCTCACTTTCCTGCAGAGAGTTAGACCCGTCAAACACGCAGCAGAGACGGAGACGGAGAGGACGTCTGGACAAACAGCACATGCACACAATTTAAAAGATGAGCAGCTCGTTATCGTATGTTGATCAATTTATTCATTCTGTCAGGACACGTTTCTCCATGGTCCCAAAGTCTTACACAAAGGAGTCACTGTGAGATGTCCAACTGGATTTAACCAGAAAACGGGAAAGAAAGAAAAAACAGTATCTGATCATGGAAACAGACAAACATTCAAAGACTGCTTTCCAGGTGGTCGGTGTGTTTCAGGCCAACTTCACGAGCCAATCACCCATCAGATCTCCCAAAGGTGTACCACCTGAATCACCTGTACCGGGGGTGGGGTAGGGGTGGATTTGGGGGGGGGGGGGGGGGGGGGGGGTACCATTCAACTTTACAAAAATCACTTCCAACAGTCCTTTCCGGTCAGAAGAACACCATCTC
>JBBMJY010000013.1:18557799-18576730 GCA_037833715.1 Toxotes lorentzi
CCCCCCCCCCCCCCCCCCCCCCCCCCCCCCCCCCCCCCCCCCCCCCCCCCCCCCCCCCCCCCCCCCCCCCCCTACACTTAAAATGTACAAAAATAAATGCAAACAGTATTTTCAAGAGAAAACTTCCTCCTCAGCTTCTGAGGGGATCCAAAGCCACGTTGAGCAGAACCGGCTGTACAGTAAATGCTTGCATGCATGTTGACACAGGCACTGATCTTGACTTGGTGTCTCACTTTGTGGGTCCTCAGTCAGGAGACAAGAGCATTCTGGGAACAGTGAGCTCTCTCAAACAAGGCAGTCAACAGGATTCTTTAAAAATGGACGACCACTCTGGATGCACAAGTCTACAAACTGAGGGGAATATGGGCCAAGGACAAAAAAAAAATCACATCAGCAAATCAATAACAAGACTGTCAAACTCCTTATGAGCCTGTGTCATATACAAATAATAAAAGTAACAAATATCTTAACACAAAAGTAGTGGCTTTACTCCAGAACCTTCCGACATCGCTACGATACTTTACTCTCAATACAGGCGGAGCCTACTGTGTATTCTGTCCAGATCAGCTCAGCAAGCCAGTGCTGAGATCTCTGGGTAACGTAATAAAATCCAGAAACAGCAAGAAGCTCTCAGTTAGCTTCTTTACAAAGAAACCAAAAAACAGCGGTATACAAAAAAACAAACCAAAACATCAAGAACAGCAAAACCAAGCACAAGTCGTATGATCTATAATTAAGGCGAGTTAAAATATTGCAGAATAATTTGGCCCCTGTGTCTCGAACAGACTGCCACAACAGTCAGAGCTCCCCGCAGGGATCCAGAGAAGGGAAGGAAGGATGAACAGGAATGAGAACAAAAAGAGAGGAAAAGAAAAAACGGGATCCTCTTTGGAGAGAAATCGGTTTTATTTGGTTTAGTTTGGTCTCTTCCTCAGGAGCATGTTAAAGGGAACACTGAGGACCCGTCTGTCAAAGACCAGAACAAAAACTGTCAAAAAAAGAAAGAGAGAAAGGAATGAAGATTGGTGATGTGATTAAATGGTGTTCATCAGAATGAAGGGGGGGGCAGATGACAATCAACCTGATATGACAGATGAAACAGAGAAGCAGTGCCCTGTGGGAAGAGAGCGTGTCCCCCTGAAAGTCCAATTGAGGAAGAAAACAGGAAGGGGACAGGAAGTCAAGTGTCTGAGATACAAAGAGATGCCAACCCTCCCGCTTTTTTTTTTGTTTGTGTGACTGGGACTGAAGGTCGTTTCAGGCAAAGATCCCCCACAAACTGTCCCCCTGCCCCCCGTTTGTTAAAAAGGCCGGGGCTTAGTGGAGTCAACTTTAAGTCCGGGGGCTACCGGCAGGCGGTCTGACTGTTTGTGCGGGTCTGAACGGAGCCGTCAGATCGCCCAAACAGAGGAGGCGTGGCTGTGTGTGGTACTAAAGATGTCCAGAGTCCACTGTCCTCCTCTGTGAAAGTGGGGGCTGTCATCCTGGGGGCACCAGTCTCTCCTCCCACCCTCCCATGTTCCCGTTTCAGACCCACTCCTGCATGGAGCGTTTGCAGTACAGTATGTGGCGCGGCGTGCCCTTCCTCTTGAACTGCACCACAGTGTAGACCAGCACCAGCAGGCACAGCGCAAGCACACAGGGGATGACGATGGCGACCGCCTTCACCGTGTTGGCCTCGTTGTCCAGCTCGATCACCACGTCTGAGTTGCCGTCGTCGGCCGGCGGGCGGGCAGGGTCGATGGGTGTCAGCTCGCAGCCCATGAAGTCCTTGAGGATGGAGCGTGGGTAGCCTGGCTCCACCCGCAGGAACTGGTTGTTGAACTTCCAGTACTCCTTCCCCTTGTAGAAGTAGGTGAAACCTGAGGCACAGAAACAGAGGGAAGAGAAAACTGAGGTTCACAGAGATGATCACGTTTTGAATGTCAAAACTTTATCTGTCAAATACATGAAGTGCAGTAAAAAGCTGAGTGTTTCCCTGTGAGTGAAGCGAGGAACAGGTGGAAGCACTTCAGTCAAGTTCCAGCACCTGAGACGATGAACTGTACATTTCACCCTGATCTTAGTCCTGGAGCCTTTCGCTTAATTAATTCCTGACAAACATCTGGAACAGAGTGACGCAGGTGACAGACTTTATCAGACAAGCTCACCTTAAACTGCTCTTCCTCTCAAACAGCTTCACAGACTCTGTCTGCCGCTCGGCCGCTGAGCCACTGTTTCTGATCACTGCCCCCCAGGACTAATTATATGTGGTCATAACAGAGGAAACACACTCAACCAGGAGCCAGAGCCCACAGCTAATATTTCACAACACACACATCATGGAGACACAAGCTGCGGTGACAGGCTTTGTAACAGGAGTGTGTGGCCACGTCACACAGACTCTTCTCCGTGGTAATTAGCATCTTTTCACACTGAAGGCACAGACACACACAGACACACACAGACACACACAGACACACACAACAGCATGTGACTCTGAAACAGAAGGATGACACTGCAGGTAAAGTCCCTCAGTCCCTCTGCAGACAGCGCCGCTCCACCTCTCACTCAGGGCTCAGCTGTGGTTCTAACCTGGCAGCAGAGGCGATACAGGCGGAGCTATTGTGTAGATCGGGGTCGACCTGGCCCCGGGGCCCCACTCTGAAGGGTGTTGCCTCTAACACGGTGTCATCTGCAGCAGCAGCAGCGTACTCAGTTCACTGCTGCTGATCTGGGTCAGTGTTCTGAGCGCCTCGTTGTCTCTGCAAACCGCCAGCCTGCGTCCGTTCGCTCGGCAGGCCGCCTCACAAACACCCATCCTTCCCCTGGATATCACGCCACCCTTCATGCTCTGATTGATGCCCGCTCCACCTGGCCTTGCCGGCAGACACGCCTGGCTACGGATCTGGCAGCGGATCCATGGCACAGATGGCCTGAGCGTTCAGCACCACCTGCCCTCCTTTTTCCAACCCGGGAGCTGCCAAGACCAGGTCCAAACCCACCTGGCATAATTCATCCAATGGGAAAAACTGTTTTTCTCTTCACACCATCTGAGTGGCCAATGGGTGAGCTCTATGAGAGGTATAAGTCCCACCTCCCCACCCTCGGCGAGGCCCAACTGGCTTAAACCGGAATGAGCGCCCAGCGGTGGTCTTGTCCTTTCTGCTTTCCACAATCCTGCTCCAACTGGGTCTTATGGCAGGACGGACGGATTATGGAACATTTTGACTGTGACACAATTCAGAAACACAAACACGGCCTTTCTGGATAAACTGACCTCTTTTCTTCTTCCAACATACAAACACTCTTCATCAGTCTAGCTCCCTTGGTGCTGCGTGCATGGATGCCTGCCACCCACTAAGACTTGGTGGAGTAACTGGGGCACATTTCAATCGATGCCCCCCCAGTTTATGTCCCACACAGCGTGTGCCAGAGACCAGCTGAAATCAATGCCGCCTGGCACGTGAACCGTGCTGTTACTGCCAAATCAGAGTACTGGGCAGGACAGATCGTACCGTTGGCTTTGTCGACGAAGGCCCCCTGCGGCGAGTCAGGCACACCTCTCCACACCGTGATGGGTTTAGGATAGCCGGGGTCCATGGTTCTCATTTCCTCGTTGTAGCGCCAGTACCTAAACAGGAACAAACGATGAGCCGCAGGAAGAGAACGCAGGTGCTGTATGAGCACAGGTGGAAACATCACATGACTGTTTGTGTTAGAGGATGACGATTAAAGCTTCCTGCAGGGTTAGGGTCAGGGATGGCAGCTGCTGGGCCACATATCAAACCTTCATTTAAAGCTATGACTAACATTTACTCTAAAACCCTTTATCACGTTCGTGACCTGAGAAACACAGAAGGCTGAAATGTGATCTTCCTGGATGATAATGAAGAGGGGTCATTATGTGTTCTCAGCTCTTCTCAGGTCAAAGTTCACTGTCTAACCTACGCCAACAGGTCAACAGACAGGTCTGGTGTTAGTCTGTAGTCTGTCAGAGACGGTCAGAGCTGGTTTTAGTCTTTTCATGGTATTTGTTGACAAGAAGAACAACAGAACATCTTCACTGCTCAGAGTGAACAGGCCTCATAGAGTCACTGTTTCTGGGAAGTCCTCAGAGACAGGTGCACCTTAAAGGGACCTGTCGCTGCTACATTTACTGATGACTTCTGTAAAAACAGAGCTCGTCCTCCATTCACGCTCACCTGTCCCCTTTAAAGAAGTAGGTCTTGGCCACGTCCTCCCACCACACGGCGGTCTCGATGCTCTGGGCAGGCATGCCGTGGCCGAACTGGGTGATGTCCTTGGGGTATCCGGACTGCAACACGGTGTCCTTAAACACCCAGAACTGCTTCCCTGCACATCGAGAGGGAAAATGAATTAGAAGAAGAAGGACAAGTAACAGCAGGGATCACCCTGCAGGCGCCGAACACAGGAGCAGGCCAGATTTACAAGGACAGGTCCAAGCCTCGTAACAAGCGGCGGGCTGTCAAACAGGACACAGACGTGGTGACAGGTTCTCCTCACCCCTGTTTGGAGGAAGTCTGGGAGTTTTTTAGTGCTGGTCAAGCGAAAACTGCTCAGCTGAAAAACGACACAGCAGTGAGTCTCGTGGGAAAAGCATCAGGACAGAAAACACCTGAACACTGGGACAATGCTGAAATATTAAATCCATGAAATGTATTTATTTGTTTAGACTGGTTTGCCCCCCTCCCCGTGCAGTGAACAGGTTTCTGGCTGTGTGACCTCAGTCAGTCTCAGTCAGTGTGTGTTGGGGGGGGGCTGTAAGGGGGGAGGACAGACCTGTAGTGGCCTCCTTTCAGAGAGGAAATTCCTGTCATTTCACCTCCCTCTACAATGCTACAAAAGAATGTGTGTAATGGTCTGACTCCTCCATTTTATCTGACCTTCATCTCAGTCTGACTCTCTGCTCTAACTGCAGCCATCCTCACTCAACTGTTTTATTTAAGCCTTAAACCAAACACTGTGTAACACAGTGAGGACGACCAGCTAGTAAACTAGTTCCCCTCCTACAGGGGTAAGAAGCAGATCATCAGCTTCGGTATTTAACACTGCTGGTTTCTCTGTAGAGCTTCGGACCGGTGAGCCAGGTAACGTCAGAGAGTCGACTCTGACTCATGTCAGTAGAGGAGCGTCTCCCTCTGTCCTCCCTGCTTCTATGCATCGTCTCCCAGACTAAGAGTAACCTCAAAGTAAAGTAAAGACACTGGTGTGATTCACATGACATGGTTCTCAGGTAGAAACCAGGCACCTGCGTCACTTCAGTGTCAAATCACTGTGTCCCAGGTAACTGAGTACTCACTGTAGACTCAGTCTGTGTCCAGGCCAACACGGACCGTTTGACACATGTACAAACAGAGGACGTGAGCAGGACACTTTACAGCTGAAAGGTCTCTGCTCTGTGGAGGATGAATCACTGTGGACACTGTTTCTAAACGACCTCAAACATATCTTTGAATTTCTGTTCTGAACTGTCTTCTTATCTGTCGTCCCACATTCTCAGTATACAGCGTCTAAGCTGAGACGTACCGGCCTCAGACTGAGGACACACACTCAGACGTCCTCTGACACGACTCTCTGCAGGTAAAAGCATCTGGATGGATGTGGATCCAGCTGCATGTGTGTGTGTGTCTGGAGTGAGTGTGTGTGTGTGTCTGGAGTGTGTGTGTGTGTGTGTGTGTGTGTGTAATGTGTGTGTGTGTGTGTGGATTGTGTGTGTGTTTGTGGAATGTGTGTGTAGAGTGTGTATGTGGTGTGTGTGTGTGAGTCTGGAGTGTGTGTGTGTGGAGTGTGTGTGTTTGTGTGTGTGTTTGTGGAATGTGTGTGTGTGTGTGGAGTGTGTGTGTGTGTTTGTGGAATGTGTGTGTGTGTGTGTGTGTGTCTGTGTGTAATGTGTGTGTGTGTGTGTGTGGAGTGTGTCTGGAGTGTGTGTGTGTGTGTCTGGAGTGTGTGTGTGTGTGTGTGTGTGTGTGTGTGTGTGTGTGTGTGTGTGTGTGTGGAACATGTGTGTGGAGTGTGTGTGTAATGTGTGTCTGGACTGTGTGTGTGTGTCTGTGTGTAATGGTTGTGTGTGGAGTGTGTGTATCCCTGAAGTGTACCTCTCTCTCTCTGAGCCGTGGACAGTGATCCTGTAACATCAGCTTTGATTGACTGATGCTTTCTTCGTGAGCTGAGCCTGAACGTGCAGAGAAGGAGGGAAACACTGACTGGATGTTGGCACCAGGCTGCACTGTAGGAATGAACACATGCTGAATCTATTTCTAATGCGGCGTCTGCTCGCTGACCCGCTCTGTGACGCCTAAACAGCAGCTAATCAGCGTCTCAGCCATGACTTCAGAAAACCAGACTCCAAAGCCTCCATCTGTGCCTCCGTCTTAGCCGAACTCACCAGCTCTCACAGGATATTCAAACCGGCTGCTTGGATGAGGACCTTGAGAGCTGCTGCGTTTTGTTTTCTGACTGACTTTTTTATTCCAAACGGGGACGGGCAGAATAAGGCCTTCTGGGAAACCAGCTGTGTGAGCTCAGATGAAGAATGATATTCTGTGAGGATGAATTTTCTCAATCCATGAGCCACTGTAAACCAGGAAGAGCGCACGGTGGAGGAAGTCAAACTTCCAGGGCTTGTGGCGCCCACGGGACCGGCTCTCTGTGTTCAGGAGTCGTTTGGGTTTGAAAATAGAAACAGGTTGAAGTGAAGATTTGTAGTTTGTATCCCATCAGACCTTCACTGTTTACCTACGTCTCCCGTCATCATCACCCTCTGTCTGCCTCGTCTCTTCCTCTGTTTGTATACAGCAGTTTACAGGTCTGCTGTGTTGGTGTGCTGCTTCTTTCATGTGGCTTTTTGGCTTTGGACATAATTGACCTTAAATCTCTGTGTTTTGGGAGCAGTTCTGTCTGGATTTGAACACGAGGACAAATCTTTTCAGAAAGGTAGAGAAAACCGAATCAGGGCTCATCGAAGACTCTGACACCTGACGTGACGGGACGGTCACTTTCTTCAGCTGCAGAAGATTTAAACTAATACATACGAGCACCAGCTCCAACCTTAACTCCAGGATCACTGAATGTCAGAACTGGTTGATTATGACGCCGTTTACAACCAAGTGAGCAAAACAGTGCTTTAATCTTTCACTGATTTACACTGGACGTACACACAGATAAGATCAGGGCAGTTCTCTGAGTGAGCGTGATCACACAGTTATTAAAGATAAAAGCCTCCTGTTTGTTTCTGAGAACGGACAGACACTGAAAACGTCTGCAGAATACTAAACAGTGGTTACAGTTCACAGAAACAACACCACAGCAAAGTAAACACACCATATGTGGATGAACGTTACTCAAGATGGATGACAGCAGAAGCTGGTGGAGAGAGGATGGTGAGGTTTGAGTGTCGGATCTGCAGGATGAAGGTGAAGCGAAGTCTCTAATGGACACTGGCCCAAAAGGTAACCTCACCTTTGAAGAACACAAACTTTCCCTCACTGTTCTCATAGACAGCGTCGATCTTGGGCGGCAGGCCTCTCCAGAAAACACTGATGAGCATGGGATATCCTGGCATCACCGAGTTATCCCTCACCCGCCAAAACCAGTGGTCCTGGAAGAGAAGGGAGAAAAGCATGAGCTAAACTCAGAGACTGCTCAGTTTAACGTGTGGTTTAATGCTATCGTAAGTAAGGCCATATAATACAATGGAGTGGAAGTACGAGCACGTCTACACTGTACTCAGAGGAACCACACACTATATATCTATCTCACATAAGGCAGCAGTTGAGATCGAAATTTCTTTGTCTTAAAAGAAGAAAACTACCTGGCTGGTTTTACGGGGCTACGTCGTGTTAATTTCCCCAGCACAGAGTTGCCTCTCTGCCTTTCTGTGGACCCAGCTCCCGGGACCCAGCTCACCAGAGACCTGACACAGTCTGTGTGTGCATTAAAACATCTGATACGGTGACTTCAGGACGTCGTGCTTCACTGCTCTTACAACAGAACCTGCTACTGATCATTGACTGCGGCCGCTGCTCTGACGGCCGTGATGTCTTTAAGATCCACATATACTTTCTCAGGTTGGAAAGCCCAGCGACCGTCGCTACGCACGCAGGTCTAGAAGAATGTATATGTTGGGAAAACCATTAAGGGGGGCACAGTGGTGGCCAGGAGCTTTACGAGACGCCAAGAGTCTCTGATTTCCTTCAGGGGGGAAACGTGAGCGCAGCCAAGTGGAAGGTGTGTCTTTTTGATGTTGGATGAAACTTGATGACAGAGGGAGTCGGGGGGAGACCCAGCTGTGAAAGCCATTAGGACTCAGAGACGTCCCACCCTTTGGCAATGAACGGCCAACTGCGCCTCCTGAACGCACTGAGCACTGGGGCCAAAACCTGACCTCGTAGCGAGGGCCGCAGAGCGAGAGAGAGAGGAGACAACACATCATCGCACTCTGCCTCATTCACAGTGAAAGCTAAATAAACAGGCCATTTATCAAACCCTCTCTGGGCTGCTCTCTCCCCCTCTCTGTCTAATCCAATTGTTTCTCTGGGACTCTCCACTCTCTCTGGACTCGTCTCTTTCTTTTCATTTCCCCTCGTCCCTCATTCCTCTCCCTCGCTCACTCTCTACCTACTGCCTCCGTAGATTTCAATTGTTCAGCATTTTCTTCTGTACACGGCCCGGCCCAGTAATTGAAAACATCAAACTGCGAAATCCAACCCATGTGAATCCTTTACAAAAGAGAAAATGTTCCCTCTCCCGCCCTGCCGTCCCACTCCCACTCTGAAAATAAAGCTCGGCGAGCAGACTTTGCTCGTACAACACTTCAGCTGCCACTTTGCAATTGCAGGAACGTCTGGAATAATCACAGCAGGTTCAGTCTCAGCAGAAGCTGGAAACATTAAACCTCGACTCGTTCATGTTCTCTGCTCTGAGAGAAAAGCAGCTCAGGGTTTGTCACGCATACTGTGCCATAATGCATTCAGAGCTACAGTAGTCTCTCTATAGGAACGTGCTCTAACAACCAGCGATGCTGGTGAAGCAGAACATGAACTGCAGAGACTGAGCACAGAGTTAATACACAACAACACACGGCTGCACTGACAGAGGCTGAGCTGAAGACATTTAAATGAACCACTGTGAGCTCTGCTGCAAGATTATTAGGAAAGATAAGTGGAAAATCCCATTATACAAGAAACAGCCACGGATGGATTACTGTACAAACACACCGGGCACTGGTGGCTAACATTTCTTGTTGTTCAATCGATCAGACGACCGAAAGAGACAAAGGCCGACCACAGAGGGACTAAACTTTTTGACTCTCTCTCAGACTGGGGGTCTTGCTCCTGTGTAGGATGGATGGGGGTCCTCTACCTGCCTGGACCAGGAGCGATGATGGTTTCGTACTATAATATGAATCTGTGTCTGAATAAAAGACGGATGGTTTGGTGATTGGGATCCTCATCATCTATCCAATGAGTCACTGGAGGTAACCTTTACGAGCAGCACTGACGAGATCCCGTCAATAACCACAGGGCTGTTCAGAGAGGAAGAGCCAATCACACACAAGGATTCACCCCACATCTGCTTCACTGTTCACCCTGTCACTCAAACATGTTTGTGTTTGGGATGAGAAATTTACTCACAACAAGAAAACGCACTGATGAGAAACCAAGACACAACAAAACAACACAACACTAATCATAGTGTTAGTTCAAACCTAAAACCTGGTCCTCAGCAGCTTCCAGGTCAGTCCTGCTGCCGTGTGTGTGTGTGTGTGACAGACAGTGGCGTTAGCATGACTCAGTTGATGTGAAGTACACACCTGGCTGCCTGAAATCACCCTGAGATCAGCGTCAGATCAGCCTGATTTTCACTGCAGAAGAAGTGCAGTTGTGTGTTTTTGTGTGTGCTGAAAGTTGCCACATAATCTGGAACTAAACTTCTCCAGAGTTGTTTGTAACTGCACTGGTCGTAAATAATACGGAGCGACCTTGAAACCTCTGAAATAAACGGTGGTTCACTCGTTGAAGCTGCAGGTGTTTCTTTCCGTCACTGTTCACAAATATCAGCAGAGCAGAGTGAAACACCTCCTATTCCCAAAACCCGGAGGGCAGAGGAGGTGTTCACAACAAGCGCTACAACAACACACTGATGGTTCAGGATTCAGTTTAATCACAACACAAGTAAAAGGTCAGTCACAACAGTGTGTGACGTCCTCCTATAAAGAAATGAAACGGTAAACGGTAAAATAAAACAAATCCAAACAGCACAGAATCTGAGCCTGTGAACCATCAGCCCACTTCAGAGGCTCCGTATGCTAAGCTACGCTAATCACCTCCTGGCTGCGGCTGTCAGACATGAGCAGAGTCCATCTTTTCATGCTCTCGTTCTCTCTCTGTCCGTGTAGGTTTCTAAGAACTTTTTGGGCTGTTTGTCTCTTTAGCCTTAAAGTGCTCAGACACCCTGTCCGTCTCTGTCCTCCCTGAACACTGACACTAAGACGGACGAACGGCTTACTGATCCTTTGACCACTGTGTTCTCATTAATGGACGTCAAAGTCAAAGCGTGTCTCCAACATCAGCGGCCAAGTGGTCGATGGTGAACAGCAAGGCACCCTCCGGCGTCCCAGAGTCCCCTGCTCTAAATCTGTCCACATCAAGGAAGGAAGTGTCTGAGTGAGTGAATTTAGGACTGCTGGAGAGGAAGAGAGAAGAGGAGGGACACCAGGGGGTGGCATGTTCCTTTATTGGCCGTCTCAGGATGAGATCTGGCCTGTGGACTGATGAGGGGAGGTGGTTTTGTCTCTATCATACCTGGATGGAGACAGGAAAGACCCTGACTGCAGCATTAAGCATCACCATTACACAAGCACTCACCCTAACGACAGGCTGAGCCATCCCTACATGCTCTCACACTGATTTCTGAGCATCTTTACACTGATTCGCCCTGTGAGATGGCAGCAAACTGAAAACTCAAACACCCCAGAACAAACCTACAACTGATGTCAGACACCCCACATCCATGTCTTAGTGCCCTCAAAGCCTGATGGGAAATGAGGGGCCTCTTGCTCACTTGCTGTGTGGTCATTGTGTGACAGCAGGAGTAAACTGGTTATCTACACATGCACATGCAGTCTGTGTACTCTACAGCTCAGGTGGGAGAACATATGGTCTGAGGGTTCACAGGAAGTTGAACCTGAAGTGACTTATCATAAAAGTGGTAGCTGTGTGGTTTAGAGGGGCATTAACTGGAGACACTGGATCATCTGTGAACCTTAACTGACCCTCAGTCACTGCACTGCAGAGAAAAACGAGCTGCTGTAAAAGCACCACCTTAACAAGCGTGACCCCGCCTGGCTTTGTGGATAAACCAGGTCCTGCTGAGGGTTGTTGGGAACAACACTGAGCTTAACACTGCACTGACCTCATTACACCAACAACTGTGGCACTTTGTTCAGAAACCGTGATCCTCCGGCCCTGATCTCCAAAATGATCCTTTTACTTATGTTAAAGTTACCCTGAGAAAAACATCTACATCTGCAGTGCTCAACAAATTTATTACACCATCGGTCATAAAAACAAGAAAACAAATATTTTAGAGATCTTTCAAAACTTGTTTAAAACTAAAAAAATGTTCTTGTTATTTATTTGGCAAATAACAAACTGAAACAACTAAATAGTCCTTTATCACATAACCAAAAAAAAAAATCAAGCTTGACATTCAACCACTAAAACTAATTTTTCTGTTCATAATCTGACATCTTAATCAAAAAATAGCATTATATTTTAGCATTAAAAATATCATTTCAGTTAGAGAGCTTCTACATATTGGTGTATTAACCATTACAGAAACATAAAAGTGACTTTGGTAATTAATTTAGGGCAGCTGTGGCGTAAACCTTACATTGGGTGGTGGTCTAATAAATTTGTTAAGCACTGTACATCTACGTCTACGTTACTAAACTTTTAAATCCTTCTCCAGGCTCGTCACTGAAGTCAAAGGTCTCTGGCTTCACTCCTGCTGCACAACAAGCAGCTGAATGACGTCTCGTGTAGCTTTGCTAAGTTTGACATAATGACCCTGATGATGTGAGCTTGTGTTGTAACCTTTCATATTATAACTGCCAGACGCCAGCATTTAGGAGGCAGGGTGGGTCTGATCGAAGACACTATCCAGTTGCATAATGGGAAATGTAGGATCCAGTGTTTTTGAAGCTCAACTCATCAAAGGGCCTGAAAATTCAGATTTCTGCTGCAGAGATTCTTTTTTAATGAATCTGAGTCCGTGAGTCTAACTTTATGAAGAGCAGCTCTGAGTTTTTATAACCGTGTCAGACTGTCGATCCTCTGATGAACTGCACTGTTTAAACCATCTGTCTCTGCAGGGCAGCATGAGGTCCCCGGTTTCACCCAGACGCAGCCAGGAACTAGGAAAGGGCTGAAAGTCAGCACAGGAAAATGAAATTCACCAGCAGATTTAGGAGAAATGTTCTGTTTACATGTGGAGCCAATCAGCTCATACCTGCAGACATGATCACACCCAGAGTGAAGTGATCTTCACAGACGTGCCATGAAGGAGGGCGGTGAACGTACAGCTGCGACAGTGTGGCTCTAAAGCTTTGGTTCCTGTTCTGAACTCGTTTTCACTGAGCTGAACAAACCTCAGTCAGGTCCAACAAACCTGGCCCCGGTGCCCCCAGTGTGTTGGACCAGGTAAACGCTTGTCTTTAGTTTAAAGGCCCCTACTTTACATTGCTGGACCACCTGTGGACCTCAGGGGCTGTGAGACCACTGAGATGTCGGCTATAATGACTTGGCACTGACGAGACTTCACTCCTCCAAAACAGTCAAGTGGGGACGGTGAGTGTAGCCGGGCCGTGCAGCCCAGACGGACCTACACCACGAAGAAACCGAGCCGACGATCAATCCAACGATCACGCGAAGAAGAAATGAGCCTCATAAACAACAGAGATCAAAATCGATATAAATCGTTCTGTCAGCCATCATTTTAACCAGTCCTCACAATCATACGCAGACTGTGGCACGTTCCAAAGGGAACATATCAGCCTCTGCAGTAACACAAACATCACTCATCATCATCACTGATTCTGATTCCAGATCAGCTGTTCTACAGCTGGGCAGCTTTAACCTGACAGCTCAGTCCTCTCAGAGGAAACTGGCACAACTCACACTGTGAGTCAAGAAATATGAGGACCACCTGCCCCTGCTGCGAACCGCACTGACTGAGTGGGTCCAAGTCAAACCTGCGACGCCTTATTGATTTCACTTCGCTAACCACACTCGATTCACTGGCTGAGACGTGGATCATGCTAAAGTCTGAGCACATCGTGATGAGTGCTGATGTTACTGGTGGTCCTAATGATGTGAACACTGGATTTACAACTGCACTTACAGGTGCCGAGCAGCAAATCATCCCTGTGCTCCGTCCGTGTGCACCTTCGGAAAAATGTGAGCTGGTGCTTCTTAAAAAGGCCAAACATTCATCAAAGCCCTGAAAATGACGGAGCCAGCTTCGCGTCAGCACTGAAGTCCACTGAAGCCCACTGAAGACCAGCAGTTACTGCTCCTGATTCACAGAGCTCTCAGAAGCTGGACCCTCTAGTTTCTGCTTTAATATTGTTATGAATATTTTTATTATTTGGTTTGGAGGTTTCAGGTGCGGCGTGGACAGCAGAGTCACACACTTTAGATCTGGTTTGGTCTGTGCAGATCTGTCACGTTGGACGAGGATCAACAGCAGAACAGAGATCCAACATCAGTCATCAGATATGCCTGAATTACAAACCAAAACTATTCCTTCAAAATAAACAGCTTCAGCTGCTGGTTTTTGATTTCAGTCAATAAAACAGTTTACACTCATGTTTGATTAGTTATGACAAATCAAAACAGAGGGACGGGCACGCTCACACAACAGAGATGATTTTTAAAAAGACTATTCACTGCTGCAGCGACACATTTAATGACAGATGCACATTAGAGACAAACGTCTCCGACTCCTTCAGGTCCTGAACTCGTGAGCTCGGCTGATTGATGAACGTGCTTTTTATCTCATCATCACCTCTGAGCTCTGCAGAACTCTCACGATCCTCATCAGTCCTGGGACTAACAGAGGGTGAGAGGAGCCACGAGTCTTTGGACCATCGTAACAGGCAGATATTATTTCCAGCGCCGCCCCCCCCACCCCCCCCCAGCTCCACCAGCCTCTTATTTAACCAATGAACACTGTCTATTTATATCCCCAGAAAAATAGTCACACTCGCAGAGAGCTCAGAGGCTCGCTCTCCTTTCTGTGGAGAACACAGGACAGCTTTATGTTGCCTCAAGGTTTTTCTCTAACTGCACTTTGCCAAGGTCTGCTCACAGGCTTAGACCAAGGATAAAGATGCATTAAGAGACATGTGTGTGTTTTCTCTTGTTCTGAGTGTGAGGAGAACTGTGCTGTGTGTGGTGTTCCTCCTGAGGAAAACATCCAGTTTGTCCAAATTCTTTCTAAACTGGAAAAAGCTCCTTATAGACATAACAGCTTCTTTCATTATGCAATAAAATACCCAGCTGCTGGTTTTAGGACAATACAACAGAGTCCACCATATTTCTACAGGCTCCGACCACAGTGTCAAATCCAGCCAGCTTCTACTACAGCGCACAAAAAACGCAAGAAAAATGATTTTACATTACATCCACTGTGCACAGACTGAACTGAACATGAAGCAGATTACAGAAAAGCTCCCACCCTCTGTATATTTAGGTAATCCTCCAAGCTCTGAAGAAATCCATACCCCATTCAGCCGCTGCCAGCTTCCACAGCCGTTTGCACTGGTCTGAATCCACGGAAGTTCTTCTGTTGCTTTAATCAGCTGATTACGTTACATTCTGTGGCCAGAATCTCTTCAGGTTAGAAAACAAAGACTGACAAGTTGTTCTGGCCCGCAGAGGCCGGTGCTGTGTTCTCACACTGCCAACAGATCCCATTCTGGATCCTGAACACAAGCTAAAGGTGAAAAGGCCCCGTGTTCGTTCTGGAGCACGGATTCTTCTCTCACCTTGAAGACGAACATCTCTCTCCTCAGTATGGCCAGAGTGTTGAAGCCTCCATCGCAGATGTTGGGTTTAGCATTGGGGTGGGACGGTCTGTCCCCGGGAGGCAGCCTCGGAGGTCGTGTCTGCCTGTCTGGCTTACGGGGGTCTGAAGGAGGATGGGAGCGCGGAGGGGGTGCTGTCGGCAAAGGCTTGGTGGGCTGGGGAATCTTATCGGGAGGCCCTGGAGGAGGAAAGAGAAAAACATCTCACTCACTGTTTATCAGCAACACACAGCATTTACTACTGAACTTCCACATTTCCCTCTGTCTCTGTGTCCCCGCCATACCATCACTGTGCATGTGAGCTGTACCACAGGAAAAAAAGTCAACACTCGTTAAATACTACTGAAAATATCAGACACAAATCCACACTAAGACCAGAACTAACAGCTCATTAACACCTCTGATTCTACAAAAGAAAAGAAATATTTCTTCAAATGAAACTAAACTATCGGAGGAAAAGCAGTGAATACAACACAAAATGTACAAAAGCAAACATGTTCATTATTACTGTGCTAGTTAGAGGCAGCCAGCCACCTGAGGCTGCAAGAGAGCCAGGTGTTCAAGTTCAACCTTTACACCTGTAACTGGAATCACAACGAACTTCAGTGCAGTAACGACTGATGTGAATGTCTTCGTGCTGATTTCACTTCTCTCTGTCATCTCGTGTCTGTCATGACGTGTTTTCTTGTTGCTTGTGTAAACAGGAAGTGGGTTCTTCTCTTCAAAGGGTGGGAAGTCAGCACAAACAGCACTGCTGCTGGTCCAGAGCTGCTCCATCCTTTGCCGTCAGTCCCTGTTCTCCCTCCACGATTCCACACATGATCCTGCTCAGCAAATCAAATTCAGCGTCTCCTTCCTGTTTACACTACTACACCACCTCACCCTGAGTCCCCCTCTCTACCTTCATGGAAGCCCATTTTCACACCTTTTCCTTTTCAGCCTTAACTCCACCACCTTCTAATTCATCCAAACTGTGCAGCTCCAACCTTCCTCCCCGTTCAGCTTCCACATCCATCATCTCTGTTGCCACGGGGAAGAAAAGGCGGCTAACAGAGCTGTGAAGTGTGACGAGTTATTTCAGGCTCTCCCGGCTCCTGCAGTCAAAGTCCCATTCATTTGTCCCATAGACACTGCTGGTGTCACAGAAACTCTCCGTCTTCAGTCATCAGAACAAAGCACGGCGACTGCAGCACAAAGTCTCTCTACAAGCTCGTGGACGTAAAGATTTAGGAAGAGGTCCACTGTCCCCTGTTTGGACCCTGTGACCTGAACGGGCTGATACTCATTTAAATGAAATCTGAGAGACGTAACATGTTAACACCAACATTCAGGTCCATGTAGGAGCTGAACCAAGAAAAACCTAAAACCATCAGCAGAACAAGAGCTCATCAAATGAGATTCATGGGATAGACAGTGTTCATTGGTTAAATAAGAGGCTGGTGGACCTGGGGGGCGGGGGGAGACCTGCCCCCCCACCTCTCTGTCCTCTCTGTCCCTGCTTTACCAGTGTGTTCTGCAGAGCAGCTACCTGTGGAGCTGATTAGTAACTGATTAGTAACATCGGGCCCCCAGGGTACTGAGCTTTCTCCCTTCCTCTTCACCACCTACACTGCGGATTTTAAGTACTGTTCCACATGTCATCTGCAAAAATATTCAGATGACACGATTATAGTGGGACGTGTGGAGAGGGGACGGGAAGAGGAGTACAGAGGACTGGTGGATGACTTTGTTATGTGGTGTGGGGAGAACCATCTACAGCTAATGTGGATAACACAAAGGAGATGGTGGTTGAATTCAGCCGTAAGAAGTTCATGCCACTGCCGATTTTCATCGCGGGATCAGATGTGGAGATTGTAACATCGTATAAGTACCTTGGAGAGGACTACAAGCTGGAGTGGTCCACAAACACAGAGGTGCTCTACAAAAAGGGCCTGAGTCGACTTTATGTCCTCAGAAGGCTCAGGTCCTTTAATGTCTGCACATGTTCTAGTGGTGGCCAGTGCCATCTTCTTTGCTGTGGTGTGTTGGGGAGCAGGAATTAGAGCAAAGGACTCAAACAGACTAAATAAACTCATGAAAAAGGCTGAGTCAGTTGTTGGCACCAGCCTGGCTCCATTAGAGGTGGTGATCAGAGACAGAATGCTTGGAAAGATCAGAGCAATTTTGGATAATGTCTCTCACCCCCTTTACAGGACCAGCAACCACAGCAACAGACTGCTGCAGCCCAGATGTTCTAAGGAGCGCTACAGCAAGTCCTTTCTGCCTGAGGCCTTCAGACTGTATAATACACATGTAGCCTCCAGAACTGTGCTCTGAATTTTATTTGAATTCTACTTAGATTCTTAATCTGTCTCTGTATTGTGTTGTATGTGTGCTGCTGGGACAAACTAATTTCCCTCTGGGATTAATAAAGTTCATGTTATGTGCTGTGGTCACATCAGCTACAGATGCTGATCTTCTCCTTGTTCTTAGCTTATATTAGTTCACAGTCAGTCAGACTGTCCCATTAACAGCAGCTGAATCAGCTGTGATCAGCTCCTGTTTGCAGTGAAACCATGGATGAACACACACCTCTCACTGGATCACTGTGATACTGAGGGAAACTTAAAAACAGCAGGATTCTCAATGAAGTTCTGCAAGATGGACATCAGAGATGACGATATCCTCAGAAGGTGAAGTCACACTGAATCAGATCAACATGTGTTTCAGGTTTGACTCAGTTGTATTAAAGAGGTTCTTCAAATACAAAGCTGGAGAGGAGGGAACTTTTCTCTGTCTGTCCCTCAGATGTGGTACAACAGGGAGAGGAGGAGGAGGGAGAGGAGGAGGGGGGAGAGGAGGAGGAGGGAGAGGAGGAGGAGGCGAGGAGGAGGGGGGAGAGGAGGAGGAGGGAGAGGAGGAGGGGGGAGAGGAGGAGGAGGGAGAGGAGGAGGGGGGAGAGGAGGAGGGGGGAGAGGAGGAGGGGGGAGAGGAGGAGGAAAACACAGGAGAATGAGGAGAGATCTGATCGTTTGCCCAGGTCTGTCAGTCCCAGAGGGATGTGCCCTGACCATGTAAGCAGATGGCAGGTACTTGTGTTAGAGTATGTGTGTGTATGTGCGTGCGTGTGTGTGTGACAGACCAGAGTCTGACTGGTTTCCAGCACCGGCAGCTGAGAGGGACGACACTGTCTCTTACCACCGAGCTGTTTTCCGACCTACATGTCAAAGTGAGACGACAGTCATTTAAATAAAAAATGTAAGATGAAGGACCCCTTCACAACAGAAACACACTCCAAACACATCTACACTGAGGTCTTCAGGAGAAGCTGAGGTGCTCCTTCAGCTCAGAGTGTAAAGATGAGGACCAGTCTGTTCAGCTGCTTCAGCCTCAGGACAGCACAAAGCAGCAGCATCTGTCCAGGAGGAATGAATAGGTGCTCTGATGACGAAGCTCGGGCCCCTGTGACCTTTAATGTTGGTTTTCAAGGGGACGTGGTGCTTTAGGTGGGTCAGAAAAACCAGTCTCGTTAGGACAAACCAAGATGGCGGCTTCAGGCCAAGCTTCCCACCAGCATTGAAAACAGCAACGTCCATTGACTGAAGTCGGAGTACGAATTAAATATGAACTGACCCTTCAGAATGTGAAGGGTCAGCAGCACAGCAGAGACAGGACTCTGTCCCATTAAGAACTCATACACACTCAGTGGTTTGTTCTACAGTGACCAGTGCTAGCATGTTAGCTCGTCTCAGAGACGTGCTCAGAGACCATGTCTCTGAGACGTGGTCTCAGAGACCTGGTCTCAGACGCGGTCTCAGAGACCTGGTCTCAGACGCGGTCTCAGAGACCTGGTCTCAGACG
>JBBMJY010000014.1:0-13585 GCA_037833715.1 Toxotes lorentzi
TCATTTCAGCTCTAACTGACTGACATTTGCATTTTTAGCGTTTGGAGCCCATAGAAACGTCAAAATTGCAAAGCCTGCCCTGCAAACGCCACAAAGCGCACATGTGAGAAACACACTGGAAAGCTGTGGAAAACGCTTCTTGTTATTGAAAATAGCCATTCCATGCTGAAATAAGTGTAATTCTAGCAAAAGCAGCACGTTTTATCAACACCTTTCATTTCATCTCTAACTGACTGTACCTTGAAGTTTCAATGTTTTGAGCCCATAGGAAACATCAAAGTTGCAAAGCCTGCCCTGCAAACGCCACAAAGCGCACATGTGAGAAACACACTGGAAAGCTGTGGAAAACGCTTCTTGTTATTGAAAATAGCCATTCCATGCTGAAATAAGTCTAATTCTAGCACCAGCAGCACTTTTTACCAACACCTTTCATCTCAGCTCTAACTGACTGCACCTTGAAGTTTTTTCATGTCTTTAGGACATGCCTATCGCTAACTGATCTATTTCATCTGGCTTCATAGATAAATATAAATAAACTAGTTGCATAGCAATGGAAATTTGTTCCATGCTTCCTGATAATATTACCTAGGGGAAGCATGTATAAGGTGAACAATATTGGTCCAAGCACAGAACCCTGCGGAACTCCATGACTCTGGTATAAATGGAGGAATCGTCATTAACATGAACAAACTGGTATCTATCTAATAGATATGATTTAAACCAACCTAGTGCTGTCCATTGTGGTATGTGGTATGATGTACTCTAAATCCTGACTGAAAAACTTCAAACAAACCGTTCCTATGAAGATGATCACACAACTGAGTTGCAACAGGCTTTTCAAGAATTTTAGAAGTAAAGGTGAGATTGGATATAGGTCTATAGTTTGCTAAAATGCCAGGGTCAAGAGAAGGCTTTGTAAGTAGAGGTTTGATAACTGCAACCTTAAAAGCCTGTGGAACATACCCTGTTACTAAGGAGAGATTTATCTGATCTAATACGGAAGTGCCAATCAAAGGCAAAACATCTTTAAGAAGTATGGTTGGGATAGGATCCAAGAGACATGTTGATGGTTTAGATTTAGAAACTATTGAAGTTAACTCAGCGAGGTCTATGGGAGAGAAACAGTCTAACAACAAATCAGGACTGGTAGACGTTTCTATAGTTGCTGTTCTTGACACACCTACATCATTAACAGTTGTAGGCAGGATGAGATGGATTCTATCTCTAATGTCTACTATTTTACAGGTAAAGACACTCATAAAGTCATCACTATTGAGAGCTTAAGGTGGTTCATTGCAGTTTTAGCCTTTTCAGCCCATAAAAACGTCAAAATTGCAAAACCTGCCCTGCAAATGCCACAATATGCACATGAGAGAAACACACTGGAAAACTCTGGAAAATGCTTCTTGTTATTGAAAATAGCCTTTCCAGACTGAAATAAGTGTTATATAAGTGTTATTCTGACACCAGACACATTTCATCAACACCTTTCATTTCAGCTCTAACTGCCTTGCACATTGCAGAAATAGCATTTTCAGCCCATATAAACCCCAATTTTGCAACATTAAAAAAAATAAATTTTTTTGCCACCAGCAGCACATTTCATCAACACCTTTCATTTCAGCTCTAACTGCTTTGTGTTAATGCCCTGAAAAGGCGGATGTTTAGCAGAAAGATCAGCGGACATGCTCTTTCCTCTGCTCACAACTGTATTAGTTTTTTTAAATACAAACTCCATACGATACAGCATAGCAATACAAATACCTGAAACATAAAACCCTGCGCTGCATCGCGATTAGCATCTCTTTTAACGATCCACTCAACAGGAAATACAACCATTCAATCACCGAAACACTTTCACAACCAATGGTGCACATTAACAGAACACATTAATTCATCAGTGACTCATTATTGACCATTTATACCCGAAAAGGGGGACGTCTGGCAGAAAGATCAGCGGACACGCTCTTTCCTCTGCTCACAACTGTATTAGTTTTAGAGAGGGAACGATGCAACCGCTCACGAAGCTCTGCAGCTCTCCCCCTGCTGGAGACCCCCGACTACTACGTCTTGCCCATGTGGAAGTCATTTTAAACAAAGAAAATATCATACTGTGCTTCAACGTAATGGAATTGACATTCACCTAAAAAATGTGAGACATGGACTAACAGAACTAACAAAAGGCTTCTTCTTAAACAAAAATGAATTTTTTCCTTAGCATACTTGTAATTCTAGTGTAACATCTCCCATCACAAAAAAACTTAACTTGGCAATGTTTTTCCCCCATGTTGCTGTAGTGTCATTATTAAAAAGGTGGATCTAGACAAGACAGTGTCCTCTTGCTTTTACTGCACCCACAGAAAAGCCTCCTGTTAGTAAGACAAGAGATAGGTTTAGCAATGGGTACCAGCTCTAACCCTTACACTGGTGGCAGCGGCTTAGTGGACTGCTCATTTTTGCGGAATTTGAGTTTTGCCAGGGATTAATGACCGAACTGCGTGCAACGACGGCGCCCTTTTTTTTCTCACCCTCCTTGCCATGGACTACTGCTGCTGCAAGCTAATGCTACGGTAGTGACTCGGTTACGGCCAGGGCTCTCGAGTCTCACACGCTGAGCATGACAGTCACGCTTTTCCGTCTTTTGCCACGCACTCCCGCCACACATTGTATTTCTCACGCTGAAAAAAAATACCGGTAAATTTCTCTGGTGCGCCGTTGCTATAACAGGTAGGAATCAAGCACATCTGCTATGGATTCGAGCCTGTCACTTACCTGTCAATCAAAAAATTTATTAATTATATTAAAGCATTATTAAGGGGGGGTGGGTGCTGCTGGGGGAGGAATGTCACTCTTGCTTGCTTCAAAACTTGAGAGCCCTGGCTACAGCACAGGTGGATTAAAACTGACTTTTTTGGACATTAACTCACGATAATAACGTCTTTTATCATGGCCTTGTTAATTTTCTTCGTTATTCATGGTTTTTCTAACCTTATACTTTGTTAATCTCGCCCAGTGCCTTGTTTGACAGTTGCTTGATGATTATGTTATCTTGTAACTCTCTGCTTTTCCCCGGGGATTTGATGACAATCCTCAGGAGAAGCGCAGTGATGAGGTTGTTGCTCACATCCTCTGGTAGAGAAGAGGACCGATTAACTGGACCAATTATTTATTTTGCTGTTGTTGGATTGACACTGGACTGATGAGCCCGATGAGCACCCTTAAATGCAACCGAAGTGAAGGGTAATGGCAGCTGTAATCTGACACCGCGCAGGCATGCCATCATGATGATTGGCAGCAATCAACATGCGTCCAATCAGCAGTCAGAGGCTGCAGAGATGGCATCCAAAAGATAGTATGGGTCCGGAACATCTAAGAAAAAACGAAACAGGGAGAAATGGCAAAAAATTTTGTTGTGCTTGGAAATGGCAATTTGTTGCTTGTGTTTTCATGAAAATCAACAGGGGGCCCGTTTGGCTGGGGACTGGTCTAGACTCAGATGATGTTTCAGGAGTTTTGAGGCTTGAGGTAAGAACGTAAGGTAAGAACGTGCAGTGACTGAGCCATCTACAATAACCAAATCTGTTTTGCGCTGACTGGTGATGCCTGCCCAGACTGTTGCACCTCTTCCACCAAAGCGAACCCTGGGGACCATGTTGACCTCAACGTATCGCTCACCTCACCTTCTCCAGCAACGCTGACGACCATCATTTCTGTGCAAGGCCACCCGACACTCATCAGTGAACAGGACGGTAGACCACTGCTGCATTGTCCAGGTCACATAGTCTTGTGCCCACTGCAAACGTTCAGGGCGGTGTCTTGGTGTCAATGGAGTCACCTGCATGGCCAGGTTCTGCTCAAGGTTTCTTCCTGTTAAAAGGGAGTTTTTTCTTGCCACTGTCGCCCTAAGTGCTTGCTCTGGGGTCAGGCTCTGGGTCTCTGTGAAGCGCTTTGAGACAATTTTGATTGTGGAAGGTGCTATATAAATAAAATTGAATTGAATAATATCTTTATTTGTGTAACACTATGAAACACAGTATATAATATATGATACCCATCCCGAGTTTGATGACAACTTATGATACTCAGTGTAAATAGAGTAAAAAGGGAAAATATATTGCTCAAATTTCCATACAAGGACACTGGAGTTTGTTCAAAGGTAAATCCTCTTCTAATCTCAAAAATGGTTTAGATATTTTGCCCCTCTTCCCAGCTTGTTCAGATGGTCCACGTCACTGCATGGGGTGCTGCATGAGCCATGCGCCACTCTCCCACTGCTCCCCTTAATTGCATTTTCTCCAGATTTTGTTTCATCTGAATTTGTTAGAAATGGATCACTACTATTTCTGAAAAGTCAACAGCACACATTAGAAAATACAGTCTGCACTGGCAGTTCTCTTTTGGTAAAATTAGCTCCCAGTGTTGCACCTCCAAAACGAACAGCAAATCTCAAATCCATCTTTAATTTTTTTCCTCTCTTTTATTGCGATGTGCCCTTGGTACAACAGCACACATTGTGACAACATACAAAGTGACATCCCAGTCACTGGGTGCCTCCATTCCAGCCACCCAGTGACTGGAATGTCCCTGGGTGGCATTCATGCATTATTCTTGTTTTGCCTCCAGTCCTCTGACTGGAGGCAAAACAAGAACTCTATACTCTTCCGGGTAGAGGTAAATCTTGATCAAATGCAAGCCTCTATTTTGTAATAATTCACAATTTTATATGCCGAGGGAGTGGAGAGTCCCTAGGCAGCCGCCATCTTGTTTGCCGTACCCACGTGATTCAGATCGAGAAAAGTATTCCTAACCTAAATCATAGTATCCAATTTTCCAAACCCTTACCCTGCATATACATGTATGCTTATTACCTTATTTTCTTGCATTCGGAGACATGTACCATTAAAAGTCCTTCAGGTTTGGCTAATAGCAGTTCCTGTTCACACTGTACAGAAATCAACCACCAACATCACTGAGATGCTGAACAAAACTAAATCTATCCACCCCTGAATACCTGAGATCTAAATCTCAGGTATTCAGGGGTGGAGATTTGTAAAAACTACAATAATGACGTGTTTAAAGGGAGGGGACACATGTAGAAGCTGACTACAATAGAAACTGAAAGAATTCACCAGCAGCGCTTCAGAGATAAGACACATCCATTGCTTGTAAAGGACAAATATGGCACAGAAATATCAACAGCTTGGTAAGTACACTGACAACATTGATCTAAAATTCTTTTCTACAATCAATATCAACTTTAATTTTGGATGAATTGCAATTAAGCGCAAGAACCATGTTTACTCTTTGTTGTGTTTTCTCATCATTAATTTTTAACCCCTTTTTTGTTTGTGATTTCTATATTGTATCTACATTTTTCATCTTTGTCTTTTATTGTTAGACACTCACCCTATTACATCTGATCTAAAATGTGTAACACTAATACATTTGGTTTCCTTTTATGTGAAAGTGAAAATGGAGAACATGCAGTCAAGATACTCAGTGGCAGCTACAGCCCTACTTCAGACCTCTTTGTTATCTCAGCTCATAACTTCCTTCAAGATCGTTCCTCTTGGGGAATTTCCATTTGAGAAAAATATGCTCACAGGGAGGGGCCGGCTTCTCGGAAGTCCTGTATTGAAGGTTATACTCTTACTATCGTCTCTGCAGATTGTGTGGCCCTTAAAAAAATACATGACACAAGCTGAGCAAGCTACTCATTTTTGATGGGCTACACTGGGAAAGGTACAATTGTCTGTTGGCTGGAATGTGTGCTCCTGAAGTTGTTTTGCACTTTCTCTTAAATACATATTTAAATACATGTAAATATTGTCATTCTCGCTTCAACACATATCCAAAACACCCATTTCTATCATGGCAGTGCCCTTTCAAAAGCTCTTTATCACCAATAGACTTTCTATCACCTGAACATCACCACCACTGATGGATACCTGGTGCACACAGTTGTTTTTTTGTTTTGTTTTGTTTTTGTTTTTTGGGGGTTTTGTTTTTTGTTTTTAGTGTCTAGCTGTTTTTTTTTTTTGTGTCTAGCTCTGTTTTCAATACCATACTCCTGGAGAGACTGACAGCAAAACTACTGGATATTGGATTTCCTTTCCCTATCTGCTGCTGGATCAGAGACTTTCTCTCTGACTGTGTACTGAGAGTCAGAGTGGGTTTAATGATCCACCTTCTAGTGAGTTAATGTGAAAGGTGGAGTTGTTAATCTGAAGTGCCATTGTCAGAAACATGAATGAAGTTCATCATTTGAAATGAATGAATCAGTGATACTGGTGAGTAAATTCAGTTATATTCCACCAGGCGAAATAAAAACAATATAATTGCATAACTAAAACAGAATGAGAGATATAGAAGCAACAAAAAATAAAAATCTAAATATTACTGTAAGGCTTTTGATATTAATGAGTAAAGGATTTTTTTGAGTTCAGACTGAGTATTTTTTGTCTGTTTTAGTTTTTGATTCTCTTACTGTTATTCTGAGCTACAGGGATGAAATCAGTCTAAACGCATGAACACTGTCAGGGATTCTGACTGAATCAATAAAGTTTGCTTCCATTTTATTGTTCTCTGTAGTTATCATAATAATAAATTAATTTTACTAGGTTTTTTTTTTCATTCCTCTGACCATATCTTCACACCTTTGGGCTGTTAATAACTTGTTTGTTTTCAGGGTTTTATGTACAATTTTTTTTTTTGTGAGTGGCACTGAGAGAGACATTCTGATATAAGTTTGGATTTACAATTTGCCCTTAATAATGTCTGCAATGTCCTCTGAAATTCGCCAACAGAGGCAGAGGAACCAGAACTCAGGATTGCAATTGTTGGGAAAACTGGAGTTGGCAAGAGTGCAGTAGGAAACACCATCTTAGGAAGAAGAGCTTTTGAATCCAAGCTGTCTTCATCCTCTGTCACAGCAGAGTGTAAAAAGAGAACAGGGGAGTTTGGTGGTCTAACACTGGCTGTTGTTGATACTCCGGGTCTGTTTGACACCAGAGAAGATGACGATGCGGTGAAGATCGAGATTGCTCGATGCATCTCATTTGCTGCTCCTGGTCCTCATGTGTTCCTTGTTGTGCTTCAGCCATGCAGATTCACAAGACAGGAACAAGAAATAGTCAAAATCATTCAAATGATGTTTGGAGAAAAGGCAAGAGAATACACTATGGTAATGTTCACTCAAGGAGACCAGTTAAAGGAGGAAGGAGTCTCCATGGAGACATTAATTAGTCAGAATCGACGTCTCCATGATTTCATCCAGCAGTGTGATGGACAATACCATGTTTTTGACAACAAAGAAAAGGATATGCTTCAAGTCACTGAGCTGGTGAGGAAGATCAATTGTATGGTTCAGAGAAATGGAGGAAGCTACTACACCAATGAGATGTTCAAAGAAGCTGAGAGAGCCATAAGAGAAGAAATGGAATTTCTTCAGAGAGAAAATCGGAATATGGAGCCCAGAGAAGCAAGACACAAGGCAGAGAAAGACAATTCATTCATTCGATCTGTTGTTGGAGCAGCTGTTGGGGCAGCTGTTGGAGTAGCTGTTGGAGCAGCTGTGGGGGCAATAGGAGGTGGAGTGGGAGTTGGAGTGGGAGCTGCAGTAGGAGCTGGAATTGGAGGCACAGTGGGATCACTAGCTGCGACAGTGAAGAAGAAGGCTTGCATTATACAGTGATGTTCAGTATTAATTAACCATTATCTGCAGCTCAGAATTAAAATGGAGATACAGGGCAATGTGATGGTAACAGTTTGCAATTTCTATTTAATCACATTTTGCTTATTTTTTCTGCTTTTACAATGATTGTACAATATTTTTTTAGAGATTGAGAGCATCTTTTCATCAATCATTATTTATTATCCTCATGTCATTAATGGAACACTTATCAACTTATTAGTCTAAAACAGTCTGTGTCATTTTCTGTAAGAGGACTGTTCACACAATTCACTTGCTTTATTGAATTATGCATCATTAATCTTTTTTTTTTCTTGTGCTGTCAGAGGAGGTGTTGTAAAGAGGCACAGCTTTTGTGGAATGGAATTAACATGTTTGTAGATAAGCAGATTTTGTTTGGCAAAGTTTGGAGTTTAAGAGGAAGAACAGTGGCAGTGGCATTTTGGGTCGCCTTCATTTTTTTTCTCTGTGTTCAAATATGTTAATAATATTAAAATGCCAAATGACAATCTGCATCAAGACCATTATTGTACCACATATTTATTTAAAGCATCAAAATACAGGCAGCAACATTTTTAACATTACCAAAACACATTCCTTTTTAAAAGAATTGTTATTCGTCTTTTTCGTAACATGTCTTGTTTTGCCTTTGCAAATGAGATTAATAATTGCTAGTCGATGTTTTGATTTATTGTGCAATGGCCCTTTATGGTCAGAGGGTCTCTCACACACTGTCACAGCCCTAATAGCCTGTGTTGTTTTCAGGGTCTAACCTCCCCTGTGACCTGAGATTGGTGCTGGTGGGTCAGGAAAGAGTGGGGAAGAGTTCAGCAGGAAACACCATCCTGGGAAAGAAGGAGTTTGACTGTAGATTCAGTTCCACACCTCTGACACTGATCTGTGAGAAGAGAGAAGGTGTTGTTCTGGGTCGCAGGGTCTTGGTGGTCGACACCCCCGGTCTCTTCAGCAGTCAGCTGTCTGAAGACGAGGTGGAAACACAGCTGGAAGAAGCACTAAAGCTGAGCTCTCCAGGTCCTCATGTCTTCCTCTTCATCATCCAGCTCGGACGATTCACTGAACAAGAATGGAAGGGGCTGGAGACTCTGGAGAAGATGCTGGGTCCTGCCATCTATAAACACACCATGGTGCTGTTTACCTACGGTGACCGACTGGAGGACACCAACATGGATTTCTTCTTCAACAATGAAAAGAACCTGCAGGAGCTGCTCAAGAAATGTAACAACCAGTACCATGTCTTCAACAACAAAGAGATAGGAAGCAGGGATCAGGTCAGAGAGCTGTTTGAAAAAACAGATTGCATCTCTAAGAGAGGACACTTTGTTAAAAGATCTTCTCAGTCATTGAATTTAATGCTCAGAGTCTGGAGGATGGTTTCCCAGTGTTACTCTTGGTTGTTTAACACCATCTGTTACATCTTCAGGTATTTAGAGACACACATAGAGTGAGATAACACTGGGGTTAGAGGGAGATGAGAGCAAGGACAGTAGAGAGGACAAAGAAGAGAAGAGAGTGAAGGAGAAGGAAAAGAGAGAAGAAGAATGAGAGAGGGCAGTACTGGTTTTACTGATACAATATAACAACATGGTAGTGGTTACATTGGTGCAATGTAATGTAACTGGTTCAATAAAAAGTATCTCACATGAAAACTCCCAGAACAAGTCAAAGTTATTGATCTGCTGATAATGATTAAATCTGCCTTAATGTCCACTGATAGCATTTCAGCTTTCTGTCAGCTGACCTCTGGCACTTGTCTCATAAAGTACAACATAGCTCCTCAATCAGTCTTGTCCACCATTTTGAAGTCACAAGTGTTGCTACTCCTACAAATGTGATCAGATCACCAAATGGAGAACGTTAAATGCACGGAACGTTCTTAACACTGCCCACTGACGTAGGGGACTCTCTTCAGCAGCGCACCCTGGAGCGAAAACAAGACAGGAAAAGGTAAGCGTTAAACATAACTAAAACAATGTCTGTTCAGGCACTTGGAATATTTGCATCATCCTTCACATACCTGCTAGAATATACATTCCACAAAACTGCACTTACACCGGTGTCCGTCAATTTTGGACAGTCCACTGCCAACTGAGTCTAACGGACGTCCTCTTCCTTTCAGATGGAGCCGTGTGGCCACCACAGCATCCAACGGAGGCCAACTCCTGATCATAACAGTTACAACATGCGAAAATATTGCTGTTACATGTTTCATAACTAGAAACACCTAGTGGTGGGCAAGTGAAGCCTCATGAAGCACTTTCCTAACAATTGTGCCGAAAAAGGATCAAAGCTTCAAGGCTTCAGTGACGGTGACATCTGGTGGACAACTGAAGCCATAGCAACCTCTAAAGAGCACGACTGAAGCACTGGCACTGTTTCAATCCCATGACAGCAATAAAAGTTCAGAAAAGTCTGTGTGGTCATTCAAGTGTTTTGTTCATTCATACCAAATAATGATTGTATCGTCATTACAATAAAATACGCAGATGCTCTCCCCCATACTCTAAAACACATTACAGATTAAACAAAAGAATAAATGCAAATTATATTAAGGGTTAAATGCTGGTTAAGGGTTTATTTAAAGCTTTGAGCTTTATTTAAAAACTGTACTAAAAGTCCCTAACAGGATTAAAGAGCCTTCCTACTTTGCAAATGAACATGGTGTTTGAATTCAGAAACATTGTTTTTTTGTGTGTGAAGTGTTTTTAAGGAAAACCTTTAAAGATAATGGTTTGTCATTTGGGGACTTGTATGGCTGATTTGGAAAGATTATTCACAGAAGCAGATAAGCCATGAAACTTGCCAAAGTACTCTCACTCTCCAAATCTCTATCTCCTCACAACCCCATTTTGAAGCATAATGATGCATCTTATATAGCTGGTAGGCACCAAACCACTCAAATCTGTCAAGCTGTCATTGGCTCAGAATGCATTGAAACGCCATGAGTCAATGACGCACACGGAAAGACTGTGAGCCAATGAAAAGCTTCGAAACACTTTGAAGCAATGAAGCGCGAAGCGAAACGATGACGTTCGAAGCTTCGAATGTGACACGTGACACTGGTGTTTTGATACAAGCTCCGACACAGCGTTTCGAATCACTCAGCTTCAGGAAGAGTGACACAAGCTCCAAAGCCTCGGTATCATTTGTCCATCACTAGAAATACCCAGTGTGCAAATATGCTATGTGCAAATTCCCCTAATAAAGCGTCTTCTGTTATTACTGTATATTGTCAAGTTATTTGTAAAACATAATTAACACAAAACCTCCCCGTGTACAATATTTACAAAAGCATACCCGGCAGTCACGGGTAACGAAGCCCTTCGTTACAGACTGAGAATCTTTACAGTCAAGGTGTGAAGCTACTTCTGTAACATGTAACAGCATATTGAGAGCATTTCACTGATCCATAAAACACAATTTTGCTTTTTACTCACTTCAGTTAATAGAGGTCAGTATAAACACCAACTTAGCAAATAAAATAAAACATTGTAAAATAAGATTTTCTTAAATCTTTATTAATTTTTTGTACAGATATTTGATGATGATCATGAAAGAAAATGTAATGCTCCTTTTTTCATTGTAAAAAAAATGTCAGCGTATCATTCCACAGCAGACCTATGGCCACAAACTGGACTTTGGTTGCTCACATACCATTTGACATTATGAGGTTCTATTGTTTGTTCAGGTTAGGGTTTGAGATACTATTGTTAATAGTTTAGTACATTTCTACTCTATTAGCGTGTACATAGTTAACCTATGTATGTATACAAAATATCAGGTTGATTACTATACAGCTGCTGCAGCACAAATACAAGCACAAACACAATACAATATTTCAGTTCCAGTAAATAAATGACATGTAGAGATCATCTTCCAATGAGATCACACCAGCCGCTATAGCCATCAACATCAGACCCATGAGTACTCCGTAGACATTACTACACTATTTCTCAGCACTCAAAATTTTTCACAAAATTTGAAACATCAATATGGATTCATACTAAGCTATTAATGTGCTCCACATTTAGATTAACAGTTGGTTTCCTTGGTTCCTGGTTGGGGAGTTCAGACAAAGCCTAATTGTTTAGAGTCACATAGTCACAGGATGCACACACAGATGCATGTACACATGCATCCTCACATACAAATGTGAGTAGCCATGTCTCTACATGGCTGACTTACCCTAATCACACACAGATGAACATACATACACACATGGGACTTTCAGTAAATAATTATACATGTGTGTGTATGTGCTTCCCATCCTCCTTGACCCTTTTCAACACACATGCACACACATGCACACTCTCTTTACCCCAATCTTCCTGATTTTATTAATGACAGCACATTTTATTCTCAAATAATTATTCATTTCACATGTTCCTTATTATACCAAATATATTCTGAGGCTGTTTGATATATATTTTTGGATATCTGAAGATTAATACTGATCTCAAATAGATTATCGCTTCATCTTCCCAGCACCCAGCCTGGATTGAAAACCTCCTTTATTGTTATAAGATTATAGTTATAAGATTCTCTGTGTTACCATGAAATATTCATAGTATTTCTTGTCATCTGTGAATTAACATAATATGGATGTTCTAAAACTAAATCATACCAAAAAAATTAAAGGTGTCCTGGTAAAGGTTGTATATCTTCAAACACCGACAATAATAAAGATATATCACAGTCACAAAGGATCATAAGTCAGGTTGACTCTGCATGTACAGAACACATCTTAACGCAAACACATGGTAAGCAATGGCTAAGCAAAAAATTTAACAAACAACTCATTGCAGCTTTGAAGCTTATCTAGTATTATCTTATCTAGTAGGCAGCAGCTCTATATAGTTCAGCTTGCTATAGAATGAGCAAATTCTATATTATAAAAACTCTACATGACTTACTTAAAAAAGAGTTTCAGAAACCTTTCAACAAAATACACTAGACTACATTATAAAAGTACTGTGATGGGATCCTTCCTTTGCACAGGCAGCAACAAGAGCCATTCTTTATAATGGAGCTCTAAAATCTTTAAAAAGAAAATATGTTTCATTTTGAAAATGCTTTTGATATATACAGTAGTACTGGAGACACTGCCCAATTTGAACCTGACATCAGTGTTGTACTGAGAGCTACATTAGGCTGTGAACATCTCTATTACAGTGTTAAAAGGACAGGTTTGAATTTTCTATCTTAATACATGAGCATAGAGATTGATTATTGACTGCTCTTCAGCTCTTAGGCTCACCTACTGTGGAACCATCTGACAGTTTGGGTCTGGGAGACAGACACTCTCCATGTCTAAGAGCAGGCTATAGGCTGAGACTGCCAAGGAACTTCCCATGATGCAGAAAGCTCCTCTCTTCTCCTATTACTAGTCCTATTATTGTCTTTTTCTTCTTACAAGTCTGTCAAATTAGTCTATCATGGTATTTGTCCAAAAAGTGCAAAAGGTTTTATAGCTATAAAGACATAAAAACACAAGTTTTCTAGGAAATATCAAGTTTTTGATGAATTCCACAGCTTGGTCTGTCTGTTCCCATTTCATTTCTTCCTGTCAGCCAGCTCTGACATATGCACACCAAAAAGGAATCTGTGTCATGAAAGGGGAGAAAACTGGCAAATGGCATGAGGCATATACTCAGCAGGTAAACCAGATCTGGTTACTGTGCCTGGTGACCCAGATATCACGTAAAATAATCAACTAACCTGGTTTGTTTTATATGCTGCATGTCCTTCTCCTCCTATCCTCCACTCCCAGCTGTCCTATCTTCCTCCTTTTCCTCCTTTGACCCAGCCCGGCCCTCGGCAGGAGGGTCCCCCATATGAGCCAGGTTCTGCTCAAGGTTTCTTCCTGTTAAAAGGGAG